>JAQMYF010000021.1:6768009-6782379 GCA_030014195.1 Neosilurus mollespiculum | reverse complement strand
ATTTCAACATGCCTAGCAGGTAAGATTTAACATATTTAAGCATACTTATATCCTATGTAAGACTGGACCTTTAAATGAAATCCCAACATGGCAAACTGCACTTTTTTCCTTCTCTACTTCAAGAACGTTAATAATATCAATTAAAACAAACAAGGTGTCCGTAGGGAAGGGTAAAAATATAGGAAAAAAGTTCAGATTTCATGTATTTGTAAAAAATTATATACTTTGTGGTGGTGACTTCATCTCAAACCCCCAGTTTGTTTACAAGACGCACCGCCGTGTTTTATTCCTGTGTAGCTAAATGTGTAGCTAAATAAACGTTGTTTATGAAAGCACAGTCTGCTTTGTTACACGTTATATAATTACACGACTCTTTAGTCAGTAAATGCGAAATATATTTTGCATTTGTCACTGATTAAGTTAGCAAAAAAATACACTCACCTCTGCCATAAACAGCTGCTGCTGCTGCTGCTTCTTCTTCTTCTTCTTCTTCGTCGTCGTCGTCTTCTTCTTCTTCTTCTTTCTTCGATTTAACAGCTTTAATGGTGCATTACTGCCACCCAGTGGACTGGAGTTGTAGTGCAGCCACGTTAAATAATATTATAATATATGGTGACCCCCCAAAAAATCCTCCCAAAAAGCTAAATAAATAGAAAAATGTAAAAGATAATCAACATTTCTTTGCACATTGATTACTGTTATATATAATTATTATTTGCACACATGAAACTTCATTCAATAGAGTTTTTATTTATCATTATTTGCACACCTGAAACTTGGTGAGGCAGGAGGGGCGGTGTTAAGGTCTGTTGGTGGCCCAACCCCAACTTGAACACCTTGATGTTGCAGAACTCGATGCGTGGTTTCAGTGAGATGGCTACAGCACACTCTGATGGCTGAGGGAAAAGTTTCCGGATCAGTTGATCTCGTGGTGATGTTGGATGACTGGCCCGTTCCCCTGCCTCGCCCCTAGTGATTTTTTTTTCCCCATGGTGCGCTACCTTAAATCACAAGTGTATACTCATCAAGAATTAACAAACCATGAAAATGCCTTAAGGTGCGCTTACATAATCCCGATCCTTATCCAGGTTTAAGACGATGTTAGTCTGATGTTTCAGCTGATTTTGTTCCGATATGTACCAATGTTCTCAGATTGTAACCCAAAGTGATTCTGATGCTTCATTCAATGGTATTATGATCTATACCCATGTCACTCCAATTTGTACCAATGTGTCTCTGATATTGTATTAAAAAGTGTGAATTTATGGGGAAATGTAACCGGAATATCTTACGTTGATGCCAATTTTATACCAATGTTACACCGATCACTACCGATATGTACTGATGTTGCACTGAGTTATTCCAATGTTTCCCTAATGTACTCCGAAAAAACCACCAAATTCCAACACCCAATCCCAAATCTGCACAATTTTTTCACTTTTCCCCCGAAATTCTACAATGTCCATCAGTGTTCTCAAATTTCCTCAGATGATCTGATGATTTGAAGGGGATTTGATCGGGATCATGATCAGTATTGTGTGAGTGCACATTTAAATAATTTGGCATAATTTCTGTGGCATTAAAATAATGTGCATTTGGTATTATGGGGCCTAAAAAAACATGTCCCTACACTATTACATCAACACCATGTTTGACATAATAAAACAATTCTGACACAACTATTAACAAATTGTATTTATCCATTTTAGCCTTTATTATTATTTTAAATAAACATTATATCACAGTGATATTCTTTTGTCTCGCATCCCAGCTTGGGAATGTTATGGCTTGAACCCCTGACCTTCTAATCAGTGATCCAGAGCCTTAACCACTGAGCCACCAGACCTAATTCAGTCATGCTGAGCCTTAATCACAAAGCTACTAATGCTATTCGATTCTAGAGAGTCTGTATCCTCTCTGGCAGCAGCGCTGGTGCAACTAAACCACCACTGATCTGTCTTAACCACTGCGCTACCAGTGCTATCAGACTGCGCTGAGCCTGCGTCCACGGAGGCCTGGATGTCCTGTATGTGCTTTCTGGGATTAGATAATGGTTGTTTGCTGTAGCCCATCCACTTCAGGGTTCGACGTGTTGTGCTTTCGGAGATGCCTTTCCGTACACCGCTGTTATAACGCATGGTTATTTCAGTTACCGTCGCTGTTCTATCAGCTTGCACCAGTCGGTCCAATCTCCTCCGACCTCTCTCATTAATGAGGCGTTTTCTCCCGCAGAAATGGCGCTCGCTGGCAGTTTTTTCCTTTTTGCGCCACTCTGTGTAAACTCTGGAGACTGTCGTGCGTGAAAATCCCAGGAGTTCGGCCGTTTCAGAGACACTAAAACCAGCCCGCCTGCCACCAACAACCAAACCACGGTCAAATGCACTGAGATCTGATTTCTTCCCCATCCTGGTGGTGGTGGTGGTGGTAAATGTCCGTCCTGAAAATGAAGGATGGATTAAACACCAATCCTGAGGTAGTCCAGAGTCTACTATGAATCACCACCAACCTTCTGGGATATAGATCTGGAAAAAAGACCAAAAGAAGTACATACCATAAGAAAAATAACTTAATAAATAAAGCCAAAATGAATTTTACTTATTTATTTTATGCTCCCCTTTTTTTCTCCCCAAATATATTCATATCCAATTCCACCCATTAAGTGTTGCCTCCGTATCACATATGACCACCACCAACCAGGGAGGGGCGTAAGCATGCACACACGATGCTGCCACCTGCATCTTTATGAACTGCTGCGCAGGCGCATTCGGGGTGGCTTAACACACTCAGAAGTAAAGCGCTATCTGTACAAATGATCTTTGAACAGATGCCCATGATTGGCTGGTGACCACTTTGAGTGACAGGGAGGTGAATATATGCCATTCCTCCCTCCTGTAAGAGCAGCCAAATAGCTCCCATGTACTCAAGGTCATGGATGGTTGCTGTGGCACACACCTGAATTCGAACCTGCAATTTCCAGGTTGAAAGTCCTTAAAATTCCATGAGTCTGAAATACCATGAGACGCATAGTATAAAAAGATAAGATAAAGTGTCAGGTGTTTGAAGTAAGGTAAAAAAAAAAAAAAAAGAGTCTCTTAATTAAATCACCAAACAAATGTAAAATATAATATACTACACAGTCTAACCCAACAAGGACACGTCATTGGAGATGCACTCGATGCGGACGTGTCCACTTCAGTGTGTGTAATGGAGTCGATGGCAGGTCTGAAGAAAAGAATAACGACAAATTATACAGAAATATTTCCCTAAAAATAAACTACTCAAAACAATTTAAGGAACACTGGTATACTTTGAGTTTTGGAGAATAATTCTATGCAGTACAGTTTGTTGTCCCTTATGTGTTTAGATCACTGTTTTGTTGACGGTTTCTGCTCACTTTTTGATGAGTTCAAACTCACAAAGCCACAATAAAAATAAAAAAAATTAAAAATAAAACTCAGAACGCCCCTATATAAGGGCTACAGGCTTAATACCATTCTGTTCAGTTTACAGGCATACTCTCCTTGAACCTATTGTAAGACCATTCGCAGCTGCAATGGGTGAAAACTTTTTGTATTTTTATGCAGGACAATGCTCGTCCCCACACTGCCAGGAATAGTATCGAGGTTTTGAATGAGGAGCGAATTGAGGTTTTGGACTGGCCTGCAAGATCTCCTGACCTCAACCCTATTGAGCATGCTTGGGAAATCCTTGGGAGACGTGTTACCCAGCGAACGAACCCTCCAGTGACCTTAGATGAATTGAGGAATGAATGGGCAGCTGTAGGTCTGGATCAGTCTCCGGATCTGATCCTGACCTACAGCTGCCCATTCGTTCCTCAATTCATCCAAGGTGAAGTTGGACGCCGCTTGAACTGTTCACATCACACCATTAGCAGCTTGGGAGCAGCTGATCTTAACCCCAGTGAATATTTGTGGGACCAGCTTGGAAGACGGATGAGGAACAGAGGGTCTCAGCCTGGAAATCGGCAACAGCTAGTCTGGGCACTGCAGGAGGAATGACAGGCTTTACCCCAAGACCGAATACGTCGCCTTGTTCGCAGCATGCTTAGAAGGCTGACAGCTTGTATTGCTGCGCATGGCGGGAATACGCATTATTAGCAATGTGAACTTTACCAAGACAGTGGACCTTTTCTCTTTGTTGCTTGCAATTCATGTTTGGTTTCTGTACATTAGAACTGGTATTAGTATATGTTACCATAATGTATAGTATTTATTCTCTAAAATATCACCAGAATTCAATTTTGAGCCAGAAATTTGCCTGGAAGTTTTCATTGACCGTCAGTGTATTAAATGTATAAAACTATATCCTTCAGGTTGGTGACTTAAACTTAATCCCAAATGTTATTAAGCACACAAGTGACACTTTTCTAATCAAATAACTACAAACCATCAGCTGTTGAAAACATGGTTTTTGCATGCTTCCTTCTCGAGGTCCCTCCCTTATTAGTGTGAACAGTGCTATAATAAAGGGGCCGTTCAGTTGCCAGGTTGAGAACAGTGACCAATGTCCCAGGCCACCTATGTGCAGGCTTGTAACTATAACTTCCAGTGACTACCTCCACCTATCACTTTAGCCACTCCCCCATTGACGCAGGTCTTAACTGTATGGTATTTATGAGGCTGAGTTCTCAGACCCATAGAGGGAGAACTAGGAGCACTACGTAAAGGTCTGCGGGTGGGATGTCCCAGAGTGGTAGCATCACAGACTGTGTAGATCAATAAGTGATGATGTCATAGAGAGGGGTGACATTCAAGGACAAAGAGACACAGTCCAGTGCCCGTAAAAGCATCACTAAGTGGTCCATCCCCCAACAACTTTCTGATTTATACACGGTAGATGGAAAGATAGTTTATATGAAAATAGGCTACTTTGATACTGAAACATGTGTTAAAGTGCTATACAAATAAAACTGAATTGAATTGAATTAAAATTAAATTGTTGGTCCCAAAAACTATACTTCAGTCATCCAGCAGGGGCACAGGGCCTGTGTTGGCTTCACTTTTATTTGGAGACCTTATGCATGTCCATGTTATCTACAATCTACAATCAACAATACAAACAAACACACAGACTGATGTGATTGCTGGTGGTGATTATGTGCGTTACATGCTTTTGACCACCAGAGGTCGCTGCCGTACACTGTATAAAGTCTTAAACACAGTTAGAAAGAACGCATCATTGCTTCGTGAATCTCTATTTCTATTGACATCTTTATACACATCACAGAATTATTTGCATAATATATTTTTATTTTGCTTGAAAATCTTTAATGCTTGGAAATTAAATACATAAATTGCACACAGTACTATTTCTATTAAATAAGCCAAACACTCACCTCTGCTAAAACTGCGTCTTCTTGTTTCTTCTTCTGCTTTTATTTTGGTTGGTAAAAACGTTAGTGTAATACCGCCTCCTACTGGCATGTGAAGGTACTACATGCTATTACACAGATCTATATGAGACCATTTGCCTACTATGGAGGCTGGAGCCTATCTCAGCCGACACCTGGTAAAGACTTGGTACACCCTGAACATCTTTCCAGGCCATCGCAGGGCCAGCACACACCCACACCTTTGCAACAGCCATAAATAACAGTTTGCAACAGCCAATTAGCCTAATGTGCATGGGATGGAATGTTTGTAAAGAACGTTTTTGTTTGGACTGTGGGAGGAAACCCACATACCCGGAGGAAACCCACGAAAGCACAGGGAGAACATGCACACAGAAATGCCCTCGCCGAAAACCCAGGACTTCCTTGGTGTGATAGATGGACGTTCTAACCTCTACGCTATGCCCGAATGTAACGCTAGTTTATTGCAAGCCACAAGGTGTAACATTTTTCAGTAAACATGGGAAGAACATCAGGTTTGATGCATGTAGACTATAATAATATTTAAATAATATGTCTATTTTAATTTTTTGAATAATCATTCATTCATTTTCTGAACCGTTTAACCATATTAGGGTCGCGGGGGGGCTGGCGCCCATCTCAGCTGAATTTGGGCGGGGGCAGAGTACACCCTGGACAGCTCGCCAGGCAATGGCCTACTCTTTATGAACGACAGCAATGGTTCATATACATGCCTCTCACCACAAACAGTGAGAGACATGGCTGGCCTTTGATAACCCAGTTCGTATCAGTAAGCCATCACCCTACCACCAGGACACCACTGCCCCTTTATTTTTTGAATATCTACATTTTAAATAGTTTGATAATATAATACTGAAGGAAGAAGGGAAACAAGAGAGGGAAAGAGAGAGAGAGAGAAAGGACAATAACACCAAAGTGACTGGTTGTGTGTGTGTCTGTCTGTGTGTGACCATGATAACTCAAGAACTAATGGATGGATTTCTACGAAATTTTAACTTAATATGGGTCTTGAGCCAACAAGAAACTGATTCAATTTTGGTCCAGATCCAAGAGGGTTTTGAATTTGTTTTATAAGCATTGCACAATAGGGCAAGGGGTCAGAAATGACTGGGGGAAAAATACAGCTCTCAAAAATAATTGCGGAGTAGCCCACAAGGGCTACTGTAACTATAACCCACGTAAAGAAGAGACTGCACGACCTTGGTGGAGGTCTGTTCTCTAAATATATGTG
The DNA here is from genome assembly GCA_030014195.1 of Neosilurus mollespiculum. Lineage (NCBI taxonomy): Eukaryota > Metazoa > Chordata > Actinopteri > Siluriformes > Plotosidae > Neosilurus > Neosilurus mollespiculum. The sequence continues at coordinate 6,775,756 of JAQMYF010000021.1, read as the reverse complement.
TATCTTTACTCCATGTCATCTGGTTTCTTCTCACTGTCCGAAAACAAGCCAGAAGGAGGATTGGTTGCTAAGAATTGCCTCTAGTTTTGAATAAAAGTGTGTGCGTGGAGACTTGGTGGTGGATTGGTGTTCCATTCTGGGAGTATACCCACCTCGGTCCCAGTGTTGCCAAGATAAGCTCTGAATCTACTGCAAGCTTGACCAGGATGAAGCGAAAAGATGAACGAATTCATTCATTTTCTAATTTCATTGCTTAATTAGGGTCACAGGGAGGTGGGCGCCCATCTCTGCCGACTCTGGGCGAGGGTGGGTACACCCTGGACAGTTCGCCAGGCCATCACAGGGCCAACACTCACACAACCATTCACACACCTAGGGGTGATTTGGAACAGCCAATCAGCCTTCTGTGCATACTTTTGGACTGTGGGAAGAAACCGGAGTACCCGGAGGAAACCCACGCAAGCATGGGGAGAACATGCAAACTCCACACAGAAATACCTGAGCCCGGGATTCGAACCCAGGCCTTCTTGCTGTAAGGCGGATGTGCTAAAAACTGCTTCACCGTGCCACCAGATGAATAAATTTGTCTTTCACAAACATTCCATTCGGTAGATAAGGAGGCAGCTAAAGAATACACTTAATACAGAATTAGGCACTGCCAAAGGCGGAGCTCCCAATAGATGTCTCTATTGATAGGTGTCTGAACCCTTAAAAAAATAAAATCAAGGTGGGTCAGGAGCTCTGAACCCTGTTGTAGTTTTCATAATTATCTTTTTTTCCATTTTATATTTCACAAAGTGTTGATGTCTTTTAATAGAATCCATCCATTTATTATCTGTACTACTTGTCCATAAGATAAATTTTCCACCACGCACGACTAATACATGTGTGCGCACATGGTGTGTATGATGGAATTGAAACATCGAAAAACAATGGACACTCACGGGTTGTCACGGCCACTTGGAACAGGTGGCGTCATAGGTACTACACCTCAAAATACAAGCCTTAAAAATCTCATTTTAGTGGTTTTTCTTGTGTTTCTGTGGAGTATATACTACACCTTTACATACTGCGGGTTACTTACAGTTCCATGTAGAATGCACTGAACTTTGCTTGACACTCGCATACAGGAGTTAATGACCCCTGCACTGAGTACGATGATATTACAGAACATCGCCATCTTGAGGTGAGCAAGAGAACTATCATCATCATGAACTGGTGACACAAGCAGAGAAAAGTGCAAAAGTTTTAAATAACTCGAAAACCCGTCGGGTTGTGAGTGGGTTGGGGGATCATATGCCACCTTCTGTTTAACCTTTGGTCACTATAGTTATTGCAAACAGACACAGAAGATGTAAAACAGGTGAATAAGAGACACTAAGACTGTGAGCTGGGGTGGTTTCACTGAGAAACCTTTGTGTTTGTCCAGAATGAACTGATAATGGAAAATAACACACATCGGCTATTCACTAGTACATGGACCCCCTTGAAGAGATGCGGTAACACAGCTCTTGTGCACATCTCAGGTGTCTCATGATTAAAAATAACAAATATCTCGTTTTGGTGGGGTTTTTTTTGTTCATGTTCCCATGTAGTAAAACTAAAACAGTGACCCACCTCAGGCTCACTGGGTGTTGCTGAACTGAACGGTCATCGACATCCACCTTTCCTCCAGTAGATAATTGCTATTTAGTCCCACTGTCACACACTCCTGTCTGCTACAAGTGACTTTAAAGATGCAAATGTTCCGACAAAACCAAAAATCAATTCTCAGTCTTGCTAATTATTTCTTGTGTTTGTTGTTGTGATATGAATGTACTGAAGTGTGCAAAAAAAAAAAAAAAAAAAAAAAAAAAAAAAAAAAAAAATAATAAACTTATAGGATCTCGGTTTTTGCTCGCCAAGAGTTTAATGCTTCACTTTATACATTTGAATTTTTAATGCAACCAAAATAAATTGATAAAAAAATACAAAGGAACCAAAAGAAAATACAGCAACACACACTCCGCAATTAATATGCCCCAAGCATTCACATTAATCACTTTGAACTCATGTTTGTTAAATATATATATATATATATATATATAATCTATGTATTTATATATAGTCATGACTTCTGTACAGAGGAAATCAGGCTACAAATCTTTTTTGTTCTTCAAATTTTTTCATTAGTTTACCAATACAGGCCACTGTGGAAATGTTTGATATCATACAGTCAAGTCTTGTGAGCAGCCATAAGGCTTAAAGCGACATGTTACATGCTTTGGCTGTTGTCTCTCATCAACAGGACCGAAAGTGGATTTTCTACACGGATACGCGTGAAAGGATCAGAGCTTTGTGTGCTTGATGTTCGGGTTGTTTCAAGGCTTCACATTTGTTTTTGTAGGAGCAGGAACGGAGACGGCTGGAGGTCAAATGTGAGCAGTCGGATAGAACAGCAGGAGACAGGCGGTCACAGTAAGTTAGGGTTTAAACACGGTCCCTGTTCTGAACCCAGTCCCAATTTGTGTATTTCCACAGGGCGGGAGAGGAGCAGCAATTCAACCAAATACAAAATAGTAAAAAAAGAAAAAACAAACAAACAAACAAAAAAAAAAAAACACTATGATGTCAGTTCTTTAGTGTAAGACTGTGTGTGAAAAATTCTGCACAGGCTGACCTGAACGGAATGGAGATGGACTGCACCGCTGGAGAGCTCAGAGTTCAGCAGGAGAACTGATTGAAGCCATTTAGGAAGAGTTGAATGCATTTCTTGCTTTTAAAACAGAACAGCAGTGCAAACCTCAGGTCAGATCAGTGCCAGCAAACTTCAGCTAGACAAATGGGATGAGGAACCACCGGTTCCTACTCGAACACATCCACACTGTAGCAGTAAGGGCATCCTGTTTAACTGATGGAAGAAAAAAAACCCTACAACACTAAACTATACATTAATGTGCACAACAGGACTTTTACAAGCCCAGGGATGTCTTACTGCACTGATCTGGGGATCGTCTTGATTTTCTAAGCTGCATCTTAGTATATTTTAAAAAATATATACTTGGGAAAGTGGGCAAAATGTGATTCAAATACATTTCTGTAAGATGCCTAAAGCTATCGGCAACCACAGATAAACACGTACGCTCCAAAATCACAGCCAAAAGAAATTTCCATAGCAACCAGGATAAAATAGATAATGGAAGGCATGTAGGCAATAAGAATGAGAAAGAATACACCGGGGGGGGGGTTTATAAAAGATAAGACAATAAGAAGGGTTGGATGATGAGCGATAAGAAAAGTAAGAAGAAATGAAGGAGGGATGAAAAAAGATGAAAAAAATGAGGAAATAATAATTTTAAATGAAATGAAAAAGAAAAAGGTGCTGGATGTGAATGCAGTAACACTAGTTTTCTCTCCTCGCGGTAACACTAGAATGAATTTACTAACATGTGAATATAATCCTTTAATAAAAGCAAATGCAAACCTTCTGGTTGGAAATTGGATGCAGAAGAAAGCCAGATTTCATGCAGCATTTCTAATGGGTCATTGCTAGTACAAAGCTGTGGAGGTGACCATTTCAATCGATGAACACTGAAGAAACAATGGATAGCTTTCAGAGGGGGGCTCACAAGACACGTACAGCAATTTGGAACTGATGTGACGTTGGCTCAGAGGTGTTTCATCACGGAATCACGTGCAGCCGTTAGCATCGAATCTGGAGCAGAATATTACGAACACACCATTAAAACCTGTTTTGGTGTAAACAGCAATAACGTCCTTCTACTTGCCAGAGTTTTCCCCTAATCATGCCCAGGATATAAGTATTTTTGGGAAGATCCCCCCAAAAATTCAGATTCTACTTAGGACCTTGGAGCCAAACTGCACGTTACTACACGAAACAATATGCAGAAGCTTCCACCAGTCACAGACAAAAGCAGTGAGCCGAAGCCATGCTGTTATCTGGCATGTCTACTCACAGCATGACCACTGTGCTTAAAAAAAAAAAAAAAGATATCACCACCTGGTGGTCATAATAGAAAATTACACAAGATCAACCTGCCTTTTTTGTGCTACATTAGAATACTGGTTGTTCCATAAACACAACTAAAAAAAAGTGCTGAATGCAATCATCTAAAGAAAATAAGAGGAATACTGATGAAATCGGATAAACGTAACATTTCACAGCATGAACAAAGGGTTGGGATTGTGCTTGTAAAAATATCTCCCGTTAGGAATAATGTGCGGTCTGTATGTGCGTATGGCATCTTAAAGTGGGGCAGTGTATATTACAGAAGCTGGATGATCGATAAGATGTTTCCTAGCAAAGGGAAAGAGTGAAGAGAGAGAGAGAGAGAGAGAGAGAGAGAGAGAGAGAGAGAAAAATGTAAGGATCGTGTCTATACGCTTTATTCAAGCCCGGATCTTTATAAGGTCTTCCCTTGACAGCCCAGCACATGTCTAAACGCTTGCTTGTGGATTATAAAGACGCACTGAGTAGCAAAAACAGTGTCGCTTTTCCTTATAAAAAGTGTAAAATGTTTTGTACATGAATGGCGTGAGCTTAACGAGAAGGCTACACAGAGCGAAGTCTTGATGGCAGGAGTGCAAACATCTCCTGTGTTCGGAGAATCGAAAGAGTCGAAATGTGTCTTGCTTGTTTTTGCATGTAAACGTGGGAACCAGGCGAACAAACTGATTATCAGGCTCACAGCCACATTTGGGCAGTTTTGTGACATTCAGTATGCATGAAGTGTGTAAATGTATAGGTGTATGTGTGTGTGTGTGTGTGTGTGTGTGTGTGTGTGTGTGTGTGTGTTTGTTCGGGCAAAACATGATACAAAGCTATCAAGCAACATTGATGTTAAAATTAAAAATTATAAATCAACATGGAGCAGCACTTCATGAGTAAACAGTGAACAGCATGCTAGGAAATGGAGTCTTCCGGTAACAATCGGCCGAGCTAACGCGTCGCGGTGACACGGACGGGAATGAGCCCCAGCCCTTCCTTTCACCTTTACTTTGTGCAAAATCCTTTCCATGCTTCAACACTATGTCCACTCAGTCAGTTTGGGTCTGGTGGCTCAGGTTTCAAGACAACGCCCATTCGGTCTTGAATGATGGATCTGTCCCAGCTCTCAGGCATTACTGTACCTCAAAAAAAAAAAAAAAAAATCACTAAAATTCCACAGAGGTCTTTGTGACGCTTCCAAAAGGCTCTTGTATCTATCATCGTCATTGTCATCGTCCTCCTCCAAACACTTCAGGCATCTCAATATCTCCCTGAGAGACCAGAGTCGATATGAAAGAGGCGTTAACAGCAACAGAAGGGTATGGGACAACATAAAGCCTTGAAAGGAAAAAGAAAATTAATGATCGGACACGTGGTTGGCTAGCAAAGGGAGCATAGCCTTGCTGGAAGTCAGAGGGTTAAAGGGATTGAGTGCAGCTCTCATCATGAGCAAAGGAAAGGATGTGACGAGTGGATGAGTGATTATTTCTCTTCTGGAAGGCCGGCGGCGTTCAGTGCTGCGCGATACTGTAACAGGACGCCACGGACGCTCTTAACAAAGCCTTTGGAAAGAGGAAAAAGTGGGAAGCCGATGTCCGGGTAGCCGCTACGCTCTGGAAGGAAGCTGCGGTAGCTCCGTCTCCGCTTCTTTGGCCTGACAGATGGCTGAGGCTCCTGTGCCACTTTGCCACCCTGCTGAGCAGACTCCGCCCCTCTGGAGCCATCCAAATCGGAGCTCAAGCTGTTGTCCTTGCAGGTGCCGAGCCCTGAATCTTCAAGCTCCTCCTCACCTTTACACTCTGGTTTGCCTGTAGGACTGCTGTGCGCCAGCACCTCGGGAACCTCCTCGTCCAATGGCTCGGCCCGCATGACGCCGGCGTTTCGGGTACCACGTTCAGACACGGACATATCCCGCTCCAGCCAGGATTCGAGTCGCTGCACGAGTCTCCAGCCACTGGTGCAGAAGTGCTCTCGGATCTCCTGCTGGAAGACCTCGATCGGATTCACCAGGAGCTGCGTCATGGACTGGACCATCTTGATGAGGGCCATCTCGTTATAGCAACGACTGTTTTCATAGCCCTCCTGCAGGCCACGGTCACTGTCAAAGCCCGCCTCGTTGTAATATGGCTCATTCACCAAAATCAGGCCTGGAGTGAAACACGGTTCAAAAATCAAGAACGGAATCAACCTAATACACAGCAAAGTCACAACTATGTACACAGTGACACTCATACAGGTGTAATAACATGTTATAAAACCCCATGTACAGCAGATATAATGTATATCCCACTTTACCTCCTAAGGATGAATCCTAATTATCAATATTTAATTCTACCTATATTTCAGATACACACATACACCACCAGCCAAAAGTTTTGGAACACCCTTACTTGTCCATCTTCAACAACAGATAAGTAAATTCAGGGTGTACCCCACCTTCGCTCAGTGTCGGCTGAGACAGGCTCCAGCCTCCCCGCGACTCGAATATGAGTAAGCAGTATGCTTTGCTTTTGTCCTCATCCTTCTGTCCATTCTTTTATTCATTCGTTCATTCAGTCGCTAAATCGCTTAATCCTGTTAGAGTCGCGGGGAGGCTGGAGCCCATCTCAGCCGACTCCGGATGAAGGCGGGGTACACCCTGAACAGCTCACCAATCCCTCACATGACCAATACAGACAACCATTCTCACTCACACCTAACGGCAATTTGGAACAGTCTGATGTGCATGTTTCTAGACTGTAGGAGAAAACTTAAGCACCCAGAGGAAACCCACGCAAGCACGGGGAGACGAGTGGACTCGAACCCAGGACCTTCGTGCTGACATTACGCCACCGTTCCACCTCCCCTTCTGTCCACTTTATCCCAAACCACCTTGATGGGGTTTAAGTCTGGAGGCTGTGCTGGAGTCTACAGCCTTCTACAGTGGTTCTAATACAGATCTTACCTCAATTCCTTTTCAGGTCCCTCACAGGACATGAACTGCTTCAATTTCAACAAAACTGAAAGCATTTAGGTGTTCTAAAACCCCTGACTGGCAGTGTACCATTGGCTCGGATAACTTAATAAAACAAACTGAGTTAATGTATATTCTGCTTTATTAATCAATACATTACAATAGCAAGTGGTCTAATGAGTTAACAAATCAGTTCCTGCTGGTTTATCCTGAGCACATTTCAGTCACAGATAAAAAAATATCCTTGGATGATTACTTCATACTGCAGCAAAGCAGTAACTGACCTTGAATAGAGATGAGCACCTGCAGGAGACTCGACTTGCTAGTCCATCTCTCTGTGCCCTGAGGATACAGAAAATATAAACCCTTCAGAGATTAAACCAGGATCAGGAGGTGCAGGAAAGAGTAAATAATCCAATGAATACATTCATTTAAAAAAAAAAAAAAAACCTTCAGGAAAACCTGCGATTTCTATTGAAACATGCTTTGGGGGGTGGGACGCCATATTTTTATATCACATCATGGGTTTGTTGGAACTGGTATGACTTTATATATCTGGTGAGGCTCGCGACTTCCACAGCTATTTATAACACTTTCTACTGCTTCCTCTGCTATTTCTGGTGTTTTCCACTACTCCCACAATTATTTCTGGTGTTTTCCACTACTCCCACAGCTATTTCTGTTTTCCACTACTCCCACAGCTATTTCTGGTGTTTTAAACTACTCCCTCAGCTATTTCTGGTGTTTCCCACTACTCCCACAGCTATTTCTGGTGTTTTCCACTACTCCCACAGCTATTTCTGGTG
>JAQMYF010000021.1:6747473-6767909 GCA_030014195.1 Neosilurus mollespiculum | reverse complement strand
CTATTTCTGGTGTTTCCCACTACTCCCACAGCTATTTCTGGTGTTTTCCACTACTCCCACAGCTATTTCTGGTGTTTTCCACTACTCCCACAGCTATTTCTGGTGTTTTCCACTACTCCCTCAGCTATTTCTGGTGTTTCCCACTACTCCCTCAGCTATTTCTGGTGTTTCCCACTACTCCCACAGCTATTTCTGGTGTTTTACACTACTCCCTCAGCTATTTCTGCCGTTTTCCGCTACTCCCTCGGCTATTTCCGGCAGTTTCCGCCAACCCCTCGGCTATTTCTGGCCTTTTAACCCTACTCCCACAGCTATTTCTGGTGTTTTCTGCTACTCCCACAGCTATTTCTGGCCTTTTTCTGATACTCCCTTAGCTATTTCTGGTGTTTTCCACTACTCCCTCAGCTATTTCTGGCCTTTTCTGCTACTCCCTCAGTTATTTCTGGCCTTTTTCCGCTACTCCCTCAGCTATTTCTGGCACTTTCTGCTACTCCCTCAGCTATTTCTGGTGTTTTGCGCTACTCCCTCAGCTATTTCTGGCCTTTTCTGCTACTCCCTCAGCTATTTCTGGCGGTTTCCGTTACTCCCTCAGCTATTTCTGGCCTTTTCCCACTACTCCCTCAGCAATTTCTAGTGTTTTCCACTACTCCTTCAGCTATTTCTGGCGGTCTTCACTACTCCCTTAGCTATTTCTGGTGGTCTCCACTACTCCCTCAGCTATTTCTTATAAATGATTATATTTATATATAATTTTAATATTGTTGTATTATTGTTTTTCAGTATCACTGGTATTTATAAATGAATAAATTAACTCACTATTCCTTTTTAATGTCAAACATCTACATTTTGTACACAGGAAGTCATAAAGTAGTACACTTCCTGTTCGGATGGATATAAAAACCAGTTCAACCCGTCACATTTCTGTAAAAACTTAAGAGCTTTACACAAAAATGGTGCCCAATGCACATGAGGCTATCTTTGAAAAATGGAGAGTGCTGTCAATAGTCAAGAAAGTAAGTAAGTAAATAAATAAATAAATAAAACTATAAATATAAAAATAAAATAAAATAAAATAAATTGAAAAAAGGTCATAAGGCACCGTGGTGAACGTTACGGTAACATGACATTTATCATTTAATGATTTCTCCCAGTAGAAATGGGATACAAATCTTTTAAACCCAGCACCATCTTCTAGTAACCCTTTATTAATTTTTTTGTTCTAGCACCATGGTTGAATCTCCTCCACAGTATGTAAAAGAAATCCCCTCTAAATGATTTGAATATCAACATTAATATTCATTAATCACATTCCAAATTATTCTTTACGGATACATTCGTAATGTGTTTTGATTTGAGTTTGGAGCGAAGAGCCTTTCCGCTAAGTAGTCTGCATGCAAGCATATCGGCTCAGGATTTATACAATCTGCCTGACTTAAATCACACGTGCATCAAGAATCTATCCATAATAATAACAATAAAATAAATAAATCAACTCAATCTTAATAGTTTCTACCACATTGGGGCTGCAGCGATATGGTGTTAGCCGTTACAGCGACGCGTGTTACTGTAATAAGTCTCTAACACACACTCCTTCCCTCTTGAGCGCTTGTACAGAGTGGTGTCATATGGGTGTGATCCATTTCTGAGGCTGATGAATGTGTATAAAAACAGCACTGACACATGGCTCAAGGCTCAAATCGGCCGAATCAACAACGAAGAATAAATCCAGAAAGGACTTTTACCTTGCCAATCCATGTGCCTAGAAGGCTGACACACACTTTGCCGTTGTCGTACAGGTTTGGGTTGAGGCGTCCGCTGCACTGTGAGAGGTAACGAAACAGCGGTGGCACAGCGGGGTAGATATTGGGCAGTTGGATGTCAAATAGGAACAGGCCATCCTCGTATGGTGTACGTGTAGGACCTTTAATCAGAGCTGAGAACAGGTCCTGGAAAAGTAAGACAGGGCGGGTAAAAGTGAGCAAACCAGAGGCAAGTCCATGCTTTTCAATTACTTGAAAAATAAAATGTGGTTTAGAGAAATGGGTAGGATTTTTCAAATGTGCATTAAAATGGTGCTACTGTGATAACTAGGTGATATCCTGAAATTTCTTTATTCATTTTCAGTGAGAGCTTGGGATACACAGTCCATCACAGGACACCATGCATACTGTACATACAGTCTCACCCTCATTCAAAGGGGCTATTTGAGTTACCAATCCACTGCATGTTTGCATGTTCTCACTGTGCATGCATGGGTTTCCTCCGTGTGCTCCAGTTTCCTCCCTAGTCCAGTAACATGCACATTAGGTTAATTGGCTGTTCCAAATTGCCCTTAGGTGTGGGTGTTCGCATGGATGGCTGTGTTCATGTTGGCGATGTGATGGACTGGCAAGCTGTTCAGGGTGTACCCTACCTTCGGCCAGTGTAGACGGAGATGGGCTCCAGCCTTAAGCGAATCAGCAAACAAATGAATGTTTTTGGACACTGAGATAACACAACCACAACAAAGCAAAACAGACATGGAGCGAATATGTGAAACTCCGACCTGCGCAGGTTGGATCTGGGGACCGTGGAGCTGTGAGGTGCTACTCTCTGCATCCTACATCCTAATCATTCTATTAAAAAAATAACAATCCTCCTAAAATTGCAGGAATCTGATAGATAATCTCCTTTATTATATGGCAAAACAGTACGTGCAATCTGATTGGTCGATGCATGGGCAATAACTTTTGGCATGGTATCGCTCTGGACTGGTGTGTATTGCCAACATAGCCATTAGCTAGGAGTACTGCCATGAAAGGGAAACATGGCGAAAGTTTCCAGTTCTGCAGTTTTCGCAGTGGAGACAGGAAAAGAGTTCCAGTTTAAAAATTCAGTGGGCAATTTTTTTTTTTTTTTAGAAATTATGAATATTAAAATTTTGGCAGATATATAAAACAAGAGATAAAAAAATGGCCTTGGTATACTTGTAGCTAGCTAAGGTACATGTTCATGAGGTAAAGAAAACACCAAGAACATGGAATATACTGAAAATCAAAAAACTAGAAACCCTGGAGGCTGGAGCCTACCTCAGCTGACACTAAGTAAAGGCGGGGTACACCCTGAACAGCTCATCAGACCATCGCCGGGCCAACACACACACACAACTATTTACTCTCACACGCACACATGAAGGGCAATATGGAATAGCCAGTTAGGCTAATGTGCATGTCTATGGACTGTGGGAGGAAACTGGAGTACTTGGAGGAAACCCACGGCAAGTGCAGGGAGAACATGCAAACTTCACACAGAAACGCCAGAGTCTTGAGCTGGAACCCAGAACCTTATTTCTGTGAGGGGGATGTACCAACCAATACCCTGAACAAAATTAGCGGCTTCTGATTTTTTTTTTTTATTATTTACCCAGCCATGACTATATGATACCATGTGATGCCCTCACCATACGGTCTTCAAATGTCTTGACCATGATGCCATCAGGCAATGACGTGGCCAGCAAAGCCATCTCCTTTCTAACCGTACTGAAGAACTTCTTCGCTTCAGCCGGCTGGAACTCCATCTTCTTGAACGTGTGGGTGTCTAGAGAAGGCAGATAGAACTATTTCTCATGCACAGGCTACGTTTAATTAAAATCCCTGAGGTATGTTACAACTTTATTAACATGAACGAACCTGTGAGATGTTATCAACTTACTGTATACTGCCTCTCGTTCGTCAGATTAACAAAGTATTTCAGATACAGGCGAGTGATTGATGACTCAGACATGCAGTTTATACAGTATAATAGTTTTAAACACAAATCTTAAAAAGCAAAGGACGTTCCAACAAACTATGGGTAGATTAATACAACAGAACCATTTTCTTTTAAAGAAGTAAATAAAATAATACGTTTTCCTAATTCGTACCTGGAGCCCACTCCAGCACAGAGAATACCTCGCCCTTGGCACTGGTGAAAGTGACACCAGGTTTACCGCCGCTTTGCTGGCACAGAACAGGCGTATCACTGGGCCACTCGGAGCGCACAGGTGTCTGAGGCTCAGGTGGGGCCGACACCCGTTCCTCTTCCATCTTCTCCTCTTCCGCGATGGCTACATTGTCCAGCGTTTTCTTCAGGTTCTCCTGCAGCTTCTTAATGTCATCCAGGAAGCGTTTCTCCTTCGTGGGCTTGACGTCGGCTGGGGAGGCGGTGCCCGTGGCGCCTGTTGGTTCGGCAGTGGGTGAGGTGGGCGAGCCGGTCCACAGCTGCTCCACAGTCATGTTCTTTAGGCTTTCTAGGATCTTCAAAGCCTCTTTGAGCTCGCGGAAGGCCAGCCGCGGCGCCTCCTTAGTGGGCTTCTCTTCACTTGTTGGAGCGCCACCTGTACATGGATGAGAATTAGTGTTCTCGTGCATTGTTACTGCACATTCATGATCTCATAAATTGTATTTTATATAGTATGGACCAAGCAGTACGGTGCTCGATGCATGATAGACACAATAGGCAAGAAAATCATCAGGTTTGACAACCAAAACATCCACCATCATACCATAGATTGAATGAATCTGTCAGTCAGACGCTTTTGAATGATTTCTATAGCAGCATGAATCTGAATATGCATTACTGACAAACCATTGGTTTGAATAACGCGTTCAGTCAAATACATTATCCTCAGTGTAATCGCGCATTCACAAGGACTAGTATAACCAATGATTTAACAAAAAAGTTACATAATTAACAATTATTCTCCTAAGGTACGCTGAAAGTCCCTGAATAGTCTCCAGAGAAGGAACGTTAAGCCTGAGGCGAGTTATTATTTTAAATTATATTACACACAGGAACAAGACTTGAGTACGAAACTAAAAGGTGTGCTCTCATTGGCATCTCATTGGTAAATCACTATAAGAGAAAATTCTCCAACATAAGTCAAAAACCACTCAAATACCTAAATTTTTTCTTTCTTTGTTTTATAAGCATATTTTATAAGCACTTTACCACCCAGGATCGAAAGCACTGCTAAACACCAAGCTTCAGTGGATTCCATTAAAAACTAATACACGTAGCTTCTACAACAGCTGTTAGGAAATGACACAATTAACACTAAAACCCTCAGAGTACTTGGTGCAGAGATAACATCTGTGTAGCTTGTGCAGAAGAGATGTCCTGAGTGAACAAGCTCTGAGACTGTTCACTGGTCGTCACTGCCAGGGCTTCAGTAGCACAGGTGGCGCTATACAGTTTTAATATAAATGTTTAGGCACTGTCTAAAAGCGGAACTCCCAAAATGTTTGCATGTGCAAGTTTACAGACACCTGTATAAGTGATATAAGAGAATAAACTCTACTCAGCGCCGACGGCAGCGGCACCAGCGCAATATACTGGGTTCACGTGGCTGTGTGGCCACGTGAAACCGGATGAGACAACAAAAATCAAGCTCATGGCTTTACGACATTTGCATGTGTATGGAGCGCCGCTATTATATTCGACATCTGGTCTAAACATGACCACTTACTCTCACTCAAACATTTCCCGAACCACTTAATCCTATTAGGGTCAGGGGGAGACTGGAGCCTATCTCAGCCGACACCGGGTGGAGGCAGGGTACACACTGAACAGCTTGCCAGACCATCACAGGGCAACACACATACTCACACCTAGGGGGCGATTTGAAAAGCTAATTAGCCATAATCTGTGTGACCACATAGACAGAATTCTCTTGTCTCATACCTGCCGGCAATTCAGGCGAAGCAGGAGTTCCCTGTGTGTCTGTACTGGCTGTGGCACTAAATGTTGAGGCTTTGACTTCCGGAACAGCATCTGTTTTGGGTGTGGATTCTTCTCCGCCTGTCCCCGCCTCCTCCTCTACCTGGCCGTTGTCAGTCTCCCAGCTGTCGCTCTCGTCCTCCCACTCCTCAGAGGAGGCGCCGCTGGTGCTGCCTTCGCCCGAGTCGTAATAAGTCTCCTCAATCTCTGACTCGACATTGTACAGGTGCTGAAAAAACATTGTGTGATATGGATATGCTGTTAAAATGAAACGTTCGAAAACACAACCAACCTAGCAAAGTGAGTGACGTGTGATTCAAAGATGTTACTAAGACCCTTATACCATTCCCAATATCTCATTTTAGCAAGTAAAGCAATAAAAAACATCTTGTAACGAACACAACTCGTACTAGTAACTAGTAAACATTTATATTCTTTGGAATTATGGAACTATTTAAAAAAAAATTAAGATTGGGTAAACATGTAGAAATGTAACGTAATGTGGATGAATAGATAGATACCTGGGGCAAGACGACAGATTTAGAGTTATCGGCCCAGACCACTTCCACCTTACTGCTGACATCAACTCTGCACACCTGTCCCACAGTCCTCTGTATACACACACACACACACACACACACCCCTCGAGTTAAGTATAATACAGAAACAATACAGATGTACATTTATACAGTCACTTTAAAAGTGTTTATCAGTGGTGCACGGTGGTGTAGTGGTTAGAACGTCTTCCTCACAGCAAGAAGCCGGTTTCCTCCCACAATCCAAAGATACGCACATTAGGCTAATTGGCGCCCTTGTTGTGAGTGTAAGCGGTTGTGTTTGTTGGACTGCGAAAGCCTGGTGAGCTGTTCAGGATGTACCCTGACTTTGCCCTGGGTCAGCTGAGATAGGCTCCAGTCAGAGTTAAGCGGTTTGGCAAATGAATGAATGATATTTTGTATTAAATATTTTGATATTAAGACCTAATATTTAAAGATCAGAATGGGTCAATTTTCCTACTGTTATATACACACTTACTCAGAGTAGCTGAAAAGCTGATAGACATACTGTACATACATTCTCAAGATAATACTGTAAGCAACCCAAAACCATCATTCCATCCAACAAATCGGAATCAGAATTCATGCTAATCTCAAGGAACGGAAAACGAACGGTACTTTACTTCATCATTGAACTCCTCCGAGCCCGAGTTGCCTATCCGTATGACTATGTCCGTGGTGTGAAGGTGGAAGTCGGGATGATCCGATATATCGTAAACACTGACGTCTTCTTCCTCGCCGATCACCTGGGCAACACAACACAACAGAGAAAAACAAACCTGAATGCAGATGACCATCTTTATTACTGCCACCAGGAGGTGCTATACACCTTCAGCCGTCGTATTGTGATCAGTGGCGTTTGTTTGTCTGTCTGTTTGTGAACAATTTCCTGAATAAACTATCAGACACTTTCTAGCCAGATATGGTTAATATGTTACCCCACCCGAGTCCTGGAAATGATTTGTTTTTGGAAGGTCAAGGTCAAAGCTCGACATTATAGCAAGGTCACAAAGTTCTTACTAGTCTTTAATATGGGGTGTTAATGTTTGAGATGTTCGTAAGACACCACCAGGGGGAGACATTTCATTACAAATATGCCAAGTTATAAAAAAACCTGCAGTCTTAGCCAGATTTTCCAGGTTAATCAATGTCATCATAATCCATATGTAACTGGTGGAGGTATCTTAGCACTCTATGGGTGGAGCTCAAGTTTGTACAGAAAGTGTCCCGAAGAGAAGATTTCTCAAGATGACTCAAAAAAGTGATGAAGGATTTGAGGTAAGGCTGTAAGAGTTAAAAAATTCTCTTACCTCCACATCGTCACCGGCAGCGTTCAGTTTGATCCACTTCACCACACATGTCCTGGCCTTGTGATCTCCTCTCTGAATCACACCATACACACTCGGGTCCTGGAGTGCTTGGGCTGTAAAGACAACATCTGTCACCACACAGGTTGAAAACATGCATACTGTACGTCTAGGTTTTTTTTTTAAATGCTGGGCAGTAAAAAGAAAAAAAATAAACATGCTATGCTAACACGGTTATTAAGCTAAAAGAGAAATTAGTTTGAATAAATAAACAATGGATCAATGAATATCAGTATTTTTTTTTTTTTAAGACATCAGCCAAGACAACTCGGGTATACAGTGTGTGCTGCTTTAGTTTTGCACTGGCACTACAATGCTAATGTAGCTAAAAACATGCTAATAGGCAACATGTTGATACCATGCAAATAACACACTTCTTTAACCACTGAAATATACTTCTGATCATCCAAGATGGCCACCATGTACAGCATGAAAGCTGAAATACTGGAAACTGATTTGTGAGTAAACTCAGGTAGCCAAAGGGCATTGTGGGTAATGCAGGACACATGAACTGAAGTGTAAATAGACCAAGGAAATTTAAGAAAATCTTTTTAATTCCGCCAAGAAGGTTATGTTTTACCTTTGGACTGTTTTGCGTTGGTGTTGGTTAGCAAGATTACACAAGAATTTAGGTGTGGATTTTACACCAGAGCTGGGGTTTTGGGGTGACATGGTGGCGTAGTGGTTAGCACATCCACCTCACCACAAGAAGGTTCTGGGTTCGAGTACCGGCATTGGGAGTTTCTGTGTGGAGTTTGCATGTTCTCCCCATACTTGCATGAGTTTCATCCCAATACTCCGGTTTCCTCCCACAGTCTAAAGATATGCACATTAGGCTAATTGTTTGTTTCAGTTGTTTGCCCCTTAGGTGTGGCTGTGCGATGGTCTGGCGAGCTGTTCAGGGTGTACCCCTCATTTGCCCAGTGTCAGCTAAGCGCCAAAGCGGGTAATATTATTCAACAAAGGAGTAAAAGTGAGTAACAGTGCTGAAAATCCTGCATGTTGGAGATGGTTTGGAAGAGTGTATTTATTTGCTAATTCTTCCTCAGACAGCAGGGAGCGCAGTGAGAGGTGCAGCTTTAATTGTATTGTTATGCTCTTTAGGGTAATTGGCTGCTTCAAATTGTCCCTAGGTGTCAGTGTGAATGCTTGTGTGTGTTGCCCCGTGATGGTCTGGCAAGCTGTTCAGGGTGTACCATGCCTTCACCCAGTGTTGGCAGAGATAGGCTCCAGCCTCCCTGCAACCCAAGTAAGATTAAGCAGTTTGGCAAATGAGTAGGTGAGTGAGATAGAGCTTTGGACATGGAAGACTCTACTAGATTTTGCAGATGATCTGGATTAAATTCTGGATCCAGGAATTTTCCAAATGATTTTCTAACATTGTGAGACAATATTTTTTGGAAATGTAATATTACAGCAAGACCAGCAGGGGGTGCTGCGTACTTTTTAATTTCCCCTCTTTGTTTTCTTTAACTTGGCAGAGGTTCTCAGTGCTTTCGTTTTCAAGAAAACAATTTGTTCCTGAAGAAGTAATCCCACAATTCTGTCACAAAATAAATCTTGGGTGCCACTGAAGATCACAATCTAATTATAAAGATTCATATGGCAATTATTCAAGTTAAGTATTCCCTTCAATCTTTAGCTCATGTTTATAGATTTAAAGATTGGAGGAAGTCACAGTGTGTAACAAACCACTTCAGCAGGACATCCAGTTCTTTAATATTAAGGCAAAAATTTACATTTTTAAAAAAAATGTAAAAAAAATTAATATATATTTTGTGCGATGGAGAAACAGTTTATATGTGAAAACTTACGCAGGTACATTTTTTTAACTGACATGTTCAATAAATGTAAAATAAATTCTCACTGTTTACACTATGAACAAGTACTTCAGGAAGATCATCATCTTTAAATACAGGTACGGCATGAATATACGACTGTAGCACTCACTGCGTTTGTCCACTACATAGTCACCAGGGCAGAACTCATGGTTGTCCAGGTGTTGGATTGGGATGAGGTCGTTAGAACGGATTCCTGTCTCTAGTCTACCATCCTTCCACATGACATCAGCTGAAGTAACTGTGGAAACAACCTCCACCGCCACTCTTCTCACACACACACACACACAAACAAACACACACATACACACAGACCCATATTTAATTCTAACAACTTTCACACTCCTCTTTATATGAGGACGTCTGATTCTATACGTCATTACACACCAGACACACTCGCTGCTATTTAAAGCTTAGCTGTGCTGCCAGTTTCTCTCCTCCGGGAGGTAGAAATGGGAAGAAATTTGGGACACAGCCGAAAAAAGGTGGCCCTGGCCTAGCTGCTGCTTTTCTGTTTTCTCTGTCTTTCTATTTCAAGTGCTGTGTTAGGATCTTTGCTCACACCTTTAAAACGTGATCATCACTAAACAAAAAGGACACACAAACACACACACACACAAAAGGTAGAGAGTGTGTCAAGACACTTACTGATATTTCAATCAAAGCCAAGGACATTGTAAGACACTGAGAACACTACAGAGCGGTCAATAAACACATCTCTGTGTGTGTGTGTGTGTGTGTGTGTGTGTGTGTGTGTGTGTGTGTGTGTGCGCAGAGTGTTGAATATCCCCCACTGCAACTGATGAAGAGATGCTGCACTGCCTAGAAAAATTAGAAAGTCTCTCACAGACAAGGATTACACGTGCAGCATTTCCCTCAGTGTATCCTGTACATCTTAATGGGTGCCCTGGCTGGGGTTTGGCCCTTGAAGATCAGCCAAGGTCAAAGGTAACTGTCTCATTTAAAAGTCCATATATGTTTTCCTATTAGTGTCCCAGAATAATCACACGTCTCTCAGCACTCGTTTCAAAGGTGACCATTTTCTCTGACCTTGATATACCGAAATCAAATCATCTCTGGGACTCAGATAGGGTTGCGTCCCCACCAAGTTTGGTTAAAATCCATGCATGGGTGTGGTCAGACTTCTGTTCAGAGTCAAACAAACAGCACGAAATGTGTAACAAGAGGTGAATGAAGAGCCCTGGAGAGAAAGGTTTCATATTAGAAGTTATCAGATTTTTATTTGAGTTCCCAGTGGACAAGCAGGTTTATAAAACTGTCACAAGCATTTTTTTTTTTTATTTCACTCGTCTAACGGACAGAAAAAGAAAACTCTCTTCCCTATTAACTTTCACAAAAAAAAAAAAGAAAAAAGTTTTGTACAAGTAACATTCGATGTTTCAAATACTTCCCTGTGGTGAGGATATTAGTGTGAAGAGGTCCGTCGATCCCCAGACGGATAAATTAGCTTGCATGAAGGGCTCCCATGTGACGCATCAACAAGGTGCGTGACTATCCTAATGGACATCCATGCAGCCATCCGCAGTCCATGGGAGCTAACTGGCCGAGCTCATACGGGAGGGAAGGGTGGCATGTGCACACCTACCCATCCCAGCGATCACCAGCCAAACATGGAGCTCATTCGTACAAAGGGGTGGATAGCACCTTCCCTCCAAGTGTGTTAGGCTGCACCCAAATGCAGTTCGTAAAGATGAGGGTGGCAGCATCATGTGTCACAGAGGTGCTTACAGCGCTCCCTGGTTAATGGTGGTCGTATGTGATAAGGGAGGCAACATTTGACAGGTGGGAATTAAGATACGACTAAATTGGGGTATGTGACTGTTAGGCATGAAGCGATAAGGAAGCCATACCAAGAGGCAGTCGTATTTTAATTGTCTTAAAATGATCGTTGACTCAAATCAGCCAAATGCAATAAGAAGACACCACACAGCTAAAAGATCAGAGGTTTTGCTTCATAGTTAGGAACAGAAATGTGATCCTTCACTGCCAGAGACATTATCTGCATGAAATCAGCCCTCTCAGGTATTCAAGTTCAGTTTTAAAGTACATAATTACCTTGTCATAATTCTGTATTAATTAATTGCTTAATTGGATTCGATGGCAAAGAATAATGTGCCTGGGCGGAACACTTGAAGCTTTAGACTCATAATCTCGATAAGCTAATTTAAAAGGAAATTAAACTCAAACTTAATAAACGCTTGCATGCATAGTTTGTCCCAGTTTCTATGAAATTGCGCTGTTTCAGAATCTTTTTTTTTTCGTGTAGAGATAAAAAAAAAAAAATAAATCAAAAGAAAAAGGAATTACTCCACACACACACACACACACACACGAGGGTTGCGCTATTGTAATGCGAAAATGGAACAAAAAGTCATGTGATCATCTAGAGTTTGACTTCCAACACAGAACTAATATGCATATGAATACATGGTGCATTATTCTCTCATTTATATGTATGAGGACACACTGTTTTAATGTACGTGAACACAGTCTCATAGTAATTGTAGAATTATTCAGTAGGTTATATCTGATTTGTTAGTTTATTATCGGTATACCGTTATTATGGCCATTAATTTGCATTCGTTGAGCTGGGGGATTCCCGTCCTATTCTCATGATTTAAACGAGCAGTCTTTTCAAACAGGCTAATGCAAACTATCAGATTTTTTAGCAGATTTCAACTTTGAAAATTTAAGTAAAAACCACATAATAATGAAAATATAGGCATGTTGAAGTGTAACAAGAGAGTTTGGAAAGCTTGCCTTTCATTTCACTTTGAGCAAATGTAAGCCCTGACTAATATACATGTATAACTGATTCATTCATCAGAGTTGTTGTGCTGTACCTGACTGAGTCAACCCAGACTGTTTAAACTGATTGCCAATTAAACCCCGACACATACAGCAACAATGTTTAATACAGTAACAACCTTCAATTAAAACTTAATGAATACTTTGTACTCACCTGTCTCCAGGTTTGAACTCTCGGGAGAACTTGGTCTTCTTCTTCTTGTGTTTCCTCTTCAGGTTGCGGATGGACAGAGGGATGCTCTTCTTCCTGTTCGGGCCGCTGTGTAGCGAGGCTGTGGAGCTGGCCGAAGAAGTGATCGAGCTCGTGTCATCCGTGTCCTCTGCAGCATCCTCATCTGACTCCAGCTCCCCGAGAAGAGGCCACTGTGCTTGGGGTACTGTGGGCTCTCTCTCCCTTCCTTCCTCATCTGCCTCATTCGAGATGGGGCCATTATTGGAGCGTTGTGGTGCCAAGATGTCCTCTGTATGGACATGTTGCTCTATTAAAATAATATAAATGAATAATTACAAAAATACCAAATACAAAAAACACATCTAAAGTGAGGGTTTGCTTATATTTTGAAAGGCTTAATGCATTTTATATTTATATTATTTAATATTTATAATGCATTACATTTATAATGTAAATGTATATTTATGTTAATCCAAAATCAGCCCTGCTCAACAATTCAACGAATTCAGAAAAAACCCCCCAAAAAAACTCTGTTTTCTTTTTACACCTGAGCCTACTGGCTCATCACGGCTGGATATTATCACGATTTTTATACATTAAGCAACTAGGAGTTCAACTCCTCCTGGATGGGACACTTGTCCATCACATGTTACCTTCCCAGTATTTTTACTGGTTCCTATTTATACTGCTTTGTGGAGAGATGCACACTTGTAAGACCTTCACCAGGAGTCTTAGCACAGTGGGGGTCTAACAGGTACATGAACCCACAACCTCTCGATCATGAGCCCAGCACCTTAACCACTACACCACCTGACCCTAACGAATTTAGTTTGCATGATGTTAAACCCATGGTTAGGGCCACAGCTCCAGACAAACCAGCTCCAATACAAAACTAAAATAATTTTAAAATAATAATAATCAGACCCTGAACCTGCTTGGTTGATGCAGGGATTATGAATCACACTGAAAATAAAATAAAATAAATAAATAAAAAACCGAAAATAAATTTATGAGAAATGTTTTACAATAATAGAAGCAGGAACAATAAAAAAAAAAAGGCAACAGAAACAAAAAACATTCATATTTGCAGCTACGAGCCATGGTGGAGACTGCAGGACTCCGTTTGATGACTCATACAGTGAAGTGTTCTCTGTGAATGTGATCTCAGCCTTCATGTTCACTCCTACAGACATGGTAGGAACAACACTTGCACTGAGAGAACGTCCTCGCTCACATCGATTCATCATTTACACTAATGCTTTTGGCATGCCTTTCATCCAGAACAACTTGTGAGCGAGGTACAACAAAGTCAATGTCTGCAGTGAGGATTTGAACTCTGGTTCGGAACTTGACGTTAAAAACCACTGCTCACATTTGAGGAAAAAAATGTACTTGAGACACTCAGGGATATAGCGGAACTTGTCAAAATAGCCTCAAGTCACCAGTGAGATTTGAAAAAAAAAAAACTAGACGGGCACTCAGAGTGCAACCACGGAGCACGGATAATGTAATAGATAGGCTCTATAAGGGCAGTGGTATAAATTACCCATGTGCTCATCTTAACATATCAAAGTCCTTATATGCTTTTCTATTAGTATTCCATAGTAACAGCATGTCTATTGGCAATCCTTTCAAAGTTATGAGTGCTTGAAATCATGTGACCTTGATTCATAGCTTTCGAGGTGACTCAAGGTCAAAGGTAATTGTGTCGTTTGAAAGTGTACCTATGGTTTCCTATCTGTCACTCATTGCATCAATGAATCTTTGTCACTTGGTTTCTGAAATATAAGCAATTTCATTTTAGCATGTGAAATGTCAATCTCAACCTTTGTGACCTTTTTCTGACCTTGAGCTTTGACCCAAGCATTCCAAAATCAAGTATTCTCTGGGACCTGGGTAGGGAAATGTCCCCACCAAAATTGGTCAAAATCTATGCATGGGTGTGGTCAGGATTTTGTTTACAGGCAGCTGACTTACACACACCAGTGATTACAATATCGCCACCAAAACGCTTTCCTTATCTCCTGCAGCTATTATAAGAGAGGGAATAGGTCACTACATGATTCCTCTGAGGTACATGATGCATGCTGGCCACATCTTTTCAAACTGTTGCTTGTGCAATGTCAGGGGCAGACGAAACGAGAAAGGTCTATCCGCCCACTTTTGAATGCATATACTCACAAATGATTGGCTAATGTCACTCTGAGTGACAGGCAAGAGAGTCTTTGCTCTTGAGCTCCCAGTCACAGATGGCTGGGATTTGAACCTGGGATCACTGGATGATCGGACAAACACTTTTCTGTTTCTCCAGGAAGAAGGGAGCCCAAAAATATTTCCTTTTAATGGATGCATTATTAACAGAAAAACTTTATCTGTGTCTTTGTACATCATCTCACAAACATCACTGATGTCTGACTCATATGTGCAACATAATATACAGTAGGTCGGGGTAAATGTTTTAAAAATCTTCACTGAGCCTTTGTGGAAAACCTTTAAAACTCCGCTTTAGTTATTGACTCTAAGTGACTATATATTGAAGCATCTGCCAGATGAATGAATGTGATTGATGAACAGAATAAAATGAAAATGAAACTGAGGAAACTTGGCTGAAGTTCATAAGCGAGTGACTAAGAAACAATTCCATCAGCTTTCTCCCCACATGATAATAGCAGTGAAATAAACTTGCAAAGTCACCTTCAGCTTCATCTGTTTTCCCAGCTGCCTGTACACTGTTGGACTGTGATTCTACGCTCTCTGTCACCTTCTTTCCTGGGTGCTTTTTAAACATCCGTTTGACCTGTAAAACACAAGCAGGATCATCACGAACTCTCAGGACGTCTGTTGACAAAAGGTGTTAATCATCCTTCAGAGCCAGCCTCACACTTCTGACACATCAGGAAGGCGGAGGGATCGGATTAGATCCTGGTACCAGGCAGTTTCTCTGTTTCTGTAAGAGTTTGTACTGAAAAAAAGGTTTTAAGCCTATGAATCCACCTCACCTTCCGGATGACCGGGTCCTCAGGTAAGACCGGCGCCCCCTCTGGGCCCTCGCAGGTGATTCGTGTTGCGTCTCCTTTAGCAGGGAAGACGTAGAGAGCTCTCTCACCAAGCTGCCTCTGTGTGTGGTCAAAGTATCCCAGACGCTTCACTCTAAATAGATCATAGAACATATGATCAGGTGATCCGACAACACGACTTACTTCAACCTTATTTACATATTTACTGTATAACAAAACGGCCTTTAAGAAAAGTACCAACTACTAAGATGTATTTTTTTTTTAATTACCTTTTAGACAGCCTCTGAAACAATTATGATATTGTGTGTCTGTCTCCCTCTCTCACACACAGACACTCACTCGCTGAACTGTTTAAGCCACAGGTATCAATCTAAAGGCCTGCGGGCCAAATCCGGCCCACCAACTCAGTTTTTGTGGCTCACTAGAGATTTCAAAGAATATGATTATCGTTCCTTCCTTGTATCAACCATTACCATGAAACCTAATCATCATCCTTCCACTAGGTGGCAGCAGCCTGTTTCAAGTAAACAGCTAGTCATTCATGACTTAAGAACAAGTCTAAGCTAGCTTGTCGCTGTTAAGTGTTGTAAGAAAATGCAAGTGAATCAAGGAAAAGAGGACAAATGCCAAAACTAATTGTGCCAGGAAGGTTTCGTGGTTGCCCTGTTAGAATAGATGTTCAGTGAATATTTGGCCTTCGATCACCAGTGATGTGGCCCTCAGTGAAAATGAGTCCGACACCTCAGGCTTAATCATATTAAGGTGGGAGGGAGGCTCATGCCTAGCTCAACCGACATTGGGCAAAAGCAGGCTACATACTGAACAGCTCGTCAGACCATCGCAGGGCCAACACACACTCACACCTAGGGTAAATTTGGAACAGCCAGTTAGCCTAAAGTGCATGTCCTTGGGTTGTCGGAAGAAACCGGAGGACCCAGAGGAAACCCACACAAGCATGGGGAGAACAAGCTAACTCCACACAGAAATGCCGAAGCCTGGGACTCGAACCCATGACCTTCTTGCTGTGAGGTGGACATGCTAACTACTATGCCAATTTCCCTGAGATTCTTTTTTGTTTATATATATTTGTGTGTGCATGTGTGTGAGTGAGAGAGAGACAGAGCGAGAGAGAGAAATTATTATTCCTTAGTGATGCTTGTTCAATTTTTTTATCCATGTTTGCACGTTCTGATGGTTTTTCTCCCTCAGTTCTCGTGTTATGTTGACTTTTAATTTAATACAAGTTTTACATGACATCTGGGTCATTTTCCCTTACACCAAGGAGACCATGTCAAAATGTCAGAATGATATGCAAATGAACTTAGCCTAAAGTGGAGTTTAATAGTCAACCCCATGGCACGGAAAGATAAAAGAAGTAGTATTTGCTTGCTCTGAAGGTCACTTAGCTGTACTACGACATGGCGAGGAAGTGAGTCTCCCACCATAAAGCAATGAGAATTGTAAAGCAGTATGAGTATGTATGAAATGGAAATACCTACTGGATATTACAGGTACTGCACACACAAAGAGGTTTCTGAGACGTAATCTAAATGAAATATCAACACTGTGACGAAACTCATCAATGCTGGGGTTAATATTGACAAAATTGGCATTTTTGCATCCTCCACCTCCCATCATACTCGGGAAACCTCAACTGTCTCGGGTGGTGGGATCTCGGGATGTTTGAGCCGGGACTACTTTAATATGCTGCACTACTCCCTCAGCTATTTCTGCTGCTTTCCGCTATGGATTACTAGCAATTAATAAATAAGCTTAGTATTAATCTACCTCAAACTCTGTGATTTCTTTTCCATCATGAGATGTTTGCCAGATTTTTTGCCAGATGTCTACATTTGTAAAGAAGAAGAAAAAAGAATGTGTAATTATAAGGCATTACTCACTGGCTCGGGTTGATTACCCCCACCCCACATTTCTGCAAAAACTCAGTTTAGTTCTCTGCCAAAATAGCACTTAAAAGAAAATGAAATACAAACAGAATAAAAGCTTGCATGCATAGTTTTTGTCTTTTTCTATTAAATAGCGCTGTTTCATGAACCTTTTTTGTGCAGAGAATAAAACCGAGCAATAACTCTGCACACGGGCGGACGGCACTGTAATGCAAAAAGTTAGTGATCATCTGCTGTTCCATCGGCGACATGGAAGGAATCTGTATATGAATACATGGCGCTGTATTCTTTCTGTTATATGTACGAGCGCACACTTGTTTTACTGTATGTAAACAGAACTGAGTATGGTGTGTTTAAGCCTAGTTGTACTTTATTCAGATGTTCACTAGTTTATATCTGACGTGTTAGTTTAATATCTGAATACTGTAATTATTGCTATTAACATGCCTTACTTGAACTGACCGACTCGCGTCCAATTATGGGCACTTTTAGCAGATTGTAACTTTGAAAATGTAAGTAAAAACCACCTGTTAATGAAAATATACATATGTTCATGTGTAACAGGAGAGTTTGAAAAGCTTGCTTTTCATTTCACTTTAATGCACCCAGGCCTATATTCGAATATTGGAAACAGCCAAAAATAGCCAAGAGAGAACAAAATGTGCCCACCCTTGAGTGCAAGGCTATGAAGCTGAGCTCATTTCAAATACATACCAATCAAGACTAATCAAGACCTGCCCCTCTTCTCAGACTTTTTAAAGTACGTTTTTGTACATTATTATGATAAAGTTATGCCCAGAGGTGAGAGTGAAGTTGGAACAACAGTATACACTATTAATGTTATACAGTAGCACGTGGTCTCGGATATTGATATTTTGTTATAGAATATATTTCATATAGAAATTACTGTACATCAACTCAGAATTTAAAACGAGCTTGTGTCATCTAAGACTCACAGAAAAATACTGCATGCATAACCTGAAAACTTGCTCTTATTAGCCCTTAAGGATAAACATTGCTCTCAGAAACGATTTCTTTGAAACGTTTCGCCATTTTACCAGCAGGTTCTCTTTGTGTTTACTGCTTTTCCCAACTGTGATAGATAATAAAGAAATATTACATGTGTAATTCATGTTTTAAAAAGACAACAAAAAAAAAGACTACACTATTCTCATTTTTATGAAAACGTTATTTTTTTATTCCATTCCTAGTATGGGGTGGTAATGATTCTGAAGTTGACGATGCATTCAACTCTGAGGTTACTGCAGTGGAAAACCCTGAATAGCTCTAACCCATGCCAAAGAGTTGATCACGTACTACTGCACTGCTGCAGGGAGAAATTTCCAACAGAAGATCCGAGCTTTACTGTAAGCAACACCACTCTGACAGCACTGCAGTAAACGATGTGTATTCAGAAATGGATCGTTCACAAATGGATAAATCTAAGAGTGCACTGTGTAAGACTGAAGACTTAGCTGGGGACGTGCACAGCACTGCAGCTACAGTAGCAGCAGGCAATACGCACCATCTAATCTATATTGCTCTTCCTGACTAGACCAGCACCTTCCAAGTCAGGGATGTCAAACTCATCTACACTCAGGGCCACATCACTAAATTTCGAAGTCATTGAGGGACAAATAATCATGGAATATCTATTAAAAAAGGGCAAAATCAATAGTTTAAGCATTTCTTCATAAGCTAGCTTGCACTCCTTTTTGACTAGCCTTATTAAAATTGGTTGCTGCCACCTTGTGGACGGATGATGAATTACGTTTTATGGCTAAGGATGATGCAAAGAATATACGATAATCATATTTTTTGATAGCTCTCATGGGCTGAATTTGGCCCCCAGGCCTTGTGTTTGACACCTGAATTTTAAGAGACATTTGAATATATACTACATGGGAACGGTACCATCTGATTGGTCCATTATCTCGGGATTAAAAATAATTTTTACAGGGAGAACACCACCTTAACCGAAACTAAGGACATCGTTCCGTCTCAAGGACTATTCAGTCACATCCCCGTCGCCTTTAGTGCATAATGTGAAGTATAATTAGATTAACCCGGGTATATAAAGCGGTGCCAGCACCAGCTTTATTCTAAATTGCAACACAACTAAGAGGTCAGTTGAGGAGTAGGACAAGGTCCGGCATCTTTATTACGTTTTTTCTGTAATTATGAAATTATAAACTACTCAACAGTGAACACGTACATAATCACCACAATAAGCATCAGTGTGTAATTACAAAATAAAAATATATTGAACATTGTCTTCAGATAGATGGATATATAGATCAATATGCAGAGGGAGTGACAGATGGCAAGGGAGAGGGACAGTCAGAGAGACAGGTAGATAGCAAAAGACAGAAAGACAGAGACAAGCAGCAGCTTAATCAAGCTTTAAAGATAGATAGATGAATGGAAATAAGACGGGAAGACAGAGACAGATTAATATATAAAGAAAAGGAAAGAAAGGGAGCTAGATAGGGAGGAACAGACAAGAGACAGACGATGAGGCAGACAGATAAAGGTAGATAGAATGGGGATAGAGAGGGAGATACAGACAGGCAGGCAGGCGGATGGGTAGACAGATACCAAAGAGGGAAATAGAGACAGAAAGACGACCAGATAAAGGAGCAGACAAAGACGTAGATAAAGACAATGAAACAGAGTCTGAGAGACTCACACGCTTCTACAAACTGTCATTTTAATCTGAATAATATATTTATATTCAGAACAGGTTGATGCTGCAACCGGTCACCGTTTGGGAGTCTACGGGGGAAGGAATGGCATACACACACATCACTGTCACTTACAGTGATCACCAGCCAATCATGGGTGTCTGTGAGCTCATTCATACTAAGGGGTGGATAGCACTTCCCCCTGAGAGTTTTAGGAACACACAAGTGCAGCAGTTCGTAAAAGATGTGGGTGGCCATCCGTGACCGGGAGTCCATGGGAGCTAATTGGCCGAGCTCTCACGGGAGGGAGGGATGGCATACGCTCACTT
>JAQMYF010000021.1:6721810-6745633 GCA_030014195.1 Neosilurus mollespiculum | reverse complement strand
GGGGGCAGCACCGCGCATCACGGAGGGGGCGTGTGCATTTTATGCCCCTCCCTAGTTGGCAGTGGTAGTATAAAATAATAATGATAATAATAATAATAATAATAACAACACTACGAAAAACGTATTCATGTTTGGTTACATCCCTGATAGGGACAGACAGACATGCAGATGGATGAGTGTTTGGTTCCCGGTGATTTGTTCAAGCTTCATTTTCCCATTCAGCATTACACGCATAAAATAAAAATATCCCTGGACATCATTCAGGAGCTGAGCTACAGTATATTTGTGGGTAATGGTGTACGTACCTGCAGAGGTTCTCCTGAGTGATGGTGGATGGAGGAGGGAAGACGCTGTCCGAGCCTTGAGGGGAGTAGCTCTTAGTGATCCACGTGACTTTGAGCTCCACAACCTGTACCTAGTTAACAGAAACGCCAGTGATGGTTTAATGAATGTTAGTACTGAAGGTAAAGCTCTGTGTTTATAAGACAACTGGAAAACGTGTAACCCTGCCTAAATCAGATTGGTCAGTCAGTCCTACACTTTACTACTGTGTTTACTACAGATGTTCAGATGTGACCTACCTCTTCTACCACCACTCTGAATTTGCTCTTTTTGCTGAGGACAGGCTTCACGCCATACAGCCACTGCACGTTAGAGAAGACCTTAGCCGGCCCGATGAGGACCTGACCCGGGTAAAAGCCGTATGCCTCGTCAAAGAACAGCCCCTAACACATGAAAATGATGATGCTATGGATTAGAGAGTTCAAATTTAATGATCGAAAGCTAAACCAACCTCAGTTAAAGCCAAGGAGGTAACACTAGAGTCCTGCTGTTGAGGTCCTCCTCAATTAAAAAAGGAAGAGAGTATTTAATCACAGATATATATTTGCTAAGTTCTGAATTGCTTTTTTTGAATGAATGATCATTTAAAAGAAGAAACTATGAACTAAAATGAAGCAAGTTGAGATCATTTGACTGTTAATGTGACCCAAACTATACACCCAAATGTGGGGCAGCCGTGGCCTAATGGTTAGAAAAGCGGGTTTGGGACCAAAAGGTCGCTGGTTTGATTCCTGAACCAGCAGGAAAATGTTTGGCGGGAAGGGGAGCGAGTAGCACCTTCCCTTCCTCTACCTTCATGGCTGAAGTGCCCTAGAGCAAGGCACCTAATAACACTGAATAGCTTAATAGACAATCACACACATACAACCATTCACACCTAGGGGCAATCTGGAACAGGTAATTAGCATAATGTGCATGTCTTTGGACTGTGGGAAGAAACTGGAGAACCCAGAGAAAGCCCACGCAACCACGGGGAGAGCATGCAAATCCCACACCATGCCACCACACAGACAGAGTTTCAAAATACTACCAATAATCAAAGTTCAAATCTTTCCATGGGAATTAACAGGAATAACTAAGGTTATAGAATTATAAATAATGTTATATAATAATTAACAGGAAGTTTGCTGTTAGCCTATAACAGGGAAATTAAATGTAGCTGAAAAAACATCTTTGAGCATAATCTTGGTTGAAACAACCAGATTAAATGCAAATTAAATTGAATTTCTACCTGCATTGTGCATTAATTAATAAAAAAACTACAGAAGTCAAAATTGTATTATTTTATTTCTCAGAGATAATTTTTTTATATTTGTTTGTAAAATACAGTTTGTATAAATTAACCTAAATTTAACAGTTAATTCACGGTAATTCCCATATATTCCCAGTAATTCCAATGGAAATTCCAATTTCCAGGTTGGAAAAATGTACAAAAATGTTTATATTTTTGTTTGTATATTACAGTCTGTATAAATTAACCTCAATTTCCAGTTAATTTATGATAATTCCCATATCTTCCCTGTAATTCCCATGGAATTCACATTCCCAATTTCCAGGTTGGAAAATTTCCAAAATTCAACATCATGGAAAATTTCAGAAAATTTTCTGGAAATTGTCTGCCTCTTTTTACAACCCTAAACACAGATCCCTTAACTCACAGGCCATAACTGTACCATAGGCATAGGTTGGGCTGGGGAAACAGCATGCTCGCTAAACCAAACGTCATATGAACAAATATTTCCACCCAGTACAAAAGGATGGAAGCTGGATGAGGACCAAGTAAAGCATTCTATGCCAAGAAAAACTTCTACTTAAACTATAATAAAAAAGAAACAAAGTAGAAAAAGAAAATAGTGGCATTTATTCAGTCTAAAAACAAAATATCTTTGGTTTTTCAGCAGAATGTGTCTTTACATGAAAAGATTTACAACCATTAATATTGTTTCCTGTGAAAAGTATGAGGATGAGATCTTACCGAATCACTGACATGAGGGTAAACATCATAAAGTTTAGCCCCATCTTCTTCACTCATGGAACATCTGTGCAAATACAATAAAGCACTTTGCAGACCATCCCTCAGAAATATGACACAGACTGAAAAGACTTAAGATACACTAACAGTGTTATAGTAGCATATGTATATCACAGCAACCATATCAAAGGATGAATGAAAATACCGTGCACCGTTGGACAGCTTCAGGATGATGCGAATGCTGAGGTCGTACACTTTCCCCAACCAGAAGTCATACACAATGTAATCGCCATACATAAAAGACTAGAGGGGGAAAGGAAGAGAGAGGAAAAAAAAAACTATTGTAAGCACAGATTACCATATTTCCTGGACTATAGATTTGAAAACAAAATAAAAACAATAATAATAATAATAATAATAGTCCTTATAAGCAGCTAATATCCAAACTAAAATCATACGCAATCATTTCTTGCTCTCACTGACGTGCAAAGTTTTTTTTAATAGTTGTGTGGTGGTATATTTTTTGGGCAAATAATCATTAATTTGCCGAAAGCGCTTAATCTACTTGGAGGTTGGAGCCTATGTCAGCCGACTCTGAGTGAAGGTGGGGTACACTCTGAATAGCTCGCCAATCCATCACAGAGCCAACACTCACACAACCATTCACAATCACACCTACGGCCATGTCGTTGGATTGTAGGAGGAGACTGGATATAAAACTTACCCAGATGTGCTGCAGATCTCGACTATTTACAGGATATAAACAGCAGTTGGTCCCCACCAGCTTCACTGCGCACTCCGTGTTAATGTTGGTCACGATACCACACTGCTTATCCTATACAACCCAAACAACACACGGTTACCTGTAGCCTTGTCTCACCAGTCCCATCACATGCTTTAAACTCTAATAGCTGGCTAAAAATTAGTTCCAAGCAATTTTATCCATTCCACTGAGCGGATTAAATCAGGTCTGTTAACATTTGACAACTGAGAACAGTGTGATTAATAAAGCGTGACGCGTGAGACCAGACCCGACACAGGCTGGGGGTGGGGGACGGACACCGTGTGCAACGTATAATTAACAGACCGAGGTGATAAGTGGGTGACTCACATTCGAATTCATTCGGCGCACAAAGTCTCGAGGCACGATGGATCGATCTTCAAGTTTCAGCTGTGTGTGAGAGAGAGGGAGAGAGAAGGAAAGAGAAAGGATGCTGAGTTAGTGATAATTGCAGCAGGCAGGCTCCTGTCCCCTTCAGCAATGGCGAGCTTTTTCAGTGAAGTTACTGGCAGTAACCAGCGGTGGAGGATTCAAACCCCATTAACTGCTCCGTGCTGTTATACAGGAAATCAAGTCACAAACACACATGACAGAAGAGATTATAACAGCAGCTGGTTATTGCACATTCATTCTTCAAACTACTTAATTATATTAGGGCCGCGGGGAGGCCGACGATGCCTATCTTAGCTGACTATGGGCGATGGTGGAGTGCATACTGGAAAGCTCGCCAGAACATCCCAGGGCCAACAAACACACACACACACACACAAAACTATTCACACTCACACCTGGAGGCAATTTTAAACAGCCTTTTAGCCTAATGTGCATGTCTTTGGATTGTGGGAGGAAACCGGAGCACCCAGAGAAAACCCATGCAAGCAAGGGGAGAACATGCAAACTCCACAGAGACGCACCCTCACCAAGCCTGGGACTCAAACCCAGGGCCTTCTTGCTGTGAGGCGAACGAGCTAACCACTACGCCACCATGCTGCCGTGTACTAGATATGACTAAAAATATAAAAAATTAGAAACAAATATTGACAAAAAAAAACAAAACAAAACAATTTTTGTGGTTTATTTTTCACATTTTCTATAATAACTATTATATAAGCTATTAATTTATTTATTTCCTTTTTTTTTTTTTACACATATTTTAACCATGATGAAGGCAGGTCATGTGATCTGTGGGGTACACCTTGAACACTGCGCCAGTTCGAAACATAGGAAGATAAAATATGTATTTAAAAACAGAGATAAGGGTGCTAGATATAAATATACAAACAGAATAAAGTGTAAACATTTGTAATGATTCATGCATACCTACTCAGCAGACGTATGAAAATTTTTCTGGCAGAGAGTAACGTAAAGAACAAGAGGCGTATAATAATACGAGACTCGGGTCCCGTGATGTGACGTCATCGTTAATGACGTGAAACAAATAAGCAACTAATGATATTCTCGTCTTATTGAAATGTTCTCTAAAGCTACGGTTTCTAAATGGTGTACCTTACATGTCGAGACTAAGATTGCGTGTTTACTTCCCTCGTTTTTATTCCCTTCAATAAACAAGTTATTAAAATGAATAAATTTTGATATACGTAGGATACGTGCAAGGGGTTTGACAGTTCCCACCAAAACGTATCATAAGGGAGCTCCGCTTTTAAGCAGTATATATTAGTTTTGTGTTGGACATCACATCACCCCACCTCATTACTGATTACTTTCCTAATACAGTACAGTAATAATCGGTCAATTGTTTAATAGGTCAAAACATCCTGCCTACAGCTACCTTTATTTTGATAGAAAAACATCACCTCAACACCCAAAAGCAGAGCAACCTTGAATATAATCACGAGTTAAATATAAAATCAGGGACGGTTCAGCATGTGTGACATCCTTGACATACTTCTACATTCAGGTCAACGCTGTATGACACAACCCAAAATTCTGAGTAATGTACCAAATGTGCTACGTGTTTTTACCTCGTAATTTACTTAATTGATTTACCTGTTGCCATGGGAGGCGGAGAGATGCGAAACCTACAAGGATGGTTTTTGGAAATGGAGGGTGAAGACGGACATGGGATCTACAAGAGTGAGATTGTGCAGTAACCTCAGAAATTTGAAAATTAAGACCCCAGAGGATCGGTTTGCATTTAAATCATTTCAATCCACTCACTCACTGCCGAACCGCTTACTCCTATTAGGGTTGCTAGAACCTATCTCAGCCGACACTGGGCGAAGGTGGGGTACACCCTGAACAGCCCGCCAGAGGGCTACTCACATTCACACTCACACCTCGTGGCATACTGGAAGAGCCAATTTGCTTAAAACGCATGTTTGTGGACTGTGGGAGGAAAACGGAGTACTCGGAGGAATCCTGCACGAGCACGGGAAGAACATGCAAACGCCACCCAGAAACACCCTCGCTGAGCATGGGACTCGAACCAAGGACCTTCTTGCTGGAGACATTTACATATTTAAAACAGTTACAAGCACACCCACCATTGTAAGCTGAATCTACCTAGAACACTTTAAATCCTCCTTTAAAGGATTCCAATACTTAAATAAATAAGAGAGTGTGTGCGAGAGTAAAGACAGTTAAGAATACTGCGTTTAGTTTAGTCTCTCTACGTATATGCTGTTCTCTGGAGAGCCCAGAAATGGCCGTTTTGTTCAAGAAAACAAATTCAAATCCCTGTGGTGACAAGTGTCTTGTGTGTATTAGGTAATGCAGGCAGCACTGCTGATCTGAGCGTCCCAAAATGTCACAGCAAGAACACACCAGTTTTCAACTGATCAATATGGCGATATTTAACAGATATGCCAACACAAATCCAAAGATAGCATATGAGCCAAAAACTGATTTAGCACCTTGCCGCAGCCTGAAGAATGCAATTAAATGCACACAGCCTGATCGTGAATCAATATCTGGAGACTTTTCTGCTGACGTCGGAACTGAGAGACTATTAATAGCCACCGGTAGACTGGGCAACATCCTAAATCACACAGTCACATTGTACTGTAGCCTTGGATCAACAGATAGAGATGGGACAGAGCGATTGGCTAGAGATGATGTCATTTATGCAGCCGAGCTGATCGGGGTGAGGCATTGCTCTCCTCACAGCCTGCATTTGAAACAATAGGATGGATGCGGCTCTGACGCCGACTCTTCAGTGACTCACTTATGTATTAGATACGCAGCAAAATAACACCCTCCACCGGCCCCTTTTCTCTTCTGTCTTTAGTTTAAAACTGTGCAACAGACTGAGAATTGTACAGGCTTTTCTTATTAAAGCCCTAAACTAGCACATTTTAATACAGAGATCCAGGATTAGCTTCACAACAACAAACTGATTATAAAGATCTTTGTACTGTAGGTCTAACGCCTTTTAACATCTACTCACATGAAGCCTGATGAAGTTCTGTCACGTGTGAACCCTAAACCTGGTGTTTAACAGCAGTGGGTTCACAGTACCAAGTCTAGTTTTCACCGGAAAGATGCGTGTAATGCAACTATTAACATCTTCCCCCATTCATTAATTCGTCAAAACCACTTAATCCTATTAGGGTTGCAGGGAGGATGAAGCCTATCTCAGCCAACGCTGGGCGCAGGTGGGGTTCTCCCTGGAATGTAAAGGACTCCAGTGACAGTACGGAGGATGCGATCCATGATAGTA
This sequence comes from Neosilurus mollespiculum, assembly GCA_030014195.1. NCBI lineage: Eukaryota > Metazoa > Chordata > Actinopteri > Siluriformes > Plotosidae > Neosilurus > Neosilurus mollespiculum. The sequence goes on along the minus strand of JAQMYF010000021.1, from coordinate 6,738,859 downwards.
AACCTGCTGTGTTCCATGACGTTCCAATAAATTATTCGTACTTTTTTACCCATGGCAACATGCGCATAAAAACACGAAAACAAGATTTTTAATAATAATAATAATAATAATAATAATAATAATAATAATAATAATAACAGACGCATGAGCTCCACATGCATGCATGAGTTTAAGTATATACTACACAGAAACAAAGAAAAGCAAACTAAAACAAGTTATCCATCTTATTTATTTAATAATATATTTTACCCATGACAAAGGCAGGTCATGTGATCTCTGCGTGTTCTGAGCATAAGTAAGTGCTGTGTAGCCAATGGTGTCTGTTTAGTGTACTCATTCAGAGTTCAGAACATTTACATAGAAATACAAGCCAAAACAAACCAAACAAGACAACAAAAGGTGTGGTTTTTACACCCATTCAAAGTTTTAGTATATACTACATGGAGGCACAAGAAAAACAAACTAAAACATGATTTTAATGGTGTATTTTCCCCCATTTAAATGCAGGACAAGGTTGCCACCACAGAAATAGACTTAGGGAATATGGGTCACGTTCGCTTTCCGCTGTGTAGCGCTGTATGCAAATTTGGCCGCCATATTGTCTCGGCGTGCCGAAGCCTTGGCAGTATGTAAACAAAGAGGAAGCATCACTGTGTTTTGTTAGAGAAAGTTGTAATTAATAATTCAAATAAAGCAAGGAAATGTTGACAGCGTTTTCCTATGTTACTCTGAGAACAAAGAACACAATAAAAATAAAAATGAACGTGAATATTTGGAACAGATAGTGATAAATCAACATCTATAAAGGTAAGAATTTACAGTAGGCAAATATTACACTAAGTGTACATTCATTCAATAATCAAATTGTTTTAGATAATTTATGGCGCACTGGTAGACTGTGATGTCGCTGTGAATATACCTTAGCAATGTGGTGCTGCCTAAGGTTACAGTAGACAGTTACCAGCAGTTCAGTAAGTGCAAAAAATTGATTGTCAAATACCATCTTTGGGTATTGACAATGTGCTGTCCCAAAGCGAAGGGATCGCATGCACCATGCTGTGCCTTCAACATGTACATTATCTGTGTTTTTGAACAAATAGCACGAACAGAATGCATGTTCATGAGCTGCCGTATGGCTCTTTCAGCGCCCAGAAGGATAATGACTGTGCCCGAAGAAGGGATGACGAGACCGCCTCTATTTCGGAGCACCAAGAGATGGTACATGCTCTCACTTCGCTTTGTGACTTCTGATATATTATTATCCAGACACACATCGGTTATGAACATGGACGAGAAATCACAGCCAGGCATAACCGCTGATAAATACAACTCCAGTTCTCCAATTCCCAGCTTATAATAGTTGATAAATTATCTATTTTGAAATTATCAATCGCCGAAAATTATGGCAAAGTGTGAAATATTACCTGTGAAATCTTATTCCACATTTTCTCATTGCACCCAATCACAGTGCACCTGTCCTGCCTTTTGCTGCTACTACTCCGAGGCAATATGGCGGCCAAATTGGCATACCGAAATCTGATCGTGTCCTTTCTCCTTGATATACGTTTATGGTTGCCACCACCTGCTCCAAGTGACAGTAACAAACTGTGACCGTCCATCATTTTGATTCAATTTGTTTTTTTTGGTTTTTTTTTACAACAGACCAATCAGATTGCTTCATTCCTGTGTCCACAAAATTAGAGATATAAACAAATATGAATACATTATTTAGAATGGAGTGCAAATATGAATCTTATTTTATTTATACAGATTTTTTTAATTGTTATTATTATATAAATAGGATTATTAATTTACCAAACAGTCGCACAAACATGTCATGCAGAGTCACGATGACACTGGCATTTTTACATTTGAATTTTTTCCCCCTAACCTTTTAAAATAAATAAAGAAAAAGATAGAAGGTGCAGGCCACGCCCATTTCGGGTTTAAAACCAAAAACAGATATATATGGGTGTTTTAAACATACACAGATAAAGGCATTATGTTAACCCTGTAATGTGCTTCTTGTATGTGTTTATATAGGGTTCGGTATGTATATGCTGGGCCGTTCTGAGCTCTTAATTAACAACCACCACTGGATAAGAGACTGAAGGAAAAGCCAAGTTAACAGCATATAGAGTTTACAGATAATGGCGTTGAAATCAAGCAAAGACACCACAATAAAATGTCTTTTTAATATTTAATAATCCGGCATTTTCCATTAAGTACAGATTCCTAAAACAAAATCTCATTGATAGTTCTAAAATGTAACTACACCAATAATTTTTCATTTCCACTAACAAAGAATTTCGAAATGGCAACACAATCTCCCAGACTAAACCCCCGCATAAAAACCTGCGCAAGGCATCCTTTGTTGATCATTACAGCAAAATAATGCACTGATCCAATATGAATGATGAACCACAAATCTCATACACAAAATTAACTTAACGCTAATCACTTAATCATTACACAGGGTCAATTTTAACGAACACAATCATTAAGGTTAGCAGCTCACCAGTCCATTGCAGGACAACACACACAACCATTCACACTCACACCTGGGGCAATATGGAAACGCCGATGTGCCTACAATGCATGACTTTGGACTGGGAGAGAAAACCGGTGTACCAGGAGGAAACCCATGCAAGCATTCAGAGAACATGCAAACTCCAAACAGAATTGCCTTTACCCAGCCCAAGACTCAAACCCAGGATCTTCTTGCTGTGAGGTGGTTGTGCTAACAACTATACCACAACCAGTCATTGATTACTTTCCTACAACATCACACCTCACTGTTTTATTCCTTGCTATACATGCAAGCCAAATCGATCACAGTTAACAGCATCGTCAGGTGGATTTAAGCATCTCCAACAACATCTCACCCACACACACCAGACAGCATTTAGACAAATCGTGCACCACAAGCAATTTGTCTTTTTTTTTTTTAACCTTCTAGCATCTGATTGTAACACACCTGCTGCCTCCTATCAATAAGATGCAAGGACAAAAGTCATCTATTATCATTGTCTTGTGGAGGAGAACGGTAACAGCCTTGCTGAGGGGAATGAGGTGCTGTTGTTCTCGCTTATTACAGCAACCTTTCCTTGGCTGAGCTCAAAATTTGGAAGCAGGGATTGATTACAGCGGATCGATACAGATCTACTCGGCCGACGTGTTTGTTTTGACTCTCTGAGCTAATGAGAGGAATGTTACCTCAATCTCTGGGCAGAGGGAGGGACTGCAGCAGCGGACTGCAGCAGACGAAGAGGCACGCCTTAAACTGCAGACACGCCCACACACCAATATTTCTGAGTTGTACTTAATATATCAAACAAAGCATGAATACAAGGAGGATAACACAGAGAACTACCGTAAAAAATATTAAATATTGATGCATTACGTATTTGTAGGTTGATGATCTCCACAAGAACATCCACAGCATTCCAGCTCTCCACCTGTTCTTATTATAACCACAGATATGTCTTTTACTAGCAGGCATTGTTTCCATGGTACACAATGTGCTTTTCACATGATGCATAAATAATGTGCAGTTCCGCCGCCTGAGTATTGGGCCAATTTAAAAAAAATCTGTGCGCCTGTGTTTGTTTGCAGTGAGTCTGTTGTCTGTCTAACATTTTGCACTTGTTAATTTTATCTGGGGATTAAAAATGTAATTATTTATAAAAATAAATATACATACACATCACATCGACAAGGTGCGCGACTATCAACCTCTATTTCAAATCCAGTTTGATGCCGAAGCAGCCATCCGCAACCAGGAGTCCATGGGAGCTTATTAGGCAAGCTCTTACGGGAGGGAGGAATGGCATACGCTTACCTCTCTTGTCGCTCACAGCAATTACCAGCCAATCATGTGCATCTGTGAGCTCATTCATACAAATGGGCGGAGAGTGCTTTAACTCAGTGTGTTAGCCCCCCCCCCGAATAAGCATGCACAGCAGTTCGTAAAGATGCTGGAGACAGCATAGAGTGTTACAGAGGGAGTACGTGCATGCTTACGCCCCTTCCTGGTCGGAATTGAATACGACTAAATGAGGGGAGAAAAATGGGAGGGGGAAATGGTGGGGGGTGAAGAAAGAAAAGAAAATTATTTTATTTCTGAGAATTACTTTAAAACCTCCCACTGTCAGAGCTCATGTACAACTCTTTCATCGAATATCTGTTTTACTTATACACACACACACACACACAGATGTGAGAATCATTTTTGCCAGCATTGAGTAAACCACATTCTATCTACTCCAAATAAAATTAAATCACATATTGGAGTTTAAACTCTACACAGCAACACAAGTGTGATACAGCCTTTTATTCACATCACGCAGCATGACGCAGCCGTACCTCCTGCACTCACACCTGAGCTACAGTGAAGAAACTAGAGGGAGGTAGATCTCTAAACACTCCAGCACAAGGACACACACACACCAGGCTATGTGTCAAATTATTTGTAGCTCCTGAAGCTAGGGACACATATGCGTGCGTGCACAGGCAAACATGCACACACACACACACACACACACACACACACACACACACACACAGAGAGAGAGAGAGAGACAGAGAGAGCAAATGCAAGAAAGAGGTGCATCATTTTTTATTCAAAGATGCTTTCTAGGATGCTCTGGGACATGTCAGTGGTGTTTCCGGACCAATACAGGAGTATACGGCTTCTATACAATGCTACTGGTTCACTATGGATTTGCCACCCCACCAAGTGTCAGATATATCCTTGACTACATTGATCTAATTAATTTCATTAAAACCTTAACACACAGGTGTCAATCTCAAGGCCCACGGCCCAAATCCAACCCGCCAGCTCATTTTAAGTGGCCCAGAACAGCTTTCAAAGAATAAGATTATCATACATTCTTTGGATCAACCATTACCATGAAAACTAATTCATCATCCTTCCACTAGGTGGCAGCAGCCTATTTCAAGTAAACAGCTAGTTATTCATGACTCAAGGAAGACTGCATGCTAGCGTTGTCAGAAAATGCGAGTGAATAAAGGAAAAGAGGACAAACACCTAAACAAATCATTTATTTCATGCAGATTTCATGGTTGCCCTTTTAGAAGTGATGTTCCGTGATTATTCGGCCCTCGGTCACCTTTAAATTTAGTGATGTAGCTCTCAGTGAAAATGAGTTTGACACCCCTGCCATAACCGAAACCCTTCTACATTCAAAAGGTGACCAGTTCATCTCATTTAAAGACCACGTTTTGTATATTTCTGTATTACATCACACGAATGCACGAATGTTAGTCAAGTCGGTAGACTGTCACCGGTTAGGAATCTGCCCCTGCAGCTCTTCCAAACATGCTTTGGGATAAATGTAATCTCTCCCTCGCTCTCTCTCTTTCTCTCTCGCTCACTCGGACACACATACAGAGCATAGACACGGTTGTGTAGGTGTGTTGCTTCAAGCCTGCTCGACTTTGCCCGACTGAACTAAATTCAAGTACATGACCGAGAGAAACTTGAGAAAGAGCACATGGAGCCCAGACTAGTTAATTCCATTAAAGATCCAGATCTGCTATCACAAACACCAGACAGAACTAATTGCTGAAACTGGCTGATGGTGAAGCGCTAACAGCTGTGCTACATGCCTCCTAGCACCTTTATAGTCTCAGTATGAAGTGCTGCAGTCACCAGATTGGACTTTTTCTGGTATAAACACGAAGTATGAATTTAGTTGGGACCCATGGATATGGTCAGCCGGTTACTGGGGTTACATGATGGTACCGATTTGACCATTCAGTAATTACAGGTTGATCTGTGTCACATTGTTCCACAGCTGTACAAGTTTTTGGCAAACTGCAATCTGGTGTTCCTGTTGTTTGAGGCTCACCAGTAAGCCACATTACATGGGAAACCATCTGCATGTTCTCTGCTGAAGTCTTCTCTTGTATCATCTTCCTCTAGACACACATACTCTCCTGCTGGGTGTTCTTGACATGGCAATCTGTTTTAAGTTAAACGGGGAATTCATTTTTGTCTCACCCATAGCGGGTCGCTTTTTTGGCATTCCTGAGCTCACCAGTGTTCTTTATTTTTTAGGAAAGCACCAAACAGTTGATTTGTCCACACCTAATACCAAGGTCTCTCATAGCTGGTCGATACGTGGTTGGGACTACCATGGCCAGTCGAGATTTTGGGGGCGGTGTCTTACAAATATCCGCAGACGAAATTTGTAAATAAAGACACAGTAACTAACTAACTAACTAACTAAATAAATAAATAAATAGTGCTTGGCCCACAGCAAATTTCAACACAATCAAACATTCTGGAATGCAAGTCACGCCCTCCGAGTTCTCAAATTAGCTCCGTGGCTCTAAAGTGCCTGAAAATTTTATAAGATAATGCCAGTACACTCTCAAAAGGTAAAACCTCGTCTACCATTATGTACTATGAAGTAATTCCAGCTTTGTGAAACCAAGGTTTAAACCAGTTCAACAGAATTCCATTGGAATCAGTGCAGCGGTTTAGACCAGTAGCAGTTTAATTGTACATTATGTCCGTAAAAAAAAGACGGGCATTTTTTTATGCTACAGTTCTATTTTGTTGAATCTTGCATCCTTTTAGGATGTTTCTGGTAACTGATCTATTTGTATTTTTCTGACAGGTTCAACATCGAGCAGACAGTTAAGGCTGTGGTGCCCAGAAACTTGGCGACAACCATAACAGACATAATGAATGTTTTTGCTTCTCACTCAATACACGTAAACTATGTAAAGATAAAGGGTATAATACCACCAAGTACTACAGCAACTCAACTTGAAGTACAATATACAGGCTATATTAAATTAAACACATCTTCGAAGACACTGACACCTCCCCATGTCTTTCAGACATTAGAGTAATTCCGGCAGCTTTTTGGGAAATGAGCTGCTGTATCATGTTTCAGAAATGGATTCATGCTCACATGTCACATGCTGTGTAAATTCTGCAGTCTATCTTTTGGAACCATGTCATTGGGTGGAACTTGGTTTGCCTTCCATGAAGAAGAACTAGCATTAGATTACAATGTCTGTCTTCACAGCATACGTGCCCCCACAGAAAACCCAATATGGCTGCCATGTCACCAATAAAGAAAAACAGATTTATTATTAACAAAACTGAAACCCAAAAGGATAGAGGCTCATACACCACCACAGAGACTCGCACACAATAAACACACAATCAAACTGTAGGCAGACAAACTTACACCTAGCAAACCACTACCACCAAACATTAACGGGAGCACGAAACAGGAACTTGTTAAATGGATAATTAAACTAACAAGTCAAATGACACAAATGAACGCAGAAATCAGTAAGTGAAAGGTGATGAAAAGAGAGCTCAGTGTTAACCTTTCCTGCTTTCGCCTCAAACCATAGTCAGGAAACACAGGGAAGATTGAATGAATTTGATTCGGCCCTTAAAGGAGCCACGCTACTCTTATAACACCAGCCTCGGGCTCCCGAGTGGCGCATCGTCAAGGTGCGCAACTATCAACCCGGAGATCGCAAGTTCGAATTCGGATTGATGCCACTGTCATCCGTGACCGGGAGTCCATGGGAGCTAATTGGCCGAGCTCTCACAGGAGTGAGGAATGGCATACGCTCACGTCCCTGTCACTCACAGAGATTGCCAGCCAATCACGGACTTCTGTGAGCTTATTTGTACGAGGGGGCGGATAGCGCTTTCCCTCCGAGTGTGTTAGGCCGCCCCCAAATACGCATGCGCAACAGTTCGAAAAGAGGCGGGTGACAGCATCGCATGTCACGGAGGGGACATGTGCTTGCTTACGCCCCTCCCTGGTCGGTGGTGGTTGCATGATAGGGAAGGCAAAAAGTTGATGGGTGGGAATTGGATATGACTAAATTAGGGGAGAAAAATGGGGAAAAATCCAAAAAAAATAATAAATAAATAAATAATAAATGACGCCAGCCTCGTTCACCTACCCATAGAGATATCTATTAGGTGCTCCACCTCTAGGTAGCGTACCTAAATCTATATATTAGGGGTTTCCTTTATTGTAGAACTGAAGAATCCACTAAAATTAGTACAAGATAGAGGCAACAGAGAGAGGATGACATGGCAATCCGTGAACCTGAGCTCACTCGAGCATAGTTTCTGCCTGACTTGAGAAATACAGGAGACCTCCAAGGCAGTTAAAAACAACCTGACGTGCCATGTTTATATATCAGACAAACCGTACTGATGTTCTTGCACACACACACACACACACACTACTCCATGTGAGTGTGTACTGCAGGCCGTTGAGTCCTTAACCCCTCATCTCTGCTCTGCGCTATCGATCACACACGGGCTTCAAGATTACCAGCCTGTTCCACACCATTTGTGATAATTACTACAACAACAACAGCAACAACAACAAAACAGTCTGGTTATGCTTCACTCTTTCCCTTTCACATTCTCTCTCTCTCTCTCACCTTCTTTCCATGCATGACATCTCCCTCACCTCACTTACACATAATCACTAATTATGCCATTTTTATATTTACTGCATACAAACCAGGTCTATTCAAATACAAACAATGCAGCGTTAACATCTGTTTATCCATCTGTAAAAGACGGCTCAATGTCAAATAAATTACGAGTGATATATCCACCTCTCTAAAATTGAGCATACAGTACTATTAGATGTACGGATCCAATCACGAAAGAGGAGCTGATCACAACTCGGGATAAAAGTGACAGCATTAGCATAGACGCCATTTGCCCTTGAGCCTGACCGACTACTGCCAGGTTCGAGAGCAGCGTTTTGATGAGGCTTTGATGACAGCTACTCTAAAACTAATCACAATATTTAAATACAGAAAGAGACGAACAGTGAAGACTGTGTTGATGCACGAGCTGGCTGCGTGGCACAGTGTTTCCAGCATGCTGATGAACCCGTTCCTAAACCACTGATTCTCTGTGAGTTCAGTTGACTGTTGGTGTTGACACAATTTCCTCCGAAATAGATAAAGTATTCTGATTCTGATGACTGACGTGTATTATATGAGACAAGCGTTGTAGTTCTTTGAGCGGATTCACACCAAACTAAGAGCTACATTATCTATTGCCATATATGCAAAATTAAATCTATTAAAGTGGAAGACGAGGATTCCGAAGTAACGCATACCTTCAGGTGCGTGACTGCCAGTCTGGAAATCACATGTTCGAATCTAGGTTGATGACCCAGCCATGTGCAGCCGGGAGTCCACGGGAGCCAATTGGTCGGGTTCACATGGGAGTATGGGGTGCTCACCTCCCTGTCACTTACAGCGATCACAAGCCGATAGGCGGATAAGAAAGTGTCAGGGAAATATGAATGTGTTCCTTTAAATTAAAGTTGCAATTTTCTGTAAGCCAGAAAATTTTTTTGGGGTGCCGCTACCACAAACAAAGGTTGTACCCACAAGCTTTTTGTCATCAAGATGGAGTTCTTTGCTGTGTAGCAAACAAACGTTAACGAACAGATCACTTGGGAATAGCCCCAATCTGGCTTCACTCTTCCATTCAAACCCTACGATGACATGGTTCCTTCCACTCCTTTTTTTAACAGTCTCAACAGAAGAAACAGCGTGGATGGAGAGAATGAAAAGCGTTTCCCATGAATCTGAAATTGAAACTTGATTTGGATGGCTGGGGGGGAATCGGTCGGCATTACCTACCGGCATAAAACGGACTTACTACACACTCTAAAAAAAAAACTACTAATTTCTTTTTAGTTAAAAAGAAATAGATTTGCTAAAACTGGCCGTCAAATTAAAGTCCCTCCAACACCAGTAAACTCCATGTTGGGAAACACTGTGATGAGGAAACTACCGATCAAGCTAAGCTGTTTCAATTCAGCATTAAATAGATTCAAATAAACCTTTTTTTTCCTCTTGGTGATTATTATTGGTGATTATTCTGGTGATTATGCACTCTCTGTACACACAACAACCACACTCACTGGACATACTGTGTGAATACTACACCGACACTTTACACACCGTATTACTTATAAAATCGTCACTACATTTATATTTCATTTTATATTTTTATATTTATAGTCAAACTTTAACTATTGGTGTCCTTCAAATCGTTATTGATATTTTTCTTTTTCTTCTTGATATTGATATATATTTTTTTTTTTTCTTCAAATGTAGGACAGTCCTAACAAGCATTTCACTACATATTGTACTGTTTATTGAATTTTATTTTTTAAAACATCAAATCATTAAAACTAATTACATTTTGAGCCTTTCTAATTCTTGTGTTCAGGCCATTATTTGGTTTACAAGCCAAAACAATTGATAGTCTCAGCTTACATATTGTCCCAACTGCACCCAACCTAAATGCAGTCAGGTTGCACTTGGAAACCTCCATCAAGCCCAGCAATCCCCCCATAGGCAAAATGTCAAATTTTTAATGTTAAAGAATCCTTTATAAAATTACTAGATGCCGAATTTGATCCAGATCACCTCCAAAATCTAATGGAGGTATGGTATTGCCATTGGAATGGTAATGGTAATGGTATTGCCGAGGAATGGTAATGCCAGTCCTTGTCCTAAGCTCCGCCGCTGATAGAAATTTCATGAAAATCTGTACATAACATTTTACGTAATCCTGCTAACAAAAACCGAGGGTAAAACATAAACTCCTTGGTGGAGGTAAATAAGGCACAGAGTATTTTCTTCGGAATAAAAAAATAAATGTAATTGTGAGGCCATTATTAATAATAATAAAAACTTTAGGGTATTATTAATTATATTACTAAAAATATCCAAGTATGTTTTCCGAGCATCTTTCAAAAGTAGTATCTCCAGTGGTCAATATTTGCGTGCAATATACCAAGAGAGACTTAGTCCACTTAGTTAGACACGGAGCACAACTGATCGAGTTCTAATCCTGACACTAAGGCAGGTCTGCCTGATTTTTATTTGCCACGTTATCATGAGGGCGGCACAACGGCGTAGTAGTTAGCACGTCCGTCTCTCTGCAAGAAGGTCCCGGGTTTCTCTGTAGAGTTTGCATGTTCCCCCTGTACTTGAGTAGGTTTCCTCCAGGTACTCCGGTTTCCTCCCACAGTCCAAAGACATGCACATTAGGCTAACTGGCTGTTTCAAATTGACTTGTTTGACTCACAGTGGTCTTTGTTCACCATCGTGTTGTGGTGCAGAATCTGAATAACATGAGAATAATAAGCAGCTGTGGTGCTTGGACCCTTAATTAGCAGCTTGTATATCAGCAAAAAATCTGCTCCAGTCAGCCTTCATTTTTTTTTTTTTTTTTTAAATAAAAATGCCTTATGTGAGCATGGTTCTAATGCTGTGCAGCAGCACTTTACAGAAAAGAAAAAAACCCAGAATTCATAACCTCTAATGTTAATAACACTTCTGCTACATTAAAATCGATGGCGCTGCATAGCTCTGAAAATAACCCGAGAGGTTACGGCTACAGCTGTACTGTTTAGACAAAATCTCACTGTGAGTACAGGCTTTACAACAAACTTTAGATTGCACGCAAGCCATACTTAAACCAACTTAGGCATGGCTAGAAGATTAGAATATAAAACAAGAGTGCTTAGGGGGCACAAACCTTCACCAAACCACCAAAAAATTTAATTAAATTAAATACACAGCACCCCCTGTTGGACCTCCAGTAATAGGACACTTCCAAAAAATCGTTCTCTCTCACAATGTTAAAGAATCCTTTAAAAAAAAAAAAAAAAAAAAAAAAAATCTGGATCCAGAACTTGATCTGGATCATCTCCAAAATCGAAAAGTTTGAGAATACAAGATCAGGTGAAAAAGGCGGGTGTGGTAGAAGTTCGAAGCTGCACTTGGCTACTGCAACAACGGCCACCTGTGAGGTGTGAACTGGTGCATCGTCCTGAAGCAACAAAACACCCCCAGGGTACAGACCTAAATAACTGTATTCAATTACAACTGTCACGAACAGTGTTCAACTGAATATTATTGGGACAGATTGACTAAAATAATGAAAAATGCATAATGCTATGGACTTTTGGTTCTGCCCTAATAACACACACATACACACATATACATATATATATATAAAAACACATATACATACACACGTGTGTATGTGTGTGTATGTGTATATATATATAAATATATATATATATATAAAACTTGTGAATCAGCGATGTACAGAAGTTATTGGTGGTTGGGTCAAGCGAGTTATCGAGCCGATTTGAGTAATGCATTTGTAATTTAAAGAAGGTTGTGTTGTCTTTGCAGATAGAAATACAACGCACAGTAAACACGAAATGCCAGCAACTGAGTTACACCATAGACACAAAAAAGTAGGGTTTTTTTGTTTCCTTATGAAAATACGCAAAAAAATAAATTAATTGCCTAATAAAATTATAAATGCTTTGAAAAATAGCAACTCAAGCCACAATATTTGCTTTCGATGAATTTGGAAAAGGTTCTTAATGATAAATTTGCTTGAACTTTGGCTCAACATTTTATACGTGTGACCCGCTCCAGCACAATGCGGATTAAGTCGCAAGGAAGCGTATTAAATAAGAGCCAAAGTAAGCTGAAAATGGCATACCTGGACGAAAATGCCAAAATTACATCCTTCACAGCAAAATCTTCAACATGACCAAGTTCAAATATCCATAAACACAATCTATCCATGCTAAGATGCTTGTTTAAGAAAGGGTTCCATGTCCAAGTTGTTGTAAAACAATAGAAATATCCTCTTATTTTACTGATTTTCAATCCGCTTTTGTGGTTGCTCAGGGTATTTCCTTATTATCCAAATTCACTACCAGAATCCTCTCCCTACTTACAGAATCCCCGAAGGATTTCCCTCAATCATATAACGGTAAACCAAAGAGAAGCCTCAAAACAGACATGACTCGGTGTACATGGAGCTCATCTTTTGCTGGAAAGAAGCTAGTACGATGGCACCGATTGGTTGAGAGCCGGATTCATTTAGTTTATGGATGTTGGGAGATTCAGATGCGGACATTCAGAAACTGGTTCTGTGACCGTAATTGCTATTTCCTCAAAGGTAGCATTTTCTGATTAGCGACATACAAAGTGATGTAACTCAGTCAGTTTTCATGCTATCATCATGGTTTACACCTTCTGAAGCAGATTCAATTCTCTTTACAAATATATATCAATATCTCAGTATGTCTGATTTCCTACTTTGTATTAGGCTGGAGTGGGCCACATATCTAAATAAATAAAGGTAGGAGATCGGCCTGTATTACTTGAGGCAAAATGCTATTTGTGTAAAATGCTGTGATGCTTCTAAAGCAGACGGGTGGAGTTCAGCTGATCAGGTGTACTCAGCCAGTCCTAGCGGTCATACCGCAATCACTGGTGAACCATGACAAGCAAAAAAGCATGCTTTCCACATAGACCTGCTATCTTCTGACCATAAAACGATTAAGGGATTAATTTGTAGGTCTGTCTTGTAGATTTTAAGTAACAGTTCAAACAAAAATCCACACTATAATACATGGGAAGCTCAGCCAAATCAACACTGTTAGCGTTCCGTATTCAAGCGCGGCGAGTCACAAAGCATTGGACAATCAGGCTGCTGGCTCGCAGGAAATAATTCCCCATGGACTAAAGATGGCAACACCCAGAGTCTGGACAATGCTGTAGTGAGAAAGACTCATTGAGAAATTCGGACTGGATACATTTAGGGGTTGGCTTCTTTTTTTTTTTTTTTTGCATTTTCAGCCCGCAAGTACGACAAAAGCCAATCATGTTAAAATAAATTACCACATGATGCATCCGGTTGCCATGGTTACATATTTATCTGCTCCAGCAATTCAACTTTCTTTTAACAGCAGGCACCTCTGCTTCAATAACAATGCTTTGTGCTAATAGGTGAAATAAGGACGGCTTCTGGGCTGGCCTGGTACGTTATAATCAATCCTTTTGTGTGTGGCACACAAAAGGCAAACTGCAGGAGCACTTAAACCAGCTCACACTGTCAGAACATCCTACCACCTGCTCTCTGCATTGTCTAGACCAATCCGGACTGAATCGGGTGTCCAGAATTTGTAGAACCAGCGAGCAGTGCGAATCCCATCCATACCATCCATAACAAGGCCCTCAGTGGGGATGGGTGGCGACTGGACGACCTACTGAACATTTCCTTTGACAACAGGATTAGCCTAGGGACGCTCTTTTCTTCTTTTCTCTCTCTGGGATACAAAGTCTAAAATAAAACCTGTGTCTGACCAGAAAGGAAACCTAGACAGTTCTCGAAGCACCATTAATGTATTAGAGATTGATCGTCTGGGTTATGCTGGAGCTGATCTAGTGTATGAGCTGTACATCCTATATATATATATATATATATATGTTTGTTTGTTTCTGTGGTAGATATAGGACGAAGGTGTTTGTGATTGAGAGATTCTTTCATGTTTATCTGGATACCTTCCCAACCTTTAAATGCACAAAGCTGCCCTGGACCAGCGCTTCAAATCCCATCATGAGGCTGGGAGTGTCATTTTAGGGTTGGTCGAATAAAATGCAAATTAATGGTTAGGTCATGACTGGGGTGAAGATTAGAAAAAGCATGAATTAAACAGGGAAAAATGTTCATTAGATCATCTGGAAAGCAGTGACAATGATGCTTGATGATGATGATGATGGTTATGATGATGATGATGATGAGGAGGATGAGGATGATGATGATGAGGATGACGACGAAGGTGATGATGACGATGGTGATGATGACGATGGTGATGATGACGATGGTGATGGCGGTTATGATGATGAGGATGATGATGATGGTTATGATGATGATGAGGATGATGGTGATGAGGATAATGGTTATGATGATGAGTATAAGGATGATGGTGGTTATGATGATGATGGTTATGATGATGATGAGGATGATGGTGGTTATGATGATGATGGTTATGATGAGGATGATGGTAATGATGATGGTGATGATGATGATGGTGATGATGATGATGAAGATGATGGTGGTTATGATGATGATGGTGATGAGGATGATGGTTATGATGATGGTGATGAGGATGATGGTTATGATGATGATGGTTATGATGGTTATGATGATGATGATGATGAGGATGATGATGGTTATGATGATGATGATGATGGTTATGATGATGATGATGATGGTTATGATGATGATGATGATGATGAGGATGATGGTTATGATGATGATGATGATGAGGATGATGATGAGGATGGTTATGATGATGAGGATGATGATGGTTATGATGATGATGATGGTGGTGGTTATGATGATGAGGATGATGGTGGTTATGATGATGATGATGAGGATGATGATGAGGATGGTTATGATGATGATGATAGTGATGATGGTTATGATGATGATGAGGATGATGATGGTGATGATGATGATGATGATGATGATGATATGAACCAACGAATCATCGATTATGTGAACAAAGAAAACAATATCATGAAATGACCGGATGTTTGTTTTCACCTTTGTTTCTCGCACATCCTGCTTCGTGCCCTCGGGGTACCACTGCACGCGCACGAAGCCCCGACCGAGAGGCCACGTCCCGGGCTCCGGCGCCCCGTTCTCGGTATCCGAGCTCCCGGGTACGCGGCCGCCGCCTCCCCCGCCTTCTCCTCCTCCACCTCCTCCATCGCCGCCGCCGCCGCCGTCTCTTCCTCCACCGCCATCAAGATCCTCATCCTCGTCCTCGGTCCAATCCTCCTCTCCGTGGATCATTCGCACGAGGCCGAAGCGCAGAGAGCCGCGGTGCCGTCCGGACACCAAGTCATGCGAGAAAAGGAGCCTCTGCGCGCCGCCCGCCGACGGAGACAGAGCCGCGGAGGGAGGCTCAGAGCCCGGACTCGCCGCCGGGGAAAGGCCCGGAGTCGGACACGGAGAGGATGCTGCCGCTTCTGCCGCTGCGAGATCCGCCATCATGGCCTCCGCTGCTGCTACTGACCAGGAATAAAGAGAGAGAAAGGGATGGGGGGATGATGGTGGGGGGAAACGCCAAAAGAAAGCCGTAACCCGGGGACCGGCACGTGTTTACGTCGATACGTAAGAGGCTTGAGTGTTGGGAGCGCGCGCGCCGGCACGCGCCGTTAATACGCAAGAAGCACAGCGCCACCGGGATGCGCGCGCATGACACTAATAACGGAATTTATCACCGGCAGAAGCAGCTAAAATATAAACAAAGATACATCAATACTTGTATTTTATTTTCGCGTATTTTCATAAGTGTTTGCTTTTAGGTACATTTTATTGATCATTTAGTATAATTATATTTTTATTATTTTATTATTATTATTATTATTATATTACCAACTAATTAATTAAAGATATTCGCTTGTTTGTTTATTTATTTGTTTGTTTATTTACGTACACTCACTCCGTTCGTTTGTAGTCGATTTTCATTTAAACACGCCCATGGGTAAATTGAACGCGTGTGATTGGTCAGTCTCTGCACTTTTTTTTAGAAAACGCCCCTTCTTCTATAGACATTCTAAAAAGGTAGACCGGTCGTTCATCGCTCTCTCTCTCAGTGACAACATGACGCCATCTTGGAGAGGAGTTCCTGATGGGTTTTTGCAATAGAAACAGAGGGAAGTGAGCATAAAGAAAATGTTTTAATGCCACTAGAAAGCGATCTGTGGGTTTATTTGTGACATAACATGATATCATTATATCAGTGTGCTTATTTTTATCGTTATGGAATGCATAGTACAGAAAAAATGTTATTTATGAATTAAAAACTGTGTAATTATCCCACATCAACTCGTGCTATTGGTAACATGCAAACATTTTTATTCCAATAGTGCTGTATATTTTAATGTGGTTTATTGTAGAAAACTTACTGCAGCTTATTTTTATAAAGTTATTCTTTAAATAGAACAGTTAAATATATACAAACCCAATAAATCTGCCAGTAATTAGAGTATGCTCTTGTTTACATCTATTAGATCTTATCAAACTTATATATATATATATATATATATATATACACACACACACACACACACACATATATATATATATATATATATATATAT
>JAQMYF010000021.1:6672418-6712541 GCA_030014195.1 Neosilurus mollespiculum | reverse complement strand
AATTACTTCTTACAGCTTAAAATTTCTCATAAGAAGCAAGACAGTAAAATATTACATAATTCAATTATCAAGTATTTTCTTCAGAAACCACTTTCCTTATTATATGGACATGGTTGTAAGCAATATTGTATACACACAGCTTAATGTTTTGGGATGAGTAATATGGCGGCCGGCCTGGGTTGGCTGGCTTCACTTCTGAGCGGGCTGATAGGCCAAGTACTTAATCCAGTGATTGGCAATTTGGAACAGCCAGTTAACATATTCTGCATGTCTTTGGACTGTGGGAGGAAACTGGAGTACCCTGAGGGAAACCCATGCAAGTACAGAGAGAACATGCAAACTCCACACAGAAACGCCCGAGCCCGGGACTCGAACCCAGGATCTTCTTGCTGTGAGGTAGACGTGCTAACCCAACAAATAAAAAAATTGTCATAATGTTTTTACACGCACACACACACACACACACATACACACACTTCATCATATGAGGCAGCAATGTAGAGCTCATGACTTGATAGCACATTCTCCCTCCTGCTGTTGTCTAAATAAAAATGGTGGACTTTCAAATAATTTTCTTTATCTCATCGTAGAACACTAGCACCAGTGCGCCTCCCATGCTTCGGAGAATATTGGACCAAGTTCCCTTGTAGAAAGCCTGGACTCCTTCAGTACGAGCGATCTTCTTCCAGCAGTCAAGTGTGCCAGTGTAGATGACATCTGCTGCAAAATTTAATAAAAAAAAAAACCCAGATACAACGTTTGCACACCAATATAAACACATACAATGCAAACACATGAGAGCTCAATGGCTGAGCACTCAGGGAGGGTGGTTGGACATATGATCTGATCTCAGATTAGAGAATCATGGGTGTCTGTGAGCTCATGCATTCAAATAGATGAATAGTGCTTTCCACTCCCTTGTCTGACTATGAATGAGCAGCAATGCAGGGAAAAAAAAATGCTGTGTGCTGGCATTATATGCCTCTGACGAAGCATGTGGTGACCTGTACCATCCCATATGGAAGGAATGTACAATGGGTGGGAATTTAATACGACTGAATTAATACTGGTCACTTTGCACGCAGACACTTGACACTTTACATACAGTGTACTGTAAAATTGTCATTGCATTTATATTTCATTATATTTCATCATATTGCACTTATTCTGTATTCTGCATTTATTCTTCATTTTATATATATTTCTGTATGCCACATTTTACCTCTGTTTTATTTTATATATTTTTATATACTTTTACATTTTTATATTTATATTGACTTCAATTCTAAAGTCCTTTAAATAGTTATTGTTATTTTCTTCTTAATATTGATAGGTTTTATTCTTAAATTTTTTAGGACAGTCATATCATACATATTGTACTGTGTATGATTTTGTACATGACAAATAAATTTGAATTTGAATTTAAATTACGGATTGGTGGTACAATTGTTTAGTGGTTAGCAAGACACCTCGCAGCAAGAGGGTCCTAGGTTTGAGTCTTGGACTTGGTGAGGGCGTTTCTCTGTGGACATTCTCCATGTGCTTGAGTGGGTTTCCTCCGGGTACTCCAGTTTCCTCCCACAGTCCAACTGGCTGTTCCAAATTGCCTCTAGGTATGAGTGTGTGTGTGTTGCCCTGCGATGGTCTGATGAGCTGTTCAAAGTGTACCCCGCCTTCGCCCAATGTCGGCTGAGATAGGCTCCGGCATCCCCGCAACCCTAACAGTAGGATTAAACTAAGTATACAGACTTACCCCCTTTAAGTCCTGACTGCATCATCATGCAACGACGCACCGTATCAAACGGGTAGGAGATGAGTCCAGCAAGTGTAGTCACGCTCTGTGCGATCATCCAGCTCACCACAAAGTGGGTATTCTCTGGATCTGGTAATGTACCTGTTTAACAGAACAAGACATTTACAACACTATACAGTATAGAGGTAAGTGTGCATACTGAGGATTTATTACCAAAAAAGTGCAAAGGGGAAAAAAGCTTTTTTCATTGACTCCTTGTTCTACCTCTTTAGCTTGAAAGGCAAGCGCTTGTCTTTAAGAGCAAGATACTATTTAAAATGATTGTATGTCTTGGATGCAGCTACTCAAGAACAATCTGGCAACCTTGGAAGCATGAACTACAGACAGGTAATCTACACAATCCGAATGGGGATGACCAGTAAACAGACTAAAGCATAAGTCAAACAGTGCTCTCACTCTTCACGGTGTCATAGATCCCAAAGTAGGCAGCTCTGTAAATGATGATGCCCTGCACGGATGCACTGAAACCATTGTAAAGACCTCTTGGTCCATCAGCTTTGAGTATTTTCACGAAACAGTCAATCAGTCCGTTGAATTCTCTCTGCCCTTTCGACTTGCCGATGTCTGCTGCCAGACGAGTACGTGCAAAGTCTAGAGGATAGACAACACAGAGAGACGTGGCCCCTGCGGCACCCCCTGAGGCCAGGTTACCAGCAAAGTAGCGCCAGAACTGCGTGCTCTGGTCCACGCCGTCCAGGAAGAACTTCTTGTACCGGTCCTTGAAGGTGAAGTTGAGGGCCTGTGTTGGAATGTATCGAATTACGTTGGCCAGGTTGCCTCTCCAAAACGAGAGGACACCCTGTTCTTTGGGGATGCGAATAAAACAATCAATAAAGCCCCTGTAGCGTTTGTTGGCCACAATGTGCTTGCTGGCATGTTGTACCTATGGGAAGAGTGGAAAAATCTGAGGTTAGATCTTCAGGAAATTCTGTGCTGGTTGAAGTCCTTTTATAACCTGTTCCAGCCTGATGATCATCAGCAACTCTTTTTTTCTTACCATGATACATTTCCACAAAGATGTCTTATGAGGCACAGACTTTATTAGATCCCCGTTTAAATAAAAAATGGCACCCACTCGACATCTGATTATCATTCCACTGACTGCAAAGCATTCATGGCACAGAAGAATTGGTGGCACAGTGGCATACTGGTTAGCACATCTGCCTCACAGCCAGAAGGTCCTGGGTTCAAGTCCCGAGCTTGGGCATTTCTGTGTGTAGTTTCCATGTACTTCCTGTGCTTGCATGGGTTACTCGGGGTACGGAGGAGAAAAAAAAATGGCGGAGAAAAAAAAACAAGACCGAATCCATGACCTTCTTGCTGTGAGGTGGAGTGCTAACCCCTATGCCACATAGCCACAACGTTTCAAGTTTCTTTGTAATATGCAGGTAACCATGAAACATCACTACCGGCAATGAAATTCTTGGACTCGGAGCCCCCTCGATATTGCACTTAAGAAACAAATATTGCACATAAAATTATCATTGTGATAAAATAAGGGGAAAAAATATAAAAAGTAAATAAAATAAGAATAAAATCTATATAAGGAATATATATGTACACAGGATAGAGAATACTAATAGAAAATACTGAAGTGGTTGTAGTGCAGAGGTAGTGTGTGCATGTTCACCATTACAGTACACTTATTTATCATTTATAAAAGGTGTCTCCAGTTTCCTCCTTTTATAAAGGTCAGTATGTATCAGCAATATTATAGTATTATTGCGATATTATACTATTAGCTTCTAACAGTAGAGAAGCTGGTGGATAGAATACTGTTATATAATACAGTTGATCTAATGATAATTGTACCTGACTTAACTGGCCTTTATTGTTTAAAATGAGATGTTGATCCTCTTTTAAACTTAAAAAAT
The DNA here is from genome assembly GCA_030014195.1 of Neosilurus mollespiculum. NCBI lineage: Eukaryota > Metazoa > Chordata > Actinopteri > Siluriformes > Plotosidae > Neosilurus > Neosilurus mollespiculum. The sequence goes on along the minus strand of JAQMYF010000021.1, from coordinate 6,708,854 downwards.
ATACATTTCTTGAGATCTGACACCCCAGTCAGGTATCTCCCCTATCTACCCCTATTAAAGCACTCACTCATGTGCCCAACTGCTTAATCCTACTAGGCTTCTCCTAGGAGAAGGTGGGGTACAACCTGAACAGCTCACCAGGCCATCACACAACCATTCATACTCACACTTAGAGACAATTTGGAACAGGCAATTAGCCTAATGTGCATGCTTTTGCACTGTGGAAGGAACCCAGAAAGCAGCTGACGCTGGGCGAAGGTGGGGTACATCTTGAACAGCTCACCAAGCCATCACAGGGCCAACAAACACAGCCATTCACACTCACACCTAAGGTCAATTTGGAACAGCCAGTTAGCCTAAATGTTCATACCTTTGGACTGTAGGAGGAAGCCGGGGTACCCGGAGGAAACCCACACGGAAACGCCCTTGCGACTTTCAGTTCTCTCACAACTTCTATGGATATTCATGCTTATTTCTTAAATAAGGGAGTCCAGGAAGGCTGGACACTGGGCGAAGGTACACCCTGAAAAGCTTGTCAGACCACTGGAGGGCAAAACACTATAACACCATTTACAGTCTCATCCACACCTGGGGCAATTTGGAACAGGCAATAGACTTAATATGCACGTCTTTGGACTGTTGGAGAAGACCAGTGTGCCTGGAGAAAACCCACACAAGCGCAGGGAGAACACCCAAACTCCACACAAAAGGGAACTCGAACCCAGGACCCTTTAACTGTGAGGCGGGACGTGCCGCCGGATATTATTTACAATAAAAAGGGACACAGTTAATAAAACATGCTGAGTGATGCAGGTAGGAGGATTTGCATGGCACAAGGCTGGGCGGTGCAGGTTCCTGGTTCTGTCTCACCTGAAGGAGAAGCTTGATTCTCTCGAGAGGAGCCACGGCTGTTTCGGAAACCGCAGCCGCGACGGAAACAGCCAGGAAATCCTTGGCGAAGGTGACAACAGACTCGTTCATGTTTTACCTGGATGACAGGTTGGAGCACTAGGCGGATCAGACAGAAGTGCTCTCACCTGGAGAGGTGACGTGATGTCGGGCTCCTCCCAGAAACCGTCATGACAAAACAATACGCAGGCGGGGACAGAGACACGCCCAGAAAACCTTGAACAGCCAATCAATTCCGATTTATTTGCAAGGAAGTAAAAAAGCTGGGTGAACATCTATCCTCTACTGTGGTCCGCTTAATCCTACTAAAGTCCCGGGGAGGCTTGGAGCCTATCTCAGACACCAGTCCATCACAGGGCCAACACACACAATCATTCACACTCACACCTACAGGCAATTCGGAAAAGCTATTGAGCCTCCTGTGCATATGTTTGGACTGTGGGAGGAGACTGCAGTACCTTGAGAAAACCCATGCAAGCAACATGGAAACTGTACACAGAAACGCCTGAGCCTGGGACTCGAACCCAGGACCTTCTATCTGTGAGACAGCTGTGTTAGCTACTACGCCACCATGCCATCCCTGTTGTCAGTCAGTGGGATGATAAGATTGATGATCAGATGTCGATTCAGGACAGGAATCTGTTAAAACTCTCAGCGAGCCTGGGACTCGAACCCAGGACCGTCTTGCTGTGAGGCGGACGTGATAACCACAACACCGTCGTGCCGCCCGGGATATTTACTATGTGAAATATAAACATTCAATATTTCAATATTAAAAATTATTACTATCGATATTACTGCCACAGGCCCTGCGATGGCCTGGCAAGCTGTCCAGGGTGTGCCCCGCCCTCGCCTAGAGTCGGCTGAGATGGGCGCCAGCCTCCCCGCAACCCTAATTAGGAATAAGCGGCTTAGAAAATGAATGAACGATGAATTACTGCCACAGTAATTAACTATAATATCCTGAATGTTTAGAGGGCTTTACTGCATCCATTAGGGTCACGGGGAGGCTGGAGCCCATCTCAGCCAGCTCTGGGGGAGGTGGGGTACACCCTGAATAGCTCAAAAGTCCATCGCAGGGCCAACACACGCAACCCCATGCATACTCTTGCGCACACCTAGGGAACAGCCTAATGTGCATGACTTTGGAATGTGTGAGAAAACCAGGAGTGCCTGGAGGAAACCCATGCAAGCACAGGGAGAGCATGCAAACTCTCAGAACCTCTCTTGCCACCGGGACTCAAACCTAGGAGGTTCTTGCTCAGAGGTGGATGTGCTAACTACTACAGCACCGTGCCCCCCCCTCCCCCTTTTAACTGCATAAAACAAAAATCAATACACAAACATAAGGTATAAACATTTATTTAATTGAGAAATAGTCAGAAATCGATTAAAATTCAAATGTAAAATTTGTATTAACACCCACCTTAAATCTTAAATTCTAATCCCCAGCTAATTAATTAATTAATCAATCAACCAATCAATCAATCAATCAACCAATCAATCAATCAATAAACACACAAACACACAAATGCCTTCCATTTTATATAGATTTTAATGGCCTTAATAATATGTTTGTGCATTTCCATGTATCCATTTTGTTACTGGGGCAAGTTTGATGACTCCTGATGCTCTACTGCCACCTACTGGCATGGGCTTACAGCTCAAACAATATACAGTGTTAATAACACACCAAACATTCCTTCAGTCATTCATTTTCTAAGCCGCTTAATCCTAATTAGGGTCGCCGGGAGGCTGGTGCCCATCTCAGACAACTCTGGATGAGGGCAGGGCATTCACATTCACTCCTAGGGGTGATTAGGAACAGCCAATTAGCCTACTGTGCATGTTCTTGAACTGTGGGAGAAAACCAGAGTACCCGGAGGAAACCGACGCAAGCATGGGGAAGAATATGCACACAGAAACGCTCGAACCCAGGCCTTCTTGCTGTGAGGCGGATGTGCTAACCACTACGCCACTGTGCCGCCATCAGACCAAACATGTAAGCTTTTATTGTATCCCCCGCAAAGCGTATGGAGATACTATGTTTCACATGTGACACTGAATCTGCCACAGACACTTCATGCTAATACTGAAGCAGTGCCGGTTCTTTATGGATTCATTTTATGTTGAAAGGTCCCTGGGTCACCTTGACCTAATTTCAAGGTCACAGGGGCCATAAGAAATATGCACGTGATTATGTAAAAGTCAGATATGTCAAATTTAGCAAAGGATAAATTAATTAAATTAATTGATTATTTATATGAGGTATGCTTATGGACATCATAATTTCCATGTCACAAGAATCAAATTTATTAAAAACATGATGATACTAAGTGCGCTGTTGACCAAGCAAGGGATTCGCCTACTGTTCTGTGACAAGAATGCATTTCTTTGTTATTTTAATGATTTTCAAATCTTTTTTAAAAAAAAGATTTTGGAAAAATTTGGGCAGCTCTTCATAAAAGTATACAATACCTATATCATATATAGGCACACTAAATTGGCAAAAGTATTCATTCACCCATCCAAATAATTGAATTCAGGTGTTCCAATCACCTCTATGGCCAGAGGTGAATGAATTCAAACACCTAGGCATGCAGACTGCTTCTACAAACATTTGTGAACGTGCTTGTTTGGGCCTCCTCAGGGAACTCCGATTTCCTCCTATAGTCCAAAAACATGCACATTAGGCTGATTGGTTGTCTGTTGCCCTGCAATAGACTGGCGAGTTGCTCATAGTGTACTTTGCCTTTGCACGGAGTTGGCTGAGATAGGCACCACCCTCCCTGTGACCCTGGAATTTATTATTTTGAAAAGCAAATGTGTCCCAGTTCACCTTTTTGCAATTATCCTGCCAGATTTGCACTCACACACTTTCCTATACAGAATAGTACCCTAGAGCACTAAAAATTCAATATGAATGACGGCCTGTATGCAAATACACCAATAAAAACAGTGTTTGTGCAGTTATTTAGTTTTAATTGCACCCTCATTTGCTTCACACGCACATCAGAAACAAAAGCTGGCCAATGGGACTTCAAATCACACAACGTGACAGTCCCACCATCAAGCACAAGCCACCTATTAGTGGTGACTCACAGAGGTTAAGCGGCTCATCCTATAAATGAGCTCTCACGCGCCGCACTGCAGCTCACTTTCTACACCGTGTGGCGCTTGGGACGATCACGTGCTCCTGCTGTTATAATAGTAACTACTATAACTACAGAGAACAGAACAGAACAGAACACAACTGTTAACACACGTAGACAACTTGTAAGAGTAGGAAGGCTTGCTGGAGAGTAAAGATAAAGCATGTCGACGGTGAGCGCGCTGCCGTTCTTCAAAGCCTTCCACACGTCCGTGTCTCCCGGGAGACAGCGGCGTCACACACTTCCGGCCAGCGAGTTCCGCTCCCTCAACACCGAGGACGCGATCAGTGTGTTTGAGATCGAGAGAGAGGGTGAGTTTCCACACGACACATTCATGCCTTAGTACAGATCTACAGCCTACTGTTCCAGATCAGTAATAAATATTACTCACACACACACTACCCACTCATTTACTTCCTATTTATACACGTTATTAACCCCGGATATTATTTTAGAATTATTATAATAATTATAAAACCATTTAAACAAATTTTGGGAAGGAGATTCAAATATAGGGGCAGTGGTGGCCTGGTGGTAGGGTGCTAGATTACTGATCCCAAGGTCAGGGGTTCAAGCCCCACTATCAACGGGTTGTTACTGCTGTCCCCCCCAGTGCAGCTAACTGGGTTATCAAATGCCGGCCATGTCTCTCACTGTCTATGGTGAGAGGCATGTAAAAGAACCATTGCTGATTTTCATCAAGAATCGGCTGCAATGCAATGGCCTGGCGAGCTATTCAGGGTGTACGCTGCCCTCGGCCAGAGATGGGCGCCAGCCTCCCCGCAACCCTAATTAGGATTAAGCGGTGCAGAAAATGAATGAGATTCAAATATACCTTCTGGAAATACATGTTTATAATATATATATTCTCATGTATATCCCCTTCAAAAATAAAACACTTCCAGGTGGCATGGTGGTTAGCATGTCCGTCTCACAGCAAGAAAGTCCTGGGTTCAATTCCCCGGCTCAGCTCAGGTATTTCTGTGTGGATTTGCCGTGTTCTCCCCTTGGTTGCGTGGGGTTTCCTCCGGGTACTCTGGTTTCCTCCTACAGTCCAAAGACATGCACAGTGGCTGTTCCAGATTGCCCTTAGTTGAGAATGGTTGTGTGCCCCGTGATGGTCTGGGGTGCTGTTCAGGGTGTACCCCGCCTTCGCTCAGTGTCTGCTGGGCTCTAGCCTCCCTGCGAACCTAATAGGATTAAGCGTCATTTTTAATTAATTAATCATTCATTATTTTTAAAAAATAATAATAACAATTAATACATTGGTGCAGCCCAAAGTGAAAAGAAGTAAAATCCAATAAAAGGAAAAAACAAACAAAAAAGTGAATGAATAATTACAAGATGGAAAAAAAAAACCCATCCCCACACACAAAATTAAATATAGACATAAAAGCTAATAATAGAATGAGATAAAACAAAAGCAGATGTACAAGAAAATAGGATTTACTCACTCAGGAGGCTGGAGCCTATCTCAGCCACCACTGGGCGAAGGTGGGGTACACCCAGAACAGCTGGCCAGACCATCATAGGGCAATACACACACAACCATTCACACTCACACCTAGGGCAATTTGGAACAGCCAGCTAGCCTAATGTGCATGTTTGTGAAGTGTAGAAAACCCATGCAAGCACGGGGAGAACATGCAAAGTCCACACCGAAAGGCCCTCGGCGAGCTGTGAGACGGACATGATAACCATTACGCCACCATGCCGCCCTATTAATATCACATCTGTATATATTTAGAAAATTAGCATTCATGTTTTCATGTAAGCACGTTGAGATTTTAGAAGTAAAATTAAATTAATAAACACAATTTTATTAAATATTAAATAAAACTTAGCATGCACACACAAACACACACACACACAGAGCAGCCATAACATTAAAACATCATCGATGACACTGATTCTTTCACTACAGTGGTACATGCCAAGCAGTTGGATGTACTGTGCAGAAAGTGAGTCAGTTCTTGAAGTTGATGTGTTGATAGAAGGAAAAATGAGCAAGTGTAAGAATGTGAGTGACTTTACCAAAGGCCACATTATGATGGATAACAACCGTCTATTCCTCTCCAAAACTGCAGGTCTTGTGGGGTGTTCCTGGTACTCACTGACATATCAGGGAAGCAAATATTTGAGCTACTGTAGCACAAACTGCTAGAAGTATTAATTCTGGCTATGACAGAAAGGAGGCAGAACACAGTGCATTGCATCTTGCTGTGCACAGGGCTGCCGAGTCAAAGGCCAGTCAGGTGGTGTTAATGTGATGGCTGATGTCTGAGTATTTATTCTATATTTAGGTATACACTCTAGAATTAAAAGGACATTACTCAAGCACAGCTCTTAATTGATGTATCTTAATCGAGTTTTAATATATTCTATGTTTGTAGTAAATAAAGAATAAAAATGAGGGTAAAATTAGGCTTCGGGTTCTTAGCACCCATGTTTTTCTGATTGCAACTCTGATTAAGCCGTATGCCGTTCACAGCGTTCATCTCAGTGTCTGGTGAGTGTCCACTGCACCTGGACGAGGTGCGCCACTTCCTCACCCTCTGCCCTGAGCTGTCCCTTGGTTGGTTCGTGGAAGGCAGGCTCGTAGCCTTCATCATTGGTTCGTTGTGGGACCAGGAACGTCTCACCACAGTGAGTGAAGAGTGACACCTCAACAAATAGGAGAAACATTAAAAATGTAAAGCTGTCCAATGATTATTTTTTAAAACCCAAGCAAAGGGTTAATTTGCACTTAAAACCAAACAGTAAAAATGGAATCTCTGTTAAAAAACTGTATGCGTATAAATAAATAGAACAATTCTCAAGTTTAATAAATTCATTTTACAGTAAACAACTGATAAAGGCACTGTGTATGGTTAACTGGTTTGCCCTCTGACTATCAACCCTTTTATCCCAGTAATAGAAATATTCAGGCACTGCCTAAAAGTGGAGCTCAGAAAATGTTTGGAATACGTAAAGTGAGCCGCGACTCGTGGCACACACGCGACAACAAAATCTAGCTAATGGCTTTACAACATTTGCATAACTATGGAGCTCCGCTACAAAACAAGAGCCCCCAGAGAGTGCAAATTTCCGCCAAGCCTAGAAATATGTACCCGTACAAATCAAAATGACAAAAATCTTGCTATCTCACAATGTTAAAGAATCCTTTAAAAAATTCCTGGAACCACAACTTGATCCCGATCATGTCCAAGTTCGAATGGAGTCTTCCTTGTCCAAAGCTCCGCCTCTGGTATAAATTTCATGAAAATCTGTACAATACCTTTTTGCATATTCCTCCTAACAAACCCACAAAATCCAAGGGTAGAACATAACATCCTTGGCAGAAGTAATTAAATACTGATTCTCCTTCAAGCCTGTCTAAAATAAGCACAATCTGAACACAGCTGTATTAATCCTGCTTTCTGACTGACTCCAGTTTTATCTTAGGTATTTCAGAGGTTTTTTTTACATAGTACCAACCATCCAAAAAACCATTAAGGAACCCCTTAGATATAGGATTGTGGATAAACTCTCTTTAATTAAGGGCACACGGTGAGCACAAATCTCTGGCAAGCTGGAAAAAAAATATTATAATAGAAATAGAAGACATCATAGAATAACAGAAATATACATCACCCCCTGCTGGGCCTGCTGTAATATGACACTTCCAAAAAAATCTCATAATGTTAAAGAATTATGAAAAAAAAAAATCCTGAATTCAAAATTTGATCCGGATCATCTCCAAAAACGAATGGAGTCGTCCTTGTCCAAAGCTCCGCCTCTGGTAGAAATTTCATGATTCCACCTTGCATCATTAACATATCTTGAGACCTTACTAGGAAGTGACCTGACCCTCTTTTGTTTCCTGTTCCTTACAGGATGCTTTGATGTTTCACAAACCCCATGGTACCACGGTCCACATCCACGTGCTGGCGGTGCACCGTACGTTCCGACAGCAAGGCCGTGGTTCTATCCTGATGTGGCGCTACTTGCAGTACCTTCGCTGTCTCCCGTATGTGCGCCGTGCTCTGCTCATGTGTGAAGATTTCCTTGTACCCTTCTACCAGAAATCCGGCTTCAAGGTTCAGGGCCCATGTGAGATCACGGTGGGGCCATTAACCTTCATCGAAATGCAGTACGCCGTGCGCGGCCATGCCTTCATGCGCAGGAACAGCGGCTGCTGAGTTCCTGCGGCTTGTGATGCTTCTTTTCTTACCCCAGATGCCAAAGCAGGGTGGTGTGGGTGGCTTATTCTGGCGGGGAAGTTTTGTCGTAGCTTCTGCTTCAAGTGTAGGTTACATCTGTGGTTTTGTTAGGTGTTTGTCCGCATTTGTAATTGGAAAGGTTTATGTTTATAATGGAACGAGGAAAAAAGAAAAAGGAAAAACATCAACTTTTATTTTCATTATGGCAGGCTGTGGGAGGAGTTTGATATTCCTGATACATATTCATCTTCATTTGTTATTTTTAAAATGATCCAGGTACTGTCTGGATATTTTTGTGTCCTTTACATTGAAAAATGTTATTTGTTTTTCTCATTTGAGCACTTTTACTTTTTTTTTTAATCATGTATTTATTTTTATATATAGGGAGGCATTGGTGGTAGGTAAAGATGAACAGTGCTGAGGAAACACTAAAGAGTTCTCCATTAATGAAAAGGTATTAGCAGTGTGTGATATAGTAAAAATTTGCAGTGAAATAGTCTCAATAGGGTGGCACCACGGCGTAATGGTTAGAACGTTCGCCTCCCAGCAAGAAGAGTCACGGGCTCGGCGAGGGCATTTCATGCGAGGGCAGTTTGCATGTTTTTGTGTTTGCCTCAAGCACAGGGAGAACATGCAAACTCCGCATGGAAATGCCTGCCTTCGCCCATTGTCTGCTTAGTCCCCGTGACCCTAGTAGGATTAATTGGTTTGTCAAATGAGTGAGTGAGTGATGGAGTGGTCTCAATTAAAAAAAGTTTAAAAGTTAAACACCACTCACAAACAGTTCCTTGCTACTACGAATAACGTATTAGAAAACTATCAAAATTAAGAAACAATTCCCCACAATATCCATATTTCCGTTATAGCGCCCCCTACATGTTATGTTGTGATTGTGCGTTTATAAACAGTCCTTGGCTTGTTAAGATGTAGTGGTATTACAGCCTTGTTGTTCAGTGTCTTGTGCTCGCTCTAGATGTTGGTTTTGTAGATGTATTAAAGCAGCATTGACTTCACACCCTGTGACTGTCCTCTCTTCTAAATCCCCAAATCATGGCTTAAACAGCCCCCCCCCCCAAAAAAAAAAACAAAACAAAACAAAACAAAAAAAATCTCACATCTACAAAAAGAAAAAACTTAAAGAATTCACTTCATAAGTATTTATATGCATGTAATTCTTCGCTTGCAGCGATATTTGTTTAATACTAAACACAGCAAGTCATAGCTGTCGTTAAGGCGTAGATGGCATTACCTGCATTAGGGAGCTTACAGGAACCAGGCAGCAGGTTGAGGCCAGCACCTTGAGTCACCTTTCTGAAACCAGTACATGGAAACCAGTATTCAGATGTGAGAGAATAGCTAATGTGTACAATATTTATATCCACCCCCTTTATTTCTGAGATAATCGCCTTTTTTTTTTTTGCAGTAGACATCCACCACCTTTGCCTCTGCAGAGTCTTGAATCAAGACATCTATGATTTTGTACGTGTTTTGTAAATAGAGAAATAATAATAATAAAAAAACATTTTCACTATTTTTCCTGCTCTATTTTTCATACCGTAGAATAGTTATCATATGTCAAGTTTCCAAGAACTTGTCTTATATGGAGTATAAGCACCTATAGTACACATTCACCCTCTGCAGAGCAACCACTCACTTTATGGAGCCTATCGCAGCCGACTCTGGGTGAAGGCGGGGTACACCCTGAACAACTTGCCCGACCATTGCATGGTCAACACACACACAAACAACCATTCATACTCACTCACAACTAGGTGCAATCTGGAACAGCCGATTAGCCTAATGTGCATGCTTTTGGACTTTGGGAGGAAACTGGCATACCTGGAGGAAACCCACGCAAAAATGGGGAGAACATGCAAACGCCACACCGAAACACCCTCACCCAGTCCAGGAATCGAATCTAGGAACATTGCAAGAGACCAGATACATACAATCGCCACACTTCCACTTCTCCTTTCCTTATTAAAAAATGGTGTCATAGGCCTCATTTGCGTATTGAAACCCGATTGGCTCCTACAGCTTTTGATGTAATAACACGGGCCAAAAAAATAGACTTTTCTAGCTCTACATTTCTTAATTCAGTGCCATATAGCATACAAAAAAACTCCTGTTAAATATTTAAATACAGGAAACAATGTAATGGTTTGACATTTATTTAAATAGTAGAAAATTTAATGCTTGGTTTTTATAAATATAACAAAAATGAAACAAATCAGTTGATAAAGTACAGAAGTTTGGTCTGGTACATTTAATGCACAACATTATATTTTCAAGTTATCAGAAGTGTAAAGATCACCCATTCCCTTGTTATTTATGAATATATAAGGCACAACAGTACTATTTTATTAAAGTAGGGAAAAAAAACAAACAAAAAAAAAAAGATTTAAAACCAGAAATTTAATGTCGGGTTGATTTTAAAATATACAAAAGTGATACACATATAAAACAACACATTCCATTTATCTGAAACACACTTATGTAAACTTTTATAAAAGTCCATTCAGTTCTGTTTGCAGTCCACAAACAAGACATAACCATTATGTTTGGTTTGTCCCAATCAGTGACCTGTACTGCACCGGCTGGAACATCCCGTTCACGTGAACAGCACTGAGGATGATGGCCAGAAAGCAACCAACGTTCGCAGTGTGTCCTGTATCATCGGACGTGTTGAACAGCAGACGCTAAACCAGCTTTGCTGCACTGCGCTGGTGATTAAACATGACTAATCAAAGCCTGCTGTTGTGAGCTCATCACAATCCGGCTATAATCCAATTCAGTCAGTGGTTTCTCTCACTATAAGCCTGACATATACCGGGGACACAGTGTCTCATCACTCATCACTGTGGGTCAGTACACTGGTTCAGAATGTTCTCACTGCTCAGCTAATATTTCTGTGAAACCCCAACATGACTACATTCCATGACAAGATCATGAAGAGATACGGATGTCTCATACCCTGACATTATTGTTCCTCATTCTAAGAAAAATTGCTCAGGCTTTGTGAAACTATAATAAAAACACATAATGGACACAAAGATAAAGATTTAAACTGGGTGCGGCATTCTGTTAGAGGAAAACAATCATCGGTCATGAGGTGGTACCACCCTGAAGTTGACTGTTATCCAAAAACACGTACTACAGCACCACTTCCACACAAACAATGTTTAGATAAATTTAAATAATCCAATTTTATTGCTGCTTGTCGTTACTTGTTACCAATTACAGTATAACCACTATAAACAGACATCCCATTGTTTTTTTTTTTATTATAGATTTCACCTCATTTTTTAGTATAAATATAGATTTTCTCCTCATTTATCATAACCAAATCCCACCCATCCCTCCCCATCACATACAACCACCAACCAGGGAAAAGCGTAATCCTCCTCCCTGACACATGATGTTGCCACCTGCATCTTTATGAACTGCTGTGCATGTGCACTCGGGGGTGACTTAACACACTTGGAGGAAAAGCTTTTTACGAATGAGCTCACAAACGCCCATGATTGGCTGGTGATCACTCTAAGTGACAGTGAGGCCAATTAGCTCCCATGGACTCCTGGGCGCAGATGGCTGCGGCATCAACCTGGATTTGAACTTGTAATCTCTAGGCTGATAGTTATGCACCACTCAGGAATCCAATATCCCATCCTCTTGTCTAATCCTTACTGCAGATACTACGAAACAACTGTGAGCAAATTAACATATTAAACAAAGACAGCTAATAAATGTATATCCTGAGGGAGGGAAGTCCTTTTAGCTTAAAAAGCTACACCCACTGGGAACACATGGCTTGTTTGGTAAAAATAGACCCCACTCTAATGTTTTGTTGGATCCCCTTTGATAACACTAAGTAATCACTACGGTTGTTGCTTCAGTTGGTCAGGTCGAGGCTCAGCAACATTAAGTCAGCTGATGACCTGAATATCCATAGCGGGAGGAACCATTTTCACACAGGAAATAGCACAAGAGACCTGACCTTAGCCCTACTGAAAGTCTTTGGGATGTGCTGGAGAATACTTTATGTAGTGATCTGATTTTCCCATCATCAATTCAAGATGTCGGTGAAAAATAAACTCAACTCGGGATGGAAATAAATGTGATGTTGCTGTCAAAACAAAGCCATGGTGATTATGTGCTGTAATCAAGGCTAAAGGCGATCCAACAAAATACACTGCAGTGCACTTTTGTTTACTGGCTGGGCAGTGTTTAACATTATGATGATACCAAAACCTGAACAAATGTGTTTCTATAACGCAATATGAACATATAGCTATGTGACCTTGTACATTGAACGGCGGACTTGGAATTTGATATAATTTGACCATTTACAACAACCTAAATTACATTGCATCGGCACCATTTTGATCTGAACTAGTAGAAGCATGTGGCAAGTGATTTCAAGCATACTATCTGTCCATAGTGCAAAGCAGGTGTGGACACCTGCCCATGATGCCCATTGGTGGTTCTTTCCCAAACTGTGGCCACAAACTTGGAACCACACAACCGTCCAGAATGTTCTATGTAGTACCATTACATTTTCCCTTCAATAGACCTAGGGGCACAAACAGCAAGACAGTGCCCCATCCATTAACTGAGGTTCATGTATACATGGTTTGTCAAGGTTACAGTTAAAGATGAGTTGCCTGCATACTGCCCTGACCTCAACCCCAGTCAGTCAGACGGTGGGGTGTCTTTGCAATTCTTGGTCCCAAGAAAAGGGGCAAGGTAGGGTAGCACAGGATAATCGATGGTTAGCACGGTCACTTCACGGCAAGGAGGTTGGAGGTTTGATTCTTAATCAAGAGCCTTTCTACTTGGAGTTCTCCCAGTGCTTGCATGGGTTTCCTCCGGGTACTCCTGTTTTCTCCCACAGTCTAAACACATACTTATTTGGTCAATACTTCACCTAATATCAAAAGCCCATAGATGTGAATGTAAGTGTAAACGGTTAACCCTGCAATTGGCTTAGCCAATTAGCTCTATTAGCTGATTAGCTCAAGCTTCCTCTGTGAACCCGATGGGTAAGTGGTACAAGTAATGGATGGACAGATGAACGGATTTGCAGTAGTAGTAGTTGCATACCCTGCAGTAATAAGAACTAAGCCTAGACATAAAAAAACATCATAAAGATACCCCAGCGTTATTCAAAGTTATCCATAACCACTGAAAATGTACAAGCTTTTACCTCACAACACCACCTCCCACACACACACACACACACACACACACACACCCCAAAAAAATAGGAAAAAAAAAGAAAAAGTGGAAGTTAAAGAGCAGCTGCAATTGCACTGATGTGTTCAAAACAATCACCAACTGGACACAAATTTAAAATTGTAACACTATAAAACTTTTTTAGACTTCATGAAAAAAAGTACAGCTCAATGCAAACAGCAGTGACAGTATGTAAAAAATAAATTGCAGCAATTTGACCTTGCAGTGACCTTGATCTGGATCTATTCCAAACTCCACCACTTTGTAGTCGAGGCATAAATACTAAACTGCCCCACATTCCTCGCCCCTGGAGTTGTATCCTCAAGGGTGCATGTTCAGTATGTGGGATGGGATGGAGGTTAGCTTTTACATGACGACAATTTCAGGTACATAACAGAAGCTTAAGGACCATTCGTGTACCTTAGGGTTATTACTTTAGAGGTACGCTACAAACAAATTATTATACTATTGCACCACTGACGGAAGGGAAGTCTATGAAGTGGAGGCTGCCATGCAGACAGCATGGCGGTGCAGTGGGTATCACTGTTGCCTCACACTTCCAGGATCCCAAATTGGATCCTGAGCTTCATTACTGTTCCACAAGATCTCCACGGGTATGTTCCAGATTTTGCTGGTTTCCTCCCATCCTCAAAGCAGATAGGTACCTCATAAAGAGACTGCCCAAGTGTGTGCATGGATGTAGTTATGCTGCCCTGCAGTGAACAGGCAGAGTGTATTCCCGCCAAGTGGTCCTGGGATCGACCAGCAGCAATTATGGCAGATAAATGAATTACTCAACACCCATTTTATCCATGTTAACCTTCCAGCCCTCCAGGAATACAGTCAAAAGGTCATTCTTGTAACTTATTCTTCAATTAGCCCCATACAACCACAATGGTAACACATTACCCTCCTCAAAACCCCAGAAGATTCACCCCTTAATTTATTCATTCATTCACTGAACCGCTTTATCTACATCTTCGCAGACTCTAGGCGAAGGCAGGGCACACCCTGAACAGCTCGCTAGGCAATCACAGGTCCATTCACACTCACACCTAGGGGCAATCCAGCCTAACCTAACGTAGGAGGCCAATTACCCTGACGTGCACGTCTTTGGACTGTAGGAGGAAACCGGAGTACTCTGATGAAACTCATTCAAACGTCTTTGCTGAGCCCAGGACCTTCTTGCTGTGAGGCAGTTGCGCTAACCACTATGCCACCGTGCTGCCCTCGCCGCTTTAATATAAGATTTTAGGTTAATAAACCGGGGTATCACTTCAACCTGAAAATATGGACTCAAAAAGCATCACAGATTATCCTCCATAGTGTTCTACAGTGAATTACCATGGCAGCAAAATGCCAAATTAATAAAATGCTAGTTTAAGGCAAGGTTGACCAAGACGTGCCCTGATGTAGTATTTAGTATCAATAAGAAATGATGATTAGAGATTAAAACTTCCTGCATAAATCAGTGTAAAAGACTTAATGCCTCATCCCTTCAGCAGTAGTACCACTGTAGCATATGCTTTTAATTCTGTACTATTCCTTAGTTCTTTCCAGGACTTGAAAAGAGTCTAGAAACTTCTCTTGCAGTGCTGACTGCCAAACGAGCATGGCCACAAGAAGACCAGTACACCACATTGTCAATATTGTAGTACCAGCTTTGTTTGCTTACTCGGTAGCACACACAGCGCAAACAATTAATACCCTGGTTAGCAAAACTTCCAGCATGCTAGTAGCTAGTGGGGTCGTCATCATAGCGCTCGCAAAATTTGCTGGTGAAGGGGATGCATGTGAGATACTCCAGCCAAGTCCAGTCAATGGGGTAGATGTAGAACCAGATGATGAGCGAGGAGAACAGACCCATATATACGAGCAATGACAGGATGATAAGAACACGCTTCCGGTACTTGTCGAAGGTACCGAAGGTGATGTATGGCAGGAAGGCGAAAGATAGCAGCATGCCGCTGAGGAAGCCGAAGATGTGCGCGATGTTGTCAATCCACGGCAGAAGGCCACAGATGAAGAGGAAGAGAACGAGGCCGAGCAGCTTGAGAAAGGCATTCCATGGTTTCTCCAACACCTGCCAGCCCTGAAAGAGCTCCACAAACAGGCACGCTAGGAGACCGAACTGAGAGCCTGCTGGACCCACCTGCAAGGGAACCAACAGAGAGAAAAAGAAAGAGAATGATTTCCTGCCTTTTTTCTCATTTTGGTTCTTCTTCCTCTTTTTTTATCCCTTCTTTATTGTTCATCCTTTACTTCTTTCCTGATTTTTTTCCTACTTCCTTCACTGATTCCTTACTTCCTTAACTCCTCTCCTTCCCTTTGTCCATTTTCCTCTGAATCCTTTTTTCTCTCCTTCCTCACCTCCATAATCCTTCAGGACCTTCTACGGACACCTCCTTCCACCATCCTCACCTACATCTTTCTAAATCGCGTATCTTCCTTCCCTCCTTTACTCTTCTTTTTCTTTCGAATTTCCTCACATCCTTTTGCTTTTCCTCACCTTTCTTCCTTCCGTCTTTAAAAACATGAGCAACAGATGTTTCTACACCAGACTGTAGTTGCGTAAGCTAGCTTTATGAGCTAACGCCATTAGTCCTGACATCATTGTCATTTCACTAATGTTACTGAATTTATGCTGAGGGATCTACTGTCACTGATGGAAAAGGATAAAAGCAATATCCTGGCACAGTTACACGAGAAACAGGTGTTGCTGATTTGGGACATCTGCATAATTGGAGACGCAAAAAACAGGGTTGAAAGGTCAAAGAGCTGACCATCAATTTTCACCCTTTCGCTTTTTTTTTTTTTTTTATATATAAATAAAATGCACAAACAGAGCAGCAATTATACAAAAATGGAAAAATATGAATATAATGTAATTATAAACATCTGCACCAACAATGCTAATGGAAATAAAAACATCTGCGTAATCCAAAATTCATCCACTAATAATGCTACTAAACATTTAACCATCCTTTCTTTCCTTTGCACTGTACCACATTTATTCTTTATCATTCTTTCTTTCATTCATTTTTGCTTTTTTATCTCCCCTTTTCTTTATCTTTCCTCATTTTCTTATTAGATTATTGTTTGTAACATTATAGCTGGGCAAAACTTTATGTTAACAGGCTAATCATGCTAAGAGAGGCATCAAGTGGCAGTTTGATGACTTAAGGAATGTTTATGAATGTAAGAAAAAAGATTTTTAAGAAATATAACTGATAATTTTACTATTTCGACACTCTCCTAATCACAGCACGTTTCCATTTCACTCTTTTAAATAGCTTTGAGATTGGGGAAAGCTGTTGACTCAGTAAGACAGACCAGAACTCCTCATATAACTGTGCCATACATCTTCATTTTGACCTGATTAGATTGAAGTCATGGTTGGACAGACTGCTAATCTAAGACACCTCTAGTTGGGCAAAGGCAAGTGAGGTGAAGATATCAGAAAAGTACATTTGTCCACATCTACACTGGCCAGCATTTAGGTAGATGCCCTTAACCACAGCACCTTACGTTTTGATCTCATTCATACAACAGAGCGGTCGAGGGTTAAGGGCCTTGCTCAAGGGCCAAACAGTGGAAACTTGGTGGTACTAGGGCTTAAACCCCTAACACTCTGATTAGCAACTCAGAACCTTCTGTTATATTGTGTTACATCAACTTTGTTTAAATACACTTTTTAATCATTTAGGAAATGAGGATACTAACTGCTGCAGTTTTACAATTGGCATTTTTGTGCATTTTGTGCATTTTAGCTGGTTAACAGCCCATGGTCATTGTTTTCTGATTCTCCTTTACCTGAGGCACCAAAAACATTTTCAATATGAGAAAATGGCTGCAGGTCTATCCAGCACATGCACTCTGAGACCACAAAGCCACATTGTCTCATGTACAGTGAGGCCTGGGATCATCTGTTAAAATAAGCATGGACTTTCACGGGCGAGATGTTTCTTTGATAGCAAAATATGTCTCTATAAAAGTGTAATATATGCCTCTAAATCAATGGTACTTTCTCACACATATAAGTCACTCATGCCGTGGGCACTGATGCATCCCATACCATTACAGATGCTGGCTTTTGCGCGTTTCGTTAATAATCTGGACGTTCAGTTTCATCTTGGAAAAGCTTGACGTCCGTTTCTCCTAAAAACAAGTTGAAATGTGTACTGGTCTGAACACAGCACTTGGTTCCACAGTCTGTCAGTCCATCTGAAATGAGTTCAGCCCCAAAGAAGTCAGTGGCATTTCTGCATAGAATTGATGTATGGCTTCCTCCTTCTGTAACTGTAAAGTACTGCATACTTTGGAATACCTAAATGACCTGCAATCTTGCGTTGACGAATGTTGTTTCTGAATTAACCAACAACTCTCTCACAAATTTTTGCACAAAGAGGTGAGCCATGACCCATCATTGCTTGCAAAGACGAAGCCTCTGTTGAATGCGACTTTTATACCCAATCAAGATACCTGCTACTAATTACTTTAGGACTATTTCCTTAATATTCTGTAAACTTTTAAATGTTATTTTAACTTTGTCTCAACTTTTATTAAGTGCGTTCCAGGCACCAAGTTAATTGTAATTAATGCATTTTGGAAAGTATTCCAAATTTTCAGAAAATTGGGTTGATATTAGAATGAGCACATTAACAGAAACCTTAGATTTGAACTATAGCACTACTTTCATAGTTGCTGTTATAGAAAAACAATCAGTACACGTGGGAATTTGACAGTCCGTGAACTATGCAATCGTTCAGAGAATTTTAAATAATAAATCTACCAATAATTAAGCAATTTTTAATTTTTTTCCCTTTTAAAAATATGAACTGTCTGCGATCTCACAATTTTTCCACTTTAAAAATTATCTCATGGTGTTTTTAAACAAAACATTTTTTGTGGAACAAAAAATTAGGCCATAATTGTTCCAGAGGTACACTATGACTCTTTTCAAGACAACCAATTCTAAACAGTAGAATAAATGTGAAGGAATACTTGAGAGGTAAGAGGATCTCCGTGGGTCAAATCAGGTTAACCCAGGCCACGCTAACAGGGTTATCTGTCTCAGATACAAAACATGATGAGGAATGACAAAGTAGGACAAGCAAGTTTTGGTTTTTCCATCACGTGCCATGCACTGGATCTGAGAATGTCATTAATTAACATTAATATATGACTGTGATGAATCACTAACAATAATAATAATAAAAAAAAGCTTGTGTTGTTTGAAACCATGGCTACTCCTACTAGAGTAGGGGATGGGCTAGAGTGGTGTAATGACCTCACTTCCTGCTCTAGCTTATTTTAGCTTTTGCTTACTCAGCATGACATGCACTTTTAACACTAATCATCCAGACAACACTAATCCACGCTTCTTTCCATTAGCTTATCAGCCAGCAGATAAACAGGATTAACTAGGGGTGAACATGCAAAACTGTACATGCTTATGAGGACTTACCCGGAGTAATTCGGTTTCATCTTACAGACCAGGTCGCAAAAGGAAAAAGGTCTCGTTTCATTTGAGTAGTATTTTTTATTCATCTGACATGCGCGCGCACACACACACTAGATATGCCGATGCTACAGCACAGTTTTGTCTTTTAGTGATAATTATGCGTGTTAGAATCTATTTCTTACGTAAAAAAAATATCCGAAGATGGAGTAATAGGATATAGAGAAATTTCTGCGATGAGTGGATTATAGAAGAATTATAATTTTTAATAATACCTCAGCAAATTAAGGCTTCAAATTCCTTTTACGTATGCATGGATGACCCACTTATCTATAATAACAAATGATTAAAGCAAATGTTTAAAAAAAAAAAAAAAAAAAAAACAAGTGTGACGTCATCACCTCTGCTTTGTATGGCAGGAACAGAGCGCTGGCTAGGTTTCCTGTGATCCCGCTGAAGATATAGATGATGGAGATGCGTAACCAGCCGGCGAGTTTCTCCAGGTCTCTCAATACAGTCATCTGGAAGACTACGGACACCAGGCAATGCAGGAGACTGACAGAGGGACGAGACACAAAATAAGGCGTTTTAGTGTAATCACGTTACCTTCAGACTGAACTGGAAACAAATTATATTTACATCCATCCATGCCATCTAAATGTGTTGCAGTGTCACTCTATATTTCATTGAAATTCTATCAAATACCATAAAATCCTGAATATATTGGTAATTGCTGTCTCCGCATAACCATCATGATGTTTCGAATGAAGGGTTAAGACCTAAGAACACTGTTGTGATTTATTTTATACAGACATTGTAAATCAAATCATCCCTGGGACTCAGGTAGGGTAAGGTCCCCAACAAGTTTGGTTTCAGTCCTTGCATGGGACGATGTGGTGATGATTTTGTTCACCTGAACAGTGTTATCTACAGCTGATCAAGCTTTGGTTTAAATGTGAAAGAAATCATCAGGTGACAAACGGAATATTTTGTTATCCAATACATTTACTCGAATAACATTACTCAATCTTCTTGGAATTGTAGTTCTGGGTTCAGCAGTTCCCATACCCTGCATGTAGGAACAGAGAAAGCCAGAGGCGGTAGAACTGGTCTGGAATGTCCGGGTTCAGAAACGGCAGCAGGCCACACACCTCATCCAGACAATGAACCTGCAATGACATGTGCCACATTTACTACAGATTATAGCTTGAGTGTCCACTGTTTCCTCGAAGCATATAACTGAGAACCATCCATCCATCCTTCTGCCCATCCATTCATCCACCCACCCATCAAACCATTAAATCAAGCATCTATCCAAACATCCATCCATCACTGCCAGCTTCCATCTAGGGCTGAATAATTTAGAGAAAATATCTAATGGTACTGGGATTGCAATATACAGTTCCAAGCTACAGTTCAAGGTTCTTTGTATAACAGCATTACCGCATGAGATACCCTCAAAATACTCCGTGTGCTTATTCAATTTTGAATTGAAATAAAATAGATATATTATATATATATAGAGTATAATATAGAACAATTAACAACTATGCACTGAAGTTAAGGTGGATGCTTGACTATTCAATTCAGGGACATCCAACAAGTCTGAAGAGGAGGAGATTTCTTATAGTACATACTACACAGGAACATAAACACACACAAAAAAAAATCTAGATTTTCACTGTTTATTTTTACATATTTTAACCATGACTGTGAGAGGTCAAGTGAGCACCATGTGCTCCGAGTAGAGCTAAGCGCTCGGTCACTGAAGGTGACAACAGAACACAAAAACAGAAACATAAGAAAAGCTAACTTATGGTTTCATTTTCCATTTGACATGACAATGATGCCACCTGCACCAATTGACCGTGACAAAGTTTGAGTATCTATTTGATTAAATATTTTTTAATCTCCAGATAGGTCCAATCTGATCAAAATCCATTAATTTCTCATCCCTACTTCCATCCATCCACTCAAGGAATAATAAAGCTATTGTACGCAGCAATCCCAGTATAGTCATGGCCATCTGGGTTTATTGGTAAGACAGTTATTAGAGCATGGCATACCTCAGTGTCCTTCAAATCATAGCAGAGTGAAGAAACCAATTATTCTGAAATACTAATTCACCCTGATATTCATTGCTCACTTCTGTTTAATTTATGAGGAGCAGAGAACATCAACACAATCGTCATCACATCATAATCATTAGCATCAGATGCAGTGTGTTACCTGAGAACAGAGCGTCGCCTCCTCATGGAAGTAGCCATGCATGAACTCGCAGTACTCCCGCGTGGCAATTTCGCACCTGCACATATACAACAAACAGGAGTCAGCACCCATCCCATCACCTGTTAATTACACCTTTTGTAATATTAAGTCAACACTATTAATAATACTGATGGGTTACCGAAGGTCAAATCATCAGATTTTCAGAAAACTTTTCACCACCTAGTTTCTGATTTTCCTCAAAAAAATGTACGTATTATATATATATATATAATACGTACATTTTTTTGAATGCTATTTGAATGGTGAGTTTGTCGCCATGAGCTAAAAAATTATGTATGTGCAGCCTATACGCCTAGAGATATGGCTCCTTGAAATTTGTTGAAAATGTAAAAGTAAAATTTTGTTCAGCTGGATGTAGACTTACCTATATTTTAGTGGCCTCAAAAAAGGGTTCAAAATGAAAAATACCAAAATTTTTGGACACTAAAGACTAATAATGGTTCATCTACCCTTAAAATGACAGCAGAAATGAACTCTCTGAATGTTGTTCTAATTATCTCTAAATTTTTATCATCCATTCTTCTTTAAAAATATGTTCAAAGAGATGTTTTTATATTATTCAGCATGTAAATATACATATACATTAGTGGTACGGTTGTGCTACCTTCCTTGGGTCCCGATGCAACAGGGACGACCCCTGATATTGCAGTCCATGTGCAAGACACCTGTGTGGTTCGATGCGACTTTGTGTGTACAGATCTGAAAGAACGAAACAGAACTTCAGGACTCCCCGAGAACACAGAAAACTCAGCACGAAGCCACATTATAACAGTATCAGTGTGCATCGTTTCCCGGCTTCCTCTTGCCTGTTACAGGAAGCTTTATTTATGTACTAAAGCCTTATATTTTACATGCGTCACCTCTTTAGACAGAGAGTCTAGAGTAATGTGAAGAAGAACGCACACCTCCTTTCACTTCTGGCTGTTTAGAGATTAGGGCCTAAATAACTGTATAGTCCTCGCTAACTAAACACAGGTGACAATACAACTCAATACGTAGTCATTGTTACGTGTACACCCGGTTATTCAGTAATTCCTTAGCCTTAAGTAGCTGGGATTCTTTTACGGTAAACAATTTTTGCCTTTTGGGGGGTCAACTGGCTATACCCTGTAAGCATTCCATGCACTTCTATCAGAATACGTGACAGCAGGGAGAACCAGGAGGGCGTGGCTTCCGTTAATAGAAGGTTGTCGCAACCTCTGCAACCATCTATGAGGCCTACTGAATGTTACTGTAGATTTCCTTTGTGATAAAAATGGACATGGAACACCGAACACAATGCACACATTGCAGTTAGCCCCCTGATAACTTTTCTGTCTATCCCATGAGCATTAAACGGTCAGACCTTACACACTGGGGGAAATTTCCCCTCGTCTGGCATTAGCGTTAGCAACGGTTCCAGTGGGTTGGATGACGATGCTATTAGCCTTGTGTTGGTTTCTGCACTGCCAGGTTCTCCCTTGCACCCAGTTTAAATACAAAGAGTGGCCACGCACTGTTGGCGCATGTATAAATAAAAGACGGTATAATAATAAATTTGTCCAGGTCTCAGAGAGGAGCGCTAGCTGAACATGTCTACTACATACGCATGCACATTAGCGCCCCCTGAACGGTTGGACCTTGGGAAGATTTACAACTGGCATAAAGTCTCTTCGTTTGTAATCCACCCTTATGCCAAATTGTTTGGGGATGGATTTTTTTTTTTTTTAACCCTCCACAGGCTAATGAGGAGAAACATTGACTTCTTTGAGGTTATGACTGAGGTCCTTTCTTCACCAGGGCACTAATTCACCAAAACTTATTTTGCTTTCTATAGAAGCATTCAGATGTCTTGGTGATTACCTAATCTTGGGGGTGTTATTAATGACAGCTGGCTGCTAATTACTTTCTTCAAGTTTAACAAAGTGTTATAGGGTGTACTTATTTTTTCCCCCACACCTGTTTTCTGAGCATTGGGTGGGGGAATAAACCTCAAAAATCTAAATCCTTCATTTACTAAATTAAAAGAAAATCCCTCAGTACTAGGAATCATTTAATTTCTACAGTGAAACTAATAGGCGTGGTATGATGTCGCAGTGCATCCGCGGACGTCTTGCTCGAAGACTTTCTTATACGTCTGGGATTTGAGAACAAACCCATACAATTACTGGCATAAAACCTCAACCGCTGATCCACCACCATTAAACTGATACCTCTGAGTCTTATTAACCCCTTTAGACTCCCTTAACAAGGATAAAAATAATAATAATAAAGAAATAGTTACGATGACTCACTGGCCACCGCGTGATGTCATCAGGCCAAACATGTGGCTCTGCTGAGGCAGGCTCCTGACAGAACCTAATCCCAGAATGCAGTTCATACCAAACAGGGAAGAAAAAAATATACAGTATTAAGATTTTAACATAAACAGACACAAGGATATTCAGTAGTCAGTTAATTGCTTGCTAATAGATGAAGTAGAGGTTAACAAAGCACAGAGACCATAAACTCTAGCCTCTAGCCACGAATACATCATACGCACGGAGCCCAATTGGGAAACCCTCTGTGATTACTGTCAAAATATGCTCTGTGTGCCATTTGGACATTGCATTATGAGTACGTTGGAGCCAATACTATTTTTTATATTTGGTGTAGGGGTGTTTGGGACATCCTTGGCTAATTCAGAGACTCCTTCGACTATTTCCGCCGTCGTCGAGTGGCCGCCACTTTTCTACTCGGTGTCACTGATGTTTATAAATTAATAAACTGTGCTACTTCAAACAGCATGAGAGCTTTTTGTCTTGAAATATTTTCTTTAATTGCCAAACATCTACATTTGGACAGAGGAAGCCACAAGAACATGTTAATAGAAATTCACTACTTCCTGTTTCAGTTGGACACCAAAACTTTTTCGTCCCCTGCCTCGTGTGGAGTGGTGGAATATAATATAATAGGCGAGGGAGTCCCAAATGGCACAAAGCCCCATCCTTAACTCTACGGAACAACTTTATGTTGGACAAACTGGAATACCATTCATACTGTCCCGGCATCTCACTGATGCTGCTGTAGCTGATCAGCCACATCCATAGAGCAATGTTCCAAAATCTAGCCAAAATGTTTTCCAGAAGAGCAGGGGTGTTAACGATTAAATCTAGAATTATATGTCCAAATAGCACATACAGGAGCGATGGTGCGGTTTCGAGCCCCGTGGTCGTCCAGAGCGTTTCTGTGTGGAGTTTGTATGATCTCCCTTTGCTTGTGTGGGTTTCCTCCTGGTACTCTGGGTTTGCTCCAACAGCCACAAGACATGTACATTAAACTAATTGGCTATTTCAAATTGCCCCTTCATGGGGGTGTGTGTGTATGTGTGTGTGTGTTGGCTCTACAACAGACTGATGAGCTGTTCAAGGTGTACCCCACCTTCACCCAGAGCCACTTGAAATTGGCTCCAGCATTTTCCGACCCCAGTAGGGTTATGAAATTTGGCAAATGAATAAACAAATGAATGAATTTTCTCTCAGTGCTGTTTGAATGTTTTAGCATTTGGAGGGGATATTTCTCTGGATTCCTTCCTCGTAAGAAATATACATTAAGAATCCTACCATTTAAATCAAAAGCTAAAAGTTGTAATTTTGCAGAAAGCACGTGCTACCTACCGGGGGTCCTGACTGCACACTGCCCCTGAGGAACGATTGAGATCTACATCACTGTTGTCCCATTTAATGAATGTGGCCAATGTATCCTGCAAGACAGGAGAAAACGTTCAAAATAAATATTCTGGAATTACAAAACTAATTATTCAGTCAAAGTGAAGAAATAAGCCAGTGACGTGATTAGCCCCTCCCACGATACTCCTGTATGCGAGTGTCTATGACCTGTGCACTGGGCACGATATGTTAGCACAGTACTGTCACCACCAGATGTCGTGCACACTATGTTTATCATTAATCAAAATGGCGACAAACAACACAGACACGGAGGACGCAAGCAGTGAAAAATCAGTACTCTTTAAGTAACTTCAAACATGTTGGATGTAACCTGAGAGAGTCTGTGCGTGTGGGTGAAAGAGAGAGAGAGAGAGAGAATAAATTGCCCTACCCTAGTTTTAGCCCTGTTGGAATCGGATGCCTTATTCCATTTCTTAACACTTGATTTTGTACCTTTCTGCTTTTTATGCATCAGTGTCACAATGCTTCCTCTTGTTTAAGTTATCAGACATGTGTAAGACCATCTCTCCAGTCATGTTGTCTTATTATTGTAAACAGATACACAGAACCAAACCAAGATGTAAAACAGGTGAATAAGGTACACTAAGCCTGTGGGCTGGGAACGTTTCACCAGGGAACCTTTATATTCAGCCAAAAAGAACTGATAATGGAATTATATTTCCTATCTGGCCTGGAAATGACTCGGATTCCACAGGAGGAGCTAGAGAGTGTCGAGGAAGAGGGATGCCGGGGTTTCCCTGCTAAACTTGTTGCCTCGTGATCTGACCACAGATAAGCCGAAGAAACCGGGTAGATGGATGGACATTGTGGACTAAACCTCATTCACAAGTCTGACTTCTTACAAACGTAAATTTAGATTCACGACTTCTGTTTTGGTTTTATTTCTTCTTGTAATAAAACAATTATGGTGAATTGCTGATGTTTTCATTACATCCACAAGATGGCAGCAAATATCCACAGAGGCACTCAGACTTCAAACTGGTCCAGACAAAGGATCTTAAAACCGGTGTCTGCAAGAGCCTCATGCATTACAAGAAGCAGCCTTTGGACCTAAAGGTCGCTGGTTCGATTCCCGAAGCAGGAAAAATGTGTGGCGGGTGGGGGAGCTGCACCTTCCTCCACCTTCATGGCTGAAGTGTCCTTGAGCAAGACACCTAACCCTCAACTGTGTGGCAGCCCACTGCTCCAAGTGTGTGTGCTCACTGTTAATGTGTATGTGTGCTCACTTTGGATGGGTTAAATGCAGAAGCAATAATTTCCCATGCAGGATTAATACAACATAATAAAAATGAATGAATAAACAAAGCCCACCACAGCCAATCAAAAAAAAAAGGACGCGCAGTAGTTTGCATCGGTACTGTACATCATTAGTAACAGAGATAATACTAGACACAAAGTAATGATGGCTGACATGCACAAGAAGCCACTACAGATTTAATACAACACAGTTTGAGGGCATGTGTACCGAGCAGTCCTCCCGGAGTGTTTGTACACATCCAGATTTATCATTTTGCACACAGCAGCCCGATTCTTTTTCCTGATCTTTGTCGCGTTGCATGCGTAAGGCTATCCTTGCGTCTCGTCTAATGCAGGGTGAAAACTTCGCTCCCAGGTGGATCAGGTCTACCTGCAACACACAAACACACACACAGTGAACCTGCCTAAAAAGCCGACAACTATGTGGTCTCATTCATTTTCTTAAATGTGCCTTGAGGCTTAATGACTAATAATAAATACAATACTCATTTTTTTATTTAAAACTCTAGCACTCAATGACTAAGTCTGCATTCAAATACTTAATCTGTTAAGGACCAACTATCTAACTGTTACTCTATCATGAATGCTGAGGATGCACTTCACTGCCACCTAACCTGTCCTAAATGTTTACATAGACACCCATAGGACGCTACACACAACCTGCTGTTTCTCCCATGGGACACCATAGTGTAGTCAAGATGGTACATTTACATACTACGAATGCACTGCATCATCCAGGTACCACTCCGACTATCATTACATGCATATCTGGCTTTATAACAGCTTGAATTCTCTAAGGCATGGATTTAACTATCAACAAACGATATTCTTCATCAATCTGGCTCCAAATTTCTCTTACTGCAGTTGCCAGATCAGCTTTGCAGGTTGGAGCCTCGTCTGGGACCGTTTTCTTTAACATCCACCATAAATTTTTAATTGGATTGAGGTCCGGACTATTTGCAGGCCATGCCATTAACATTATACGTCTTTCTTGAAGGAAAGTTTTCACAGCTTTTGCTCCATGGCATGATGCATTATCGTCCTGGAAAATGATGTCATCACCAAACATCCTTTCAATTGATGGAATAAGAAAAGTGTCCAAAATCTCAATATAAACTTGTGCATTTATTAAGGATGCAATGACTGTCATCTCTCCCGTACCTTTACCCGACATACAACCTCATATCATTAATGATGGTGGAAATTTGCATGTTTTCTTCAGGCAGTTGTCTTTGTAAATTTCATTGGAACGGCACCAAACAAAAGTTCCATCATCATCACCCTCCCAACGCAGATCCATCACCGAATATCCCTCTCATCCAGTCATCCACAGTCCATGATTGCTTTTCTTTAGCCCACTGAAACCTTGTTTTTTTCTGTTTAGATGTTAATGAAGGTTTTCGTTTGGCTTTTCTGGATGTAAACACAATTTCTTTTAGTCGATTTCTTACAGTTCGGTCACAGACACTGACTCCACTTTCTGCCCGTTTGTTCCTCATTTGTTTTGTTGTGCATTTTCTATTTTTAAGGCGTATTGCCTTAAGTTTTCTATCTTGATGCTCCGATGTCTTCCTTGGTCTCCCAGTACGCCTCCCTTTTACAACCTTCCCGTTTGATTTGGACTTGGTCCAGATTTTAGACGCAGCTGACTGGGAACGACCACCATCTTTTGCAGCGTTCTGTGAAGATTTACCTTCTTCAACAACAACAAGTTTTATAATCCTCCCTTTTGTTCAACTGACATCTCTCATGTTGGAGCCGTGACTTATGTCCATCAGCTCGGTTCAACAGCTCACTAAGGTGTGCAAGCGCTCTTTTTAACGACAGACTAATCAGCAGATGTAATCGGTTACAGGCGTTTGTTTTAGAACTGCAAAGTACAATTCCATTCCCATAATATTTTCCTCAGAATTGAGTGATTCCATATTTGTTCCTCTGTTTGATCTGAAAAAACAGTTGCAATTGAGTACAAATTTCTTTCTTTCTTTTTTTTTTTCCATAGTTTTTCATAGAAAGTGTTTCATAAAGCATGTCTGTGATTGGGCTTTTTTTCCTACACAATTAAACAATGAAGATCTTCCAATACTTTTTGCCCGGGATTGTATAACATCAGGAAAAGAACTGTTTGCTTCACTATAGACACACTGCCCGGCCCAGAGTGCAATATTTTGTTGGAGCGCCTTGGCATTGCTGCTTCAGTTGGTCAGACAGAGGCTCAGCAACACCAAGTTGTAATAAAATATCAAAATAATTTAGCAACACTATGCAGTTGAAGACCTGAATGTTCAGGTTATCACATCGATGGACTTTTTCTTCCGCACAGAAATAAACTTGCAACTCAAATAATGAAAGAGTGGTTCGGGGAATCATTTCACATATGTATTGGCCACCCAGAGTCCTGACCTTAACCCTATTGAAAGTTTTCGGGGTGTGCTGGAGAAGACTTTATGGAGTGGTTCAGTTTCTCCCTCATCAATTCAAGACGTCGGTGAGAAATGAACCCGACTCTTGACGGAAATGAATGTTATGTTGCTGAAGTTTGTTGAAACAATGACATGACGATTACGTGCTGTAAGCAAGGCTACAGGCAGAACAACATATTCATGTGTGTGACTTTTTTTTTTTTTTTTTTTTTGCTGGGCAGTGTATAATCCAGGGGGGTTTTTTTTAGCTGGGTATATTAAAATTCTTTTCAGCTTGGAGTTCCAGACAGTGCACAAAACACGTCTATAATAATATTTTTGAGGAGCATCAAGCCCATGCTGAGCAATCTAAAACTTGGTAGCAACATTTATTTTCCTCAAATACCACTTATATTCTGTTTGCCATGTCCACAGCACTTAATTCTACACTTAGCAATGTTCCAGAACAATCCACGTCCTGACAGACAACTTATGCTTTTAAATAATGGTGTCCTTAATGCTGCTCTGTTTGCTGTTTGCTTGTTTGCTTCTAGCAATGATAGACGGGGAAAAAAGGGTGGAGGTGGGGAACAAGAACAAACGCTGGAGACACTCACGGATGCTGGGCCGATCCAGAAATTCTGTTGCTGAACATACTTCACACTCTCATACACACCTTTGTTCCTCAGCACCTGAAAAATAAAGGTAAATAAACTCGCTGGATGCAAGGAGGTGGATGTATACGCTACAAAAAGACATCACAACAGCACAGATTATGTAATAACAGCAGGAAATGATATAATCCGATTTTAAAAACGATCGAAAAATTTATTCAACTATGCACAAAAGACACACGGACTCATTCAACCAGCTTTTATCTGAGAAACATACCTACAGTATGGATTAAAGCAGTGTATTAATTAACTAAGTATTTTATAATTAGAGTTATCAGCATCAAATGTTTCTTTTGTGTTTTTTTTTTTTTTAAAGGTTTTGCATATCTTACTAGTTCAGTAACGCTGTGCTGAGCGAAGCCGACCGGAGCAAAGCCGTATGTACAGCAGGCCAGCAGAGTGATGATGATGTGCACAAAGGTGATCCAGTAGGTAAAATACGGTCTGAAAAAGTACAGACACAGAGATTACCACTACATTCATTCATTCGCTGAACCACTTAAACCTTTTAGGGAAGGCTGGAGCTTCTCTCAGGCGGGTGTATTCCAGAACAGCACGCCAGTCCATCACAGGGCCAACGCCCACAACTACTCACACCTAGAAGCAACTTGGATCAGCCAACTAGCTTAATTTGCATGTTTTTGGGCTGGAGAAGGAAACCCACGCAAGCACGAGGAGACCATGCAACTCCACACAGAAACATCCTCGCCGAGCCTGGGGGCCTCTTGCTATGAGGCGGATGTGCTAACCACCATGCCACCGTGCCGCCCAGAGGTTGTCATGCATATGTGATATGGATGTATAGCAGATGATTTTAATCCATGATGCCATGTGAGTGGGGACATCTCTAAAGCATCCATCACTACGATGTAGAGATGGCAATTGAAGACAAAAGCTACGCAATTTCCCCTTAATTAAGACAAAGAAGTCATAATTCATTTTTTTACTGATTGGTAACAAACGTCATCAAGTAAAGGAATAAATCCTGCCAGAACATTCTGGTACTGAAAAATAATTAAAGAAACTTGTCTGGTTTTGGTCTTTGACTGTTACCATCATAAAACTTTTCCACAAAGACCACGCCCCGAATTCCTGCAACACTACAATTAGGCATCATACACCAATCAGTACTATCGTTATATTATTATTATTATCTTCTCACAATTAAACCTGATGTAGTGGGATGTATTAGGCAACAGGGGAACAGTCAGTTCTCAAAATTGTTGTGTTGTAAGCAGGAAAAATGAGCAAGCACTCATCAATATTAACGTTGAATATCACTGAATCCAGCTCCAAGTTTTGACTTCATATTGAACATTGATTTCTACGATGCACAGAAACTGAGTTGGACTTCTGTGTAGTGTGTGATGTATCATCAGAAAAAGTGCGATTTTGACCCACCTGTGGCTATGGAAGTCCTCCAGCTGTTTTTGCACTTGGCTGCTCAGGCTTCGTCGGTAGTTACGATCCAACCAGTTCCCCACCACGCCCAAACCATACTGACGCTTGTGCTTATCAAAGGCAAAGTGTTTCACTCGGGATGCAATACGGCCTCCGCGCCGAAGTGCGGGGCCTACCACTGACGCTGGACTTCGACTGATATCCTTACTGAGAACACAAATGTAGGAGGAAAAATGGCATGAGTGTGTGTGTGTATATAGGGAGGGACAGTGTACATTACTGATTGTAAAAAGATTGATGATTCATTTCTGTTTTATGTCTAAACCTGTCTAACTTCTTGGGAACTCACAAGCTGGGGTAGCGTCCTGTTTCATCTAACAAACCATCCACAGCCAATGAAGCAGAGAGGGGCGGGGACTCAAACACATCATCTGCCATAGAGTAAAAGTCCTCATGTGCATCCATCTGCCACAAACACACACACACACACACACACATTCAAAAAAGCTCTTTCCAGCAAGTCACCCACACATTCAGACATCCAAACAAACTGTTCTGTTTTTCCCTTGTAAGCCGGTTGGATGCGTGTTCTGTCTTTTATTTATTTATTTATTTACATTATTTATATTATTTCTTTAGCGGTATCTTGCCTTGCTAAAGAAGACAGAGTCGCAGGTGTCTGCCGTGTCCACAGTGTCCTCGTCCATCCAGCTGGGACGAACAAAACTCCTCCGGGGGAAACTTCGAGGCACCTGGGCGCCGTGCAGGCCAGGCCGACCCTGTACACACACACACGCTAATCAGGCCTAGTGTGAGGGTCAGATTGAGAAGAGTTGCACCTTCTATATTTTATGTGCAGACAGACAGACACACACCCTAAGTAGGTTGGAGGCTGCTCGGATGCTCATGCGGGCCACAGACTCTCTCTTCCTACGCGGGAACCGAGAGTAAGTGGAGCGCTGGCTGCTGAAGGAGCACAGGGAGGAAACACCTGGGGTCTGTGGGGCAGGAGCATGAGCAACATGTGGCGTCCGGGGCCGATCCACTTCATCGTAACGGAATTGACGTCCACGGGCCAAAGGGTCCACAATCTAAACCGAAAATAAATGAATAAACAAATAAAACGTTTCAAAAGCCATCACTTCCTGTGCAAACACTCTTAACGTGACTCGTTAGGACCTTTGGCATCTTGTGAGTGGCAGGCGAGTCGAGGCCGGGGTCGATACTTGCTCCTTCCTGTTGGTCTCTGTATTGAGGTTTCAGGCGGCCATAACGAAGGCTACAGTGACGCAAACTCTTCCTCTGCCACACCTGCTGCTGACTTTCACAGTCTGTACCCACGCCGAACCATTGTGCCGTGTTCCTGTAGGGCACACACACACACACACACACACACACACGTCTGTTAAGATGAAAATTTAAATAGTGTTTGCTTGTTTCCATGAAAATTTGATGAGTCCAGAAATCCAGGTAAACTCCTATTCTGTATAATATTCAGCAGAGCAACAACCAAAATTATACTGAGACTACAAACCATTCATGCAATTTTTTAAAATAACATTACATCATTATGAATCCTTTTATTTTTTAAATGCTACATTTTCTCGCATCTTGCATTCTGACATAAACCAACACAACTGTTGTGTAATAGGTCACATGGAAATCTTACTAATGACATTTAAATCAGGGATGAGAACAGGTCCAGAAGAAAAAAGAGGAAAATGGGCAGCGGTCAAGGGTGCTGCTTTTTTTTTTTTTTAAGTGTATCTCAAATAATACAAAAATATATTTAACAATAAAATAAAATACACATAATTACACAAAATAAAATATTTAAAGAAAATTACATCTAATTAAATAATATGTCTGAGACCAAATTAATAATAGTTTGAAATCCAAAATCCTGTATTATAGTTATAATTTTCCTGTACTGAAATTAACATAAGCATTAATATGCAAATACATTTACAAAGCAGCTCCATATACAACTTTTTTTAAAGCATAGACTGCTTTAATACACGATATAACCTCATTTTAATACTATTCATATTTTAATAGTATTTAAGAAACATAATAAACGTCTCCATACCTGCATTTACAGACAAATATAGAAATCCATCGTGTGTGTGTGTGTGTGTGTGTGTGTGTGTGTGTGTATGTGTGTGTGTGTGTATGGTCTACAGCACACATCCCTGATAAAACCCAATCGCATACATCCCTGATAAAACACATCAAAAAGGCGAACTGATGGAGTCCTTCACCTAGCAAACGGGTCTACATGCTAACATTAGCTCTTAATATCGGGGCGAAATTCGACAATAACTTGAATTCAGAAACTTACAAAACTTATGCAGGGTGGAACGAACATTTTACTGAAAAACTCTGAATACTATCTTTACTACAGACACCCCATAGAAAGTTGCTTGCGGTTGGACAACGTTTGACCTCGTTTCTCAACAACCAATCGTCACTTTTCTTTTTGCTTCGACGTCAAAATTTACCAGGTGCTGCTCATTTCTGTTGATAATCTGACCTTTGCTCGCTGTGCCACGGCGAGACGACCAGACTGGCATATCATATCACAATGCCCGACACGCGCAATAAACTAGAAACAGCTGTGTTTCCCTCGACTAGGAGATATCAACAACCACACAGATAAACAAAACGAGGGTAGCACTGCGTGGGTTTGGATAAAATATGACCCGTGATGACAGCGCTCCTGTTGATCCCCCCCAACCCCCCAAAGAATTTTCACACCAGATTTGTATCGATCTCAAAAATGACCCATTTTACTTTCAAAAAGGTGGAAATCTACCAATTGGCAAAAAAAAATTCTCATCCCTGATTTAAATGCTTTTGTTGTATCTAGACGGCTTGTGTGTGTGTGTGTGTGTGTGTGTGTGTGTGTGTGTGTGTGTGTGGTTACCTGCGGATGCTCTGAGAGAGCGATGTCTGTCTGCGGAACGCCGCCCTCCGTGCATGCGTCCCGCTATCTGACAAAGCCTCGTTCGACTGCTGCATACTGACGCTTTTCTTTACTGACGGCCTTAAGGGCTGGAGAGAACAGACACAGGAAATAAACAAATTAAAATCAGATTCTATCATTAAAATATACTTTATGTGAGTAAAACAAGACTCTGGAAACACACCCTAACATAGAAATATAATAATTATTTTTTTTTTAAATAAGACTATTAATGTCATTAATAAATAAGCGTGCACTCACATAGTAAATTTAAAGGCCATGCATTGTTCAATACAATTTCACCAAAAAATTATAGAGAAGTAATTTTTTACTTCTTTTTATTAGGAGCCCTTTTAGACACAAGTGGTGGTGTATAATCTTCACTGCACACTACAGTATAATCATTTTTAAAAAGTCAGAATAAGCAGCTTATACGAGGAGCGGGTCCCCTCTCATGGAGGCCGCCATC
The DNA here is from genome assembly GCA_030014195.1 of Neosilurus mollespiculum. Taxonomy (NCBI): domain Eukaryota; kingdom Metazoa; phylum Chordata; class Actinopteri; order Siluriformes; family Plotosidae; genus Neosilurus; species Neosilurus mollespiculum. The sequence goes on along the minus strand of JAQMYF010000021.1, from coordinate 6,674,731 downwards.
TTGTACCACCATGTTTCTACAATATCCTACCGCAGAACCATACAGGCTTATAACAAGAGGGGTCAGGAATGAGTTTCCAGGTAGTTGCAATCTGGAACTTCACCACTAGATGTCAGTAGATACTGCTAATATCTTACACACTGCACCTTTAACAGTCCGTATTAAATTCACTGACACTGCTCAGTCTTCAGCAGCGTTGGATATTAGCCTTAAGGGCACTGCTTGCACTGTATAAGGGTTGAACTTCGGGATAATAGAGATGCTTCCCTGTATAAAGAGTGACTTAAACCAAAGTCAAATTCCTTGTTTGTGTTCACAAACTTGGCAAATAACTAAAGCTGATTCTGATTCTCTGACTTTTTATGTATTTAAAATAATTACTCCGTATTTTTCCATAATAAGTCACTCACTCGCTCTCTCTCTCTCTCATTTGTCTCACACGAACCACTTAATCAGGGTCGCAGGGAGGATGGAGCCGGTCCCGGCTGACTCAGGGTTCAGCTTGCCAGACCATCACAAGGCCAACACACACACACACACACACACACACACACTCAGTCACACCTAGGGGCAATTTTGAACAGCCAATTAGCATGATGTGCATGTTTTTGGACTGTGGGAGGAAACCGGAGTACCCAGCGGAAACCCTCGCAGGCACAAGGAGAACAGGCAAACTCCACACAGAACCGTCCGAGTCCTGGACTCAGACCCAGGACCTTCTTGCTGTGAGGGTCGAACGTGCTAACCGCTAACCACCATGCCGCCAGTGATAAGACGGTAAAAACACACTCGCAGAGCAAAATGTCAGCTGTTTCTGTAAATACTTCTGTAGCAAACAACAGGCAGAATATAAACTCAATCCTCGTGCATCGTCCATCACGCTGGCATCAGCACGTCAGCATGCTCCCGTACATATCCTGGGTCTTAACAGCCACGTCTGAGACGCATGAAGCCTGCTTCAGTTGTTTTTACACTGAAAGCAATGCACCCTGAATCGTCCTGGACGAGCCTGACCGCTAGTGTTCACGAAGAAGCACAAAGAGCGCCGCTGTCACTGGGTCTGGTTTGGAAATCCCATCATTTTGTTTGTTTTTCATGTGACTCTGATTCAGTTAGTCCTACTTCTGCTTTGTTATCACATGGTGTACACCTGTTTTATGTTAGTCCTTATTTAGCCTGTTTATTTATACTCTGTTCTTGAGGGTTGTCGCAAAGTCTCGAGAACTAATTTCATGCATTTCTAAGCCGTGTAGTTTCTAGTTTCGGTTCCGTGTTCCAAACCTCACACAAATGTTTGTTTTTCAGTTTTATTGGGATTGTTCTAGTTTGCTGCTCCACTTACAGTTGTGACTGACTCTCGGGTTGCCCTTATGAAAGAACATGTATTGATTTTGGTGATCATCACCCATTACAACAGGCTGTTTAAACCTGCAGAAAATCAAAATAGGGATCTGGAACATGCCATTGGGCAGCGTGGTGGTTCGGTGGTTAGAACTGCCGTCTCACAGCAAGAAAGTTCTGGGTTCAAACCTCGCAGCTGACTGCTGCCTTTGTGTGTAGAGTTTGCACGCTCTCTCTGTACTTGCCTGGGTTTACTCTGGTTACACCAGTTTCCTCCCACAAAGTCACACACAATACTTCCTATTATTAACTCCCTACTCTAAAAATCAGGTGTGAATGCGAATGGATTTCTGTGTCTGCGCTAGCCCAAAGTCAGCTGGGATTGGCTCCTTCTTCCCCAGTACCCCTGATGGATCAGAGGTATACATAATGGACGCCGGTTTATACCTACCTGCGCCTCTTTTCGAGTTCTTTCTTGATCTTCGTTGGGTGGGATTGCAATCACCAGGCTTGGTGGCTTCTTGTTCTTTAATCTACTATCCGAGTGGCAATTGTTGCCGTTTGGCTCTTCGTCTTCCGGCGACACCATCTTGGTTCCTACAGGATACAAAAAGTTCCAGCAAATTTGTGGAAAAAAAAGAACACACAGTGGAACCCTGGAAGATTTTAAAGACCAGGTTAGCAGACCAAACACTTTATATATCAGGTTGTAGCCAGTGAATATAGTAGGTTTGAAAACTCAGTGTTTAACGGCATTAAGACTTTCCAGACTTTTACGTGTTGCTCAAGTTTGGTATTGGATCAACACCAATAATGCGGCTAATACGCACAACATCGAGGAGAAACTATTCAAATTCAAATTTTATTTGTCACATACAAATTATACACAATACAGTATGTAGTGAAATGCTTAGTACGACTGTCCAAAATGTAAAGAATAAACTATTAAAGCAACAAGAAGAAAAGAACAAA
>JAQMYF010000021.1:6614523-6660484 GCA_030014195.1 Neosilurus mollespiculum | reverse complement strand
GAGCCGGAACCCTCAGGGCCCGAGCCTCACTCGGAGCCGGAACCCTCAGGGCCCGAGCCTCACTCGGAGCCGGAACCCTCAGGGCCCGAGCCTCACTCGGAGCCGGAACCGTCTGGGCCCGAACTCTCTGGGCTCGAGACTCACTCGGAGCCAAAACTCTCTTTTCCTATACGACAAAAATGTGCAACACATTGATCGAGTTTATTATAATAACGTGAAAAAACTTCTCAGGTTATCTCGGGGGAGGCTCGGTGGTGTAGAGGTTCAGCGCGTCCGCCTCACGGCAAGAAGATCCTGGGTTCGATTCGCGGGCTGGGTGAGGGCGTTTCTGTGTTGAGTGTGCATAAGTTTCCCTAGTTTCCTCCCACAATCAAATGTCATGCACATCAGGCTACCTGGCTGTTCCAAACTGACCCTAGGTGTGAGTGCGAATGGTTGTGTGCGTGTGTTGCTTTAAGAGGGACTGGAAAGCTGTTCGGGGTGTACCCTACCTTCGCCCACTGTTGACTTGGACAGGCACCATGACCCTAGTAGGATTAATCAGTTCAGCAAATGAGTGAGAGAGTGAGTGAGTGTTTATCTTGTTAGTAAATGAGGGTGCTGCATCTTTTACTAACTGAGTAAAAGGGGGTGGGGCTTCCATAGCACATCGGTTTAAATCAAGGACTTCAAAACTCCCTTTCCTACATATACGATTTTTATTACGGTACAGCACGATTCATCAAATTTCCCACTCACCACAAATAAATATCGCGTGATACAACAGCATTCTTGGCACCCTGTTGGCATTGCAGCGATTCTTACAATCGTCGTATCAGCACCCTAGCGAAGTCTTGGCTTGCCATAGATCTTAGGGCCAGTAGGAAACAGCACGAGGTTAATAAGATGCCATTAAGACAGTCCTACAATGGATATACCATGCTGCTAAGCTCCCTTATAAATTAACACGTTACTGTGGGTTTTTTTTACTTTTCAGAAAGATCATAGCAGTCTACGGTGGTGTCAAGAATCACTACGGTTGAGCAGGATGCATCACATACAGGATTGTGACGTCATTAGGAAGTGGGAAATTTAATAAATCTTGCTCTACCATAACAAAAAAAAAATCGTATACGTGGGAAAGAAGCTTAAAAGGAAATTAAATAGAAACTTAATTACACACACACACACACACACACACACACACATATATATAAATATATACATACACGTGTGTGTATGAGCACTTGTTTTAATGTATGCAAACAAATTGTATGAATTGTAGAATAGCCTAGTGGTATTTTATTCAGAAGTTCACTCGTTTATATCTAATTTGTTAATTTAATATCTGTATACTGTTATTATTGCCATTAACTTTCCTCATGAACTGGGCGATTCACATCCTATTCTTGAGAGTAAAACTGTAAGTAAAAACCACCTGATAATGAAAATGAGAGCCTTTCATTTCACTTTAAGACAAACTGAGTATCACGAATCGTTTTTATGCTGGTCCTAAGAAAACTCAAAACATCATCCTGACGCATACTGTTATAGATGAGGCGGGTGTGATCACATGACCAGACATGTGACCGCAAGAAACAAAAAATAACCTACAAGTTTAAACAGATGTCTGCTGATAAAATAAGAAAAATAACAGCATGGGTCACAGACCAAACCTGTTTTCCCATCACTGATCTTGTTTTTTTTTTAGTTACAGTTACATCCGTAGGATCTCAAACATTTATACAATGAACTACATAGTACCAAAAACAAGGGAAAAACAGAACACATTTCTACAGAAATAACACGTGTTCTTGTGCACTGAGAGCAGACATGTACGTGTTTTGTGTGTGTGCGTGTGTGTGTGTGTGTGTGTGTGTGTGAGTGAGACAGACAGAAAAAGAAAGAGATTCCATCTGACTCTGACTCAGCATGACATCATATGAACGCTTATGATCTTGAGGTTTCTATGAAGTCGGTTTCAGCTCTGGGTCACACCAAAAATGAGTCGACATCAACAAATAAAGAGAGAGAGGAAACCGCACTCACTACACACAGAGTTCAAATCATTTCTCTAGAATGCTGTAAAAGCAAAAAAAAAAAAAAATGTAAAAAAGAGAAGAGAAGAAAAGGAAAGTGGAATCAAGATGAAACGACGTCTTACTTTGTTGTTTCTTGTGATCCTATAGCAAGTGGTAGCAGGATGGACACGTAGCAACGTCCCAGCTCTTTTATTTATCACAGCACAGCTCTGAAACAATAAACTTCAAGTAAATTGCGTGGTTGATTTTAGGAATCACACATTTTGTGTTTTGTTTTTTTTTTTTTCCTCCCACAACCAATCAGGCCACAGCTCATGGGGTCAGCAAGAAAAAAAAAAAACCCCACACACACAATATGTGAAATATGACGATTTCTTACACCGAAATAAAAGTACTGCATTGTTTTAAGCTTTTCAATGTCCATCAATCCATCCATCGATTTGCTGTACTGCTTAATCCTACTAGGGTCGTGGGGAGCCTATCTCAGCCATATCTGATAAACCATTCACACTCACACTCGTTTGCAATTTGAAACAGCCAATTAGCCTAGGGTGTACGTCTTTGGACGGTAGGAGGAAACCGGAGTACCCGGAAGAAACCCACGCAAACACGGGGACAACATGCAAACCCCACACAGAAACACCCCCGCCGACCCTTGGACGTGAACCTTCTTGTTGTGAGGCCGATGTGCTAACCCTCACACCACCGTGCCTAATGCGAGTGTCTTTGGATTGTGGGAGGAAACCGGAGTACCACAAATCACCACATGCTTCCTCTGAGGCACGGATTTCCACCTGACTGTGTTTTTTTTTTTTAAACCGTCCATCCGAGGTAGGGTTGCGAAGGCAAGTCTCGGAGGAAAACCCCGGCATCCCTGTCTTCCTGGAGGATCCCGAGGCGTTCCCTGACCAGACAGGATATAATATATAAAATATATTTATTTTTAAGAAACATTGCTCACGAAATATCAGGGCTGGTATAACACACTCGTAGCAAAGAGCTATCCATCAACTTTTTCATGCATGAGCTTCCAGACACACAAGATTGGCCAGTGTCACTGTGATTGACAGGGAAGAGAGCATGTGATCCCTTTCTCCCTGAAAGCCCGCCCAATCATGCTCTGTTGGACTCCTGGCTACAGGACCACCAAGATTCAAACTCATGATCTCCACAGGCGAATGCTTTTCTCTTGCACCACTCGGGAGCCCATCGTCCAGAGTCGGCTGAGATAGCCTCTAGCCTCCCCACGGCCCTAACAGGATTAAGCTCTTCTACTACTAAAAGTCAGAACAAATATTTTTCTTCACAGCTGGACATAGTGATCTATCTAAACAGAATCAAGACGTAGAGGAGCAGGCTTCTGCGTGCCATGACAAGATGATCTCACCAAGGCAATGAGCCATCACCATCTCACTGTATGCTAATGCTAGCGAGTGAAAAAAAGACAAGCGACCATTCAGCTCTGTGTACAGTACATTTTTTATCTAGTATACACAAGGTCCGAATCGTTCCTCAGACTAATCTGTCACTTGTGCGGACTGCCTTTTCTTCACGTCCCACATCACGACTTTAGTCACTAGCTAAAATCATGCAGCGTTGGATTAGCGATCGTAACATAATATGCCATTCAAGAAGAACTCCCCTCAACTCAAAATTCATACTCCAAGTCCGTCATCTTACCACATTTACTGTAGTACAAGGACATGACCAAATTAGGAGGATTTTGACATTTCAAAATCGAGCCATTTCAGGGACTTGGGTAGGGTAGTGTCCCCACCAAGTTTGGTGAATATTCCATGCACGGGTGTGGATAGGATTTTGTTCAAAGTCAAACAGGCAAACGCCGGTGACTTCAACAGGTTTGCCAAAACTTGTCGAGCTTGGAAAGAAACTCCAGATCAAAGCAACTTTAAACTGATCAACTGGGAAGCTACAAATAAGCTACCGCGGTTTCCCAGTGCTGAACGGTGCCCGCCCACACGCAACAAACATAGGGACATGGAAAGACATGAGCAACAACACCCTTTAAGGCTTACAGGTCAAAGGTCAATAATGTCAATTGAAGCCCATGTGACATTTTGCTCTCTAAAAATGTTTCAATTTCCCTCCTGGGTTCTTTTTTTATTCTATTTAACAGAAATATTAATTCTCTCACTCACTCACTCACTCATTCGCCAAACCGATCAATCCTACAAGGGTCGTGGGGAGGCTGGAGCCTATCTCAGTGGACACTGGGCAAAGATGGGATACACCCTGAACACCACACCATCGCAGGGGGACATACGTACATCAATCCACAATCACACTCACACCTAGGGGTATTTTGCTTTATGTGCAGGTCTTTGTACTGCTGAGGGAAACCGGAGTACCTGAAGGAAACCCACGCAAACACAGGACGAACATTCAAACTCCACACAGAAACACCCGAGCCTGGGTCTTGAACCCAGGACCTTCTTGCTGTGAGATGGACGTGTCGAAGCCCTTGTATGGGACACTCATTTAACCAGTTAGTCATCAAAATAAAACAACTCGGGCATCTTCCCTCCACACATCCGTGTTCAGGGGCGAAAAAAGCTTCTTTGGTTACAGCATTTCTTTCAATGACGGCGTTGTGCTGAGAGTACGAGACCAGACATGCCTGACAAGAAACCACAGACTCTTTACCGTAAGCACACTTACCCAAAGCAAGCCGCTACTTAACCCTTCGCTTTCTGATATATCGATCCACGACAAAAACTAATGGATCACGGCTCCGTAAACGCCACTTTGCTAGTTTGTTATCCGAGTCTCAGGGCATGAAACCTGTAGCCGAACTGTGGCATGAGGGTATAATCCAGAGTAATGAAATCCGTCAAACACTCCCAGCCTTACGCAGACATAAAGGTATGCGAGATAAAAGATCAAAAACATCTCCACTCAAACATGACTTACAGGGAAGCTGGCGAATGTTTTGGTCACAAAATACCCAAAATAGTAGCCAAACATACCAAACTATGACCCGATAAAATGTTAACCCAGCGTTACGCTCTGCAGGTAATGTCCCTTTTCATGACACCAAACATCACAGAGTGCCTAGGTCATGTGACATCTGGCAGGACATCATGACAAAGACAGATGGCCAGAGAGTTTATTTCCTTGGATCGTCTTTATTAATCGGTACCTGTGCTGAATTAGCGTTACTAGCTATTTAAAACGTATAACATCAACACTTCCTTCCAGTCCTTGCCCCTTGTTAAAGTACGTGCGAGTGCTTCGACTCTGGGCATGCTCAGAGACATGACGCCTTCCTCACTGGCTGTCCCATGTGAAGTGATATCTACTTTAAGGTTTTTGACTGTTTCAAGGCCAGTATTGGTAAACAATCATGTGGTCCTGAGCTACACTCAGTCCTAAAACGAATGAGCGAGGTAATTAAAAATATTGTCCATGTGCACACCTTAAGGTACCCATGGCACCTGAATGGTGCATCATTACATTCCAGGTTGATGCTGCCGCTACGTATGGCCGGAAGTCCAGGAGGGATGGCATACGCTCGCCTCGCTGTCACTACAGTGATCACCAGCCAATCACAAGTGTCTGTGAGCTCACTCATATGTGTATGTGCATGCGAGTGGCAGAATCACATGTCACAGAGGACATGAAGCAATGTGGTTGGAGTTGGTGGTTGTGGTTGTATGTGACAGGAAGGCAATACTTTGTGGGTGGGAACTGGCTATGGCTAAATGGGGGGGGGGGGTGTTTAATCTTAGTAAAATACAAAGAACCTGATTACATTAGCAATCTAACAAATGAACAGCCAAAACTAACACTGCAACACATCCCACACACACACACACCAAGGCGATATGAAGCACCTGTGGTTTACATTCATTTTGAACGAACGTGTTCTAACGTGGTACAGTAGCTTACTTATCACAAAAAATAAAAATAAAAATAAAATAAAGAGTTCATCTTGCAATGCATCAGCCTATATCACAACCACTCTGCTGCCACAAAACAGAAAAGTCTGGAAAGCTACATTCTGAGACACAGTCGCGACAGATTTCTAAAAGCTCAAAGCAGCCCTGTTATTCATCCTCCTTTAAATCCACTCCGACGCATTATCCTTCCTGCTCCAACACATCCATCTGCATTAAAGAGGCTCCGACACGCTGCAGTGCATGTGTAAAAATTCACGTTCCAGAAAAATACGAGACCAGAAATTACATTTTTGGAAAGAAATGAAAATAACTCCTTGATAGATGTGGAAATTCCTCAAAATTCTCAAAGCTATGCTTCTTTTGATTTCTTCTTACTCACTCACACATATGCTGAACTGCCTAATTAGGCTTGCGTTGAGGCTGGAGCCTATCTCTGCCGACACTTGTTCTATTACAATAAAAAGAATGCAGTTTTAAGCACTTTTTATAAGAAAAAATGTCCAGGAGCATATTTAAAGGAGCGCTTCATTAAATAATGAAAAGTGTTGAAGCAATTAAAGTTAAGGTTGGTAATCTGGAAAGCTAGCACACTTTAAAATTAGCATTTCTTTCAGGCTCGAGCGTGAACAGAGCCCCTGATAGCATGCGGTCTTGCGGGATTCCCGCACTTTTTTCACATTAAACTTTGAGGAGGGGACTTTCCTGCTAAAAAAGAAAAAAAAGAAGAAAAAAACCAATCAAAATAAAGAATTGCGCATAGCCCGGATGTAGGTTAATTTTTTGGTCAATCAGCAATATCTCATACAGTTGGCATTCGGGCTGACACACACCAAAGTGCCGGTGGCCTTGAAGCTGTAAGTTATGTATTTAATTGCTAATTGTTAATCACAGTGTTTCCACATTACATTTTGTTAATGACGCATCCGTCATGTATGTTAATGAGGCAGGGGCATGAAAATCCCCCCCCCTTTCGAAATTGCTAGTGGAAGCTCTGATGAACCCTCGGCTGCCCTCGGAGGCCCTTCCAAGGCCACGCCCTTGCTCGGTAGTGTCATGCTCAAGAAGGGGAAACGGGAGAATTTGATTGGATATTTGATACACAGATGAATGTTTTTGTTTTTTTGTTATCAAACCTTTTTTAGATCTTATCGGATATTGATTGCTGTCAGGGTGTAAAGGGCAATTTTAATCAATAGAACACTTTGTTATTACGGCTAAAATTTACCAACCCCAGCTTTAAAAAAGCAATTAAAGACGCAGGGTTATAGAAACTACCTAATATATAATGAAACACATACAAATACACATTCTTTCTTTTTTGAATAATGGAAATGACACAATTTGATTCATAAGTAAGATTTTTTTTTCCCTCTCATCTCCTAACACACTATATTGTCTAGACTAATAACAGTCTACAAATATTTCCTGTGAACTGAAAATATGTAAATTTGTAATTAAATTATTAGTGAGTTAGCAAGGTGTTTTACCTATTAAGGTTCTGCAATAATTAGCAATAAAATAGGTTGTGTGAACTGCATTAATGATAAGTGAAATATGTGATAATGAAAGTGGGAATAAAAACAAAAATACAGTTGAAATAAGCCCTTGCTGTGAATCAAGAGTCGACTCTCTCGACGTTCCCTTTAACTGAAGCAGACTGGTCCAAAAGAATCGACTCACATGAGGCTCCCTTTAACTAAACGGTTTGGTCCAAAAGAGTCGACTCATATGAGACTCCATTTAACTGAACGGTTTGGTCCAAAAGAATCGACTCACATGAGGCTCCTTTTAACTAAACGGTTTGGTCCAAAAGAGTCGACTCATGAGACTCCCTTTAACTGAACGGTTTGGTCCAAAAGAATCGACTCATATGAGACTCCCTTTAACTGAACGGTTTGGTCCAAAAAAATCGACTCATATGAGGATCCCTTTAACTAAACGGATTGGTCCAAAAGAGTCGACTCATATGAGACTCCCTTTAACCGAACAGTTTGGTCCAAAAGAATCGACTCATATGAGACTCCTTTTAACTGAACAGTTTGGTTCAAAAGAATCGACTCATATGCGATTCCCTTTAACCGAACGGTTTGGTCCAAAAGAATCGACTCACATGAGACTCCCTTTAACTGAACGGTTTGGTCCAAAAGAATCGACTCACATGAGGCTCCCTTTAACTGAACGGGCTGGTCCAAAAGAGCCGACTCAAGTGAGTCGTGAAGGTAATCTCTATTGTGTTGAACTAAAATATTCTCTGAAACGCCACAAAGCATGTTGAGACACTTCGAAATTTCTCAATACACTTTCACAAAGCACCCCCCCGCCCTTCAAAAAAGAGAAATTTAAAGATAAAACTTTTATCTACAGGGTGAAAAACAAAAAACAACTAATTGTTCTTTACAAGCCCGCCTCAGTCGGTGCTAACGTGTTAACGTGTCCGAGCTGCTAACAGTACAAGAGCGCGGGTATTTAGCACTTCTACTGACACCATACACAATTTTATGAATTTAATTCGTTAACTGAAGTAAACTATTAGCACTTTCTGACCTTCTGGGTGAGATTAAATCCTCCAAACGAGTTCCTGTGTAAAGTTTAGTCCAGAAACCTCGGAGGAGAGGTGTTGCTTTGAGGCGTTAAACCCAGGACACACTGTCCACAATACAGCCCTCACTTCCCTCAACTGCAACTTCACCGGTACAAACACACAGGGAGGGATTCAACATGTCAGCCTGCCTTCCACATAACTACCCCTGGTTCAAAAACCGCACAGTAATCGCGGTAAACCAAGAGGAGGCGTGTGGATTTTTCCTCCGAGGTGGTTTTCGGTTGTAATATTATTCAAAAACGAGCAACCAGCACCTATGGAGCGCCATAAGGGTCAAAAAACGGCTAAACGCTTCTCTTAGACTCCACACAGAGCCACACTCATTTCACCCATCAGCTTATCTTATTAAAGTTCCTGACAAAATCTTTTCCAAAAGCTAAAATACCACTGAATCAGAATCCATCCATCCATCCATTTGCCAAACTGCTTAACACTATTAGGGCTGCGGGGAGGCTGGAGCCTATCTCAGCTGACACTGCTGGGCGAAAAGTGGGGTACACCCTGAACAGCTCGCCAGACCATCACAGGGCAAAGTGCTCACCACTTTTCACATAGCGTGCACAGGGAGAACCTCCACACCGAAACGCCAAGGCCGCAACTCGAACCCAGGTCCATCTTGCTCTGAGGCGGACGTGCTAACCCCTACCCCATGCCGCCCTAAAAATGATAAACGTGGAGTATCTCTGCCAACATTGGGTGAAGGCGGGGCACACCCTGAACAGCTCACCAGACCATTGCAGGGCAACACACATACACACAACCATTCACACACATATCAAGGGGCAATTTGAAACACCCATTTAGCCTGATATGCACGTCTTTGGACTGTGTGAGGAAACCTGAGCGCCCGGAGGAAACCCACACACACAGGGAGAATATGCAAACTTCACACAGAAAAGCAAAAGGTCAGAACTCGAACCCAGGACCATCTTGCTGTGTGGTGGATGTGCTAACCACTACACCGCCGTGATGCCCTGTTGAAAAACCCTTTAAAATGACACCTCTCTCTCGCTCACCACTTATCTTCCGAACTGCATAATCCTACTAGGGTGGTGGGGATGCTAATGCTTAGCTCAACCGACCAAAGCGTTGCAAAGCAACACACACACACACACACACACACACACACACACACACACACACAACCATTCACCCTCACATCTAGGGAGAATTTAGAACAGCCATTTAGCCTAATGTGAATGTATTTGGACTGTGGGAATAAAGTGGAGTACCCCGAGAAAACCCACGCAAGCACATGGCGAACATGCAAACTTCACACAGAAACGTCCAAGGGCAGGACTTGAACCCAGGACCTTCTTGCTGTGAGGCAGACATACTACCTGCTATGCCACCATAAAATACCACTCGTCATTCTTAGTTAAATGAAACTACCCCCTAAACTTTGATATACAGTATTGTATTAATCCCACAAAATAAATTGTGTTTAACCCATCCAAAATGAGTGCACACACACACTGACCAGGAGCAGTATGCAGCCACATTGTGGTGCCCGGAGAGCAGTTAGGGGTTAGGTGTTATGAAAAAAAAAAAAGGAAGTGGAGATGTTGCTCACTAACACGCCCCAACACACACAAACCACCACCACAACCACCACACACATTTTCCTAGCAGTATGGGAGTCAGTGACCCATCCATCCTAAACCTTTTTTCCCCCACTGTCAGATTTTGATTAAATTTGAAAAACAAAAGAAATAAAATATAGATTTTTATGTCCACCTACGTTTTATGTACAGTATGTCCACTGCATAAATCAGGTGAGTTTCAATGTGACAGAAACAAAAAGCTGTGTGGGCATCACGTTAGGATCCACATAGCTAGTTTTTCCTATTGGATTAAGGTAGCAGTAATGTTTCACCCCGGTGCTGCGGAGTACATTAGTGAGTTTACATCAGTCTTTTATAGCAGAGCTCCGAAGCGGAGCCCCCTAGTATGGTTGTCCAGTGTCCACACGTGCCCAGCATAGGAAGTCAAATAAGGCTGCTGCATCGCTGAGTTGATACTGATCGGCTGTTACGTATCGCTGACTTGCATGACAACGGGATAAAAAAAAAAAAGGAAAGAAAAAAAAAAGATTAATTATTTATAATAAAAATGAATCCACCATTGCTCAGACCATTGCACAGAATAAAAAAAAAACACAATCTAACTAAGGGAAACAGACAATCTTGCAGGTTGCAAGTAAACACATGTTCATGGAGCAAACGATGAAATCAGAAGCTCGTCAGAACATGAACTCGTTAAAAGGATAATTAAACTAACAACACATGTGATGCAACTGAAAGCGGAAATCAGTTAGTGAAGGTGCCAAAAAGCAAACCCAAGCTTGGATACTCATCAATAGAGAAATCTATCAGGAGCTTCGTTTTAGACGCCTCCATCAATTTACTGTTAAATAAAATTATATTTAAAAGAAAAAGAACAAAAGTCTGATTGCACTGATGACTCCGAAGATAAAAACATCTTAGGTTTCGGATTGCAGTCACCATTTTTACCAGCAGTCGAAATGTACAACACACTCTCTGTGAGCCTCACAGCAAGGAGGTTCTGGGTTCAAACCTCGCAGCTGCCTGAGGGCTGTCAGTGCAGAGTTTGCTTGTTCTTCCAGTACTTGCATTGATTTACTCAGGTGCTCTGGTTTCCTCCAACAGTCCAAAGCGGAGAGGTTCGTCTTCTTTGCTGTAAGAATTGGGGCATTGCCTCTAAACTAGGAGTAATTAGGGGTGAGATATTTCAATTATGACAGCTTTTAGACACCATATTATTCAGCACCTGCATCCTGACACTGCAATTAGTCGATACAAAATGTTTCGTGAGTCACATTCATTCATTCGCTGAACCTCTTAATCCTACATAGCTTGCAGGAAAATGCCCTCACTGAGCCCAAGACCTGAGCCGAGGACCCTCTTGCTGTGAGGCAGACATGTTAACCAATACACCACCGTGCCACCTTCATAATCACACGTGGACCGTAAATGTATGGTTTCTGAGTTGAATTGGACTGGTTTCTATATTATATAATCATATGATGCTACGGATCATCATACCGGCACTGTGCATGCCTGCCAGTCCCATGTCAAGGATTATGACCATATTATTTGGGTTTATTGTGAGCATCCTTCAGACATGTATGCAGCACATCTGGTGTATGTATCTCACCTGGAGATTACAGTGGTTTGAAACGCGCTACCTCTTGGACAGCTCTATGAACTGTACACAAACAACTGGACGATGGCGGCACGTAAACTGGAATATAAGAGAATATTCTTTTTCGTTAGTTCATCTAAACAGCTTAGAAGGAATATTATTTTGCATGTAAATTTTTGTAAATAAAATCATGTAAATAACATGGAATAAATAAAAAATGAAATAAAATAAAACAGGGGTAAATACAGTTGTTAGAGGCTGAACATGTTGAATGGAATAAATATTGGATTGTCCGGTGTTGTGTGGTGTGGTTGTCCGTGTTGTGACAGACTTTGTGTTCCACTGTTGCAGCTTAAGTTTTATTTTGTGAGCAATAACAACAATATATACCAAAAAAAAAAAAAAAAAAAAAGTTGGGTTTATTTTTTGGGAATATTTTATTTGTCAATCAACTTTTCAACCATGACATCATCTCTCTGAAAAAAAAAAATAATTTCAGCATTATTTCCACAGTTTTTATAGACATGTTTCCAGATTGTAGTTTTACTACTAATTCACTTTAACATAAATCAAACTAGGGGGCAAAAATCACAAAAAGAGTACTACCAAACCATTTACTTCATACAGTAGAAAGGTTCCTGTAAAACAAAAGATGGAAATGTACTGGCCATGAATAAAACCACCATGTCAACAAATGAAGGCAGGATAATTTAAGGTGACTAACGTGCAACCTGTGGCTTCAACAGTCCCTAAAATATCCCTAAGTACAAATGATACAGCATTCGAATCTTGAGAAAGAGGGAGCAATATTATTATTATTATTATATTTTGGATAATTAGTGACCCAAGACACATCGACCTACATTAAAAATTATAATTACACACATGGTTCTGTTGTATAAGGTGTTTTAACGCATCAAATCATTATAGTTACGTTTTCGATTTGTAGTGCTTCAGACACATCATACAGTACAGTCTAATCTTGAGTTCTCAAATACTTGACTATATTAAGAATGTTTATTACTGAAAAATTACACATACATGATCATTTCACGGTAAAAACTCCTTTCTGAAATCAGGAACATTCACATTTATGTGAAATGTAGAAACTCACAGCCGTATGCACTGTTGTTTCAATAGGACCACCCTACAATTTTAGTTCATCAGGAATTACTGAACCTACTGTACAAATTGGGCAAAACCCCTCAGCCCGTGGCGGCCATATTGAATATTGGACTGCGATGGAATTTACCAGGCTTGTGTAGTGGCTTGTACTCAGTCCCTACATCCACACCAACAACGGTGATGATCAGTGATTCTTGAATTAGTGAGTGGAACGCAACTGTGGACAAACAACAGACATTGAGCGTGACGACAATACCTCTCACGCCCATTGGGCTGGAGGGGGGGTTATGGGAGATACGTAGGAATAACCTTAAATTCATTTTCCAACATAATTACCATCACACTAGACCGATATTATTGGTGCTTATATTAAATGCAGGACATAAGCCCCTCCCCAAAAGATAAAAATCTGTGTAATCCTAAAAATTAATTGCAAAATATTCCAAAACATTTGGATTTAAGAACAGTGCTTACATTTCATAGCAGGAAGTCATCATGAAAATGAACAGTGTCTCCTGATTACAGTATTTCTGTTCCACATTGGATCAAATACAATCTAGAATCCATCTTCTAACTACCCAGATCCATATGTATCGTGTTCTGTCCTAGGATCAGCATCTCTATCTATATTAACATGAAAGGTAATATGCTAAAAGACATAAACTCTCAAGTAGGAGCTCAACATCCCAGTTCCAGGCATGTCACAGAGCTTCCTCAATTCTAAACCCTTTTGAATTAAAGCATTATACAAAAAAAGTTGGGGGGAAAAAAAAAAAAAAAAAAAAACAAGAGAGAAACTGATCCAAGAGCAGCACTCTGATTCATACAGGCTGTAACCGCAGACGATCAATAACACATGATGGAGAGATTATTTTCCATCTAGGAATTAGTGTCCTTGTATGTTAGTTGAAGAGAAGTCCCAGCTTCACACTCACAGTTTGGACTGCAGGGGTTTCATGTACTTGTAGTACGATTCATGGACCTGAAGTGGAGAAGAGGGAAGAAGAAGGAAAAAAAAAAAAAAGGCATGATGTCATGTGGATAGAAAAGACGTGATGTCATGTGGGTAGAAATACACAATGTGGTCGGAGACGATGTATCTTAGATACATTCTGATTTACAATCCGGTGAATCACCCGTGCAAAATGTACAGTACAATTACAATTGTGGGAGGAAATCGGTCGCATCATCAAAGGGAATGGTATATGCGTGAACTTCTCTAGGACCTAACAGAATTAATGCACTGCACATGCATACTGTCCAATGTAACCCCACCCACCTACCAGAGGTCGGACCTCCTTCCATATATGGTAAAAGACTCTGGTATGAGTCTTTTAATTTATCTTAATAAGGAATCACAGACCATCGCAGGACAACACAGATACGACCATTCACACTCACACCTAGGTTCAACAGCCAGTTAGCCTAATGTGCATATGTTTGGACTGTGGAAGGAAACTGAAGTATCTGGAGCAAACCCGTGCGTGCACAGAGAGAACATGCACACTCCTGAGCCCAGGAATCGAACCCTGGACCCTCTTGTTGTGAGGCGAACGTGCTAACCACTACGCCACCGTGCCAACCCTATCAGGAATCACTCATTTAGTCCATGTGGACGCGTTAAGGCACTTCAAGTCTTGGAAAAACACTCCGTGCTGTCCTTTTCATTTCATTTATCGACTGAATCGACAGAATTTTTTACACTTCACAACAAATTTCCTTAAAATGAGTTGTAAAACATTGCTGGTTTACTGTTTCAGGAAAGTAATCAACAGAGTGTCGTGAGGTGGCCCACAGCAAAGTGATTTATTCATTATTGAATGAGGCAAGGGTGGCACAGTGGCGCAGTGGTTAGCACGTCCGCCTCCCAGCAAGCAGGCCTGGGTTCGATTCCCGGGCTCGGATGTTTCTGTGTGGTGTTTGCATGCTCTCCCCGTGCTTGCATGTGTTTCCTCCGGGTACTCCGGTTTCCTCCCACAGTGCAAAAACATGCACAGTAGGCTAACTGGCTGTTCCAAATAACTGGTGAGTGTGAATGGTTGTGTATGTGTATGTGTATGTCGGCCCTGCGATGGCCTGGGTGTTGTCCACCGTGTAGCCCGGCCTTGCCCAGAGTTGGCTGCATGGGGGCCAGCCTCCCCGCAACCCTAATTAGGATTAAGCGGCTTAGAAAATGAGGCGAAGTATAAATTGCTGAATTGTATAAATGTTTTATTATTTATTCAAAATATTTTCAAAGTAGATGGTCACGTTAGTATGTTGCATATGCCAATCATGTAATAATAATCCAACTTATCCAATGGCAATAATGCAATACCAAGAATTATTTGGTGTCTTTGCACCAATCAGAAACAAGAAAAACTCTACTACTTCTCATATCCACATTACTAGATATGATCAATCGTGCCTTCTGGTTGGCTATCTACAACAAGCATATCAGCTCATATACCATTAGTATAACAGAAAGGGTAGGCTAAACAGGCCGAGTGCAATCTACTACACCACTTTTTAAAAAATACAACTATAATTGCTTCCTTACTTCTGTACGGTTGAGTGGAGATCTCTTGGCCCACTCGAACATGCTCTCGTAAACGTTCCCGTCATATCGGCCTAGCGTCGAGTTCAGCATCTCGTCACGATAGTCAAAGGCGTCCACCAGAGCCACGGCGTTCGGACGGATCTCGGCCATCAGGGCCTTTATCCTCTGAGTGATCTGAGCAAGCTGAGGAACAGTCAGTAGACCAGCCTGAAAAGAGAAAAAATATAATGCACATGTAACAGGAACAGTTTGCAGTATAGCCACCTTTACAGGAGATGATCAGATTACGGGAGTGTTGTGGCTTCCTGTGGTGGTGTATAATGGCGTTGAGCAGCAAAGAATTAGAACATGTATGCGCAATTTTGAAAATCCGCACTAAAATATAACTGATTGACAATACGTTAAAGGAGCTGTATCATGATTTTTACCCAGATTTAGTTGCCATAAAGTCATGTAATATGCCATGAACGTCCAAAATAGTTTATATTTTTTTAAAAAGTGTACCAGTATTAGTATCCTTACAGCATAATTTTTACGTATGCAATACGTTTAAGCAATACAGGCACTTATTTTAACATAACTGACCATAAAAAAAGCACAAAACTGGTAATTTTATCCCTGGTAGTGACGTCAACGCATTGTGTGGGTTTGACGTCTCTTGTGTAGACAGTAAAACTTACATTCTAGTGACTCTGAGGATGAGAATGCTCTCAGAGATGTGCGTGACGGTGAATACAAAATGGATTATGCAGCTAACGTTTTGGCAGCTCGGCTTTCCTCGTAACACTCGCGCATACTTTGACAAGGGGCAAGGACTGATGTTGCCGGAAGGAACCGCTGATGTTATCAGTGATCGTTTTAAATATCTAGTAACAATAATTCACCAACGGTACCCTTTAAATAACCCTTTAATTCACAAATCATATGGAGATTAAACTTTCTGGATCTGATGTACGAATGGGAATGGAGTGCAATGTGAATGGTTTGAAATCTTGTGGGGTTGAGGAGTTTTCAGAGATTAAAATATTGCTGCCTGGTAAGTCCACGTACATTGTTTGTATAAACTGAGTTCTGTATGATGTCTGTTAACCTTCATCAACCAAATCTGCATTTATATAAATGTCTGTTATGTTTGAGAACAACATTAATGCTACATTCCTCAAACAACCATGACACCACCCCTTTAAATATCATGTCTAGTGCTTTCACTTCTTTACTGTAAGTACGGTGCTAACGTAGCTGAGAAGGAATGTCAAATATTTTCTGTAAAACATCTGCAACCAATTCCTGAATAACTTGTACTAACGGTACTATATGGTACTACGACATATTAAAATGAATTTAAAAAGATGAAGGAAGTTTACTGGCGTAGCTGAAACCTTTTTTCTAAAGCCGAGTTTACACGCAGTGTCGTGTTCCGTTAACACACCAGAGTGTCTGTGTGAGTGCTCAGACAGGTTTCTGAATATATATTTGCACCCAATATGACCATGTCCAATAAGTTTGTGTGTGTGTGTGTGTGTGTGTGTGTGTGTGTGTGTGTGTAACCTGCAAAAAGTCTCCAGAGTTGCTGTCAACACCGTGCAGGGCATAGAGCAGAGCAAGAGTGCTGAGGACGGAGTACACGGCTGTGTTACTGATCTCACTCAGCCTTGCAGCAAACAACTTCACCACGACATAGTGACAGTGGGCCTGCAGAGAGAGAGAGAAGAGACACAGACAGAGACACAGACACACAGGGAGAAACACACAGAAACAGTTACAGACACACACACACACACACACACACACACACACGAGAGACACACACAATCAATCACCTATTCACTCATTTTCAGAATCGCTTAATCCTACTAGGGTTACGAGGATGAAGCCTGTCTCAGCTGACAATAAGCAAAGGCGGGGTACACCCTAAACAGCTCACCACACAATTTGGAACAGCCAATTAGACTAATGTGCATGTCTTTAGACTGTAGGAGGAAACTGGAGTACCCGGAGGAAACCCATGCAAGTGAACATGCAAACTCCACACAGAAACGCCCTCGCCCCGGACCCAGGATCTCCCTGCTGTGAGGCGGACGTACTAACCACTACTCCACCATGTGGCCCTAAAAAAAACCTGCCTGCACGCTAACAGCATGACCTTCATGCCTGATGTTGAAATCCCCATTGTTTATTACAATTCAGTCTGAAAGATCCACCTCTGTGGATCCCAAACCATTTCTAACCATGTTTGCTTGGAATAAACTCCACCTAATGCAGTGTAGAGCCGAATCCGGTTCATCAGACATGAGGAAATAACATTTATTCATTCATCTTTGCAAGCCGCTCATTCCTAATCAGGGTCGCGGGGAGGCTGGCGCTCATCTCAGGCAGATCTGGGTGAGGACGGGGAACACCCTGAACAACTCGCCAGGCCATCACACATACAAACACTCACACTCACAAATTTTGTGATGATTTGGAACCTCCAGTTAGCCTACTCTGCATGTTTTTGGACTGTGGGAGGAAACCGGCGTACCCAGAGGAAACCCAAGCAAGCGCGGGGAGAACATGCAAACTCCACACAGAAACGCCAGAGCCAGGGAATCAAATTGTAATCGAACTGCCTTGTCAAATTATCATTCCTGCAGATTTTAATCAAGGTATAATAAAGGGATTAAAATAAATAAATAAATAAACAAATAAAAAGCAACAGAGTCGTACGTCAGAGGCTCGGATGAGCTCTAAGGAGCTGTTGTTCCAGGCGTCCTCTTGGCTCTTGCTGTGCTGGAGTTCCGTCTGCAGGCTCTTCGCTGCCGTTTCCACCAGGCTAAGATCAATTACATACACAACAAACTGTGTCAGAGTCAAACGGATAGATACATCCTAGTCATCCTGTCAATCCACTCTTATCTCAGAGTCAAAGTACAAGTCAATAAAGCCCATCCCGACCACGTCACTCAATTATAATTAGAATCTGCTGTTAGTCCTGAGGTTTATATTTTTATACATCTCTAATAGCTTCTATCTAATGCGAGTGGTTTATAATCAAGGCTTGCACTGATAACTGTTTAAATACAAGACTATATTGGATTCAGCGGCACAGTGACGAAGTGGTTAGCACATCCGCCTCACAGCAAGATGCTCATAGGTTTGAGTCCCGGGCCCGGCGAGGGCGTTTCTGTGTGGAGTTTGATTGGTCTCCTCTTGCTTGGTTTCCTCTGGGTACTCTGGTTTCATCCCATAGTCCAAAGACATGCCCATCTGGCTAATTGGCTGTTCCTGATTGCCTTTAGATGTGAGTGTGAATGATTGTGTGTGTGTGTTGGCCATGTAATGGTGTGGCGAGCTGTTCAGGGTGTACCCCACCTTCGCCCAGTGTTGGCTGAGATTGGCTCCAGCCACTAATAGGATTAAGCAGCTTGGCTAGGATTATTTCCAGATTGTCCTTAGCTGCAAGTGTGAATGGTTGTGTATACACTGTACGCCGGCCCTGTCGATAGACTGGCAAGCTGTTCAGGGTATACACGGACTTCATCTAGAACACACACAAACTCGACACAGAAACACCCCCGCCAAGCACGGACCCAGAACCCTCTTGCTGTGAAGTGGACGTACTAAGGATTACACCACCATGCTGCCCTAACTAGACAATCCAAAACAAGTAAAACTCCCATACTGGGTGTCACTCACTTGGCAGCGCGGAGTTTGTAGGCCTCGACGAGGCTCTGCAGGTCGTTGATGTTGATGACGATGGGTCTGGAGGCGGTAGGGTGAGGCTGAAAGCGCTGCTGAGATTCGTTTAAATAGGACACGATGCCACTGAGCTGCTTTCCATCACGCGCTTGTTTGTAGCTCTTCACCAGGTACCTGAACCACAGGAAAAAAAACACAGTAACTCTATTACACTGTTGCTTTACTTGAACAAAGAGACTTCTCAAGAGAGGTGTGGAGCAGGTCAACACTACAGACCACTATGTGCTTATTCACACTTTTACTGGTTTATGGTTCAGTAAAAATAGCAAGTACGAAACCATCAGCAGTACGTATGTGAAGGAAATTCTGGTGTGTGTCTAGTGTGCGTACCGGGCCGTCTGTAGCATCATGACGGTGTTCTCGCCCTCATAGGTACACGTGGCCGTAAAGGTGACGTAGATGTCCGGCAGGCCGCTGCTCCGAGAGTAGCCGTGACCTCCACATGCCATCCGACACACTTCGATCCCTGCGTTCGCGGTCCAGGTAGTGAACGCTTTCAAACCAGCAGACAGAGCGTGCAGCTGAGAGAGAGAGGGGAGAGAGAGAGAAAGAAACAGTCAGAGAGTCTATGGCTAGAGTGTTACTAGGTAACGTCTAATTTCAGTCGTCTGTATTATTATAAAGGCAAGCGCAACAACCACGACATGTTAATCTGATTTTACTCTCTGGAGAAAATAGTGCTAATATAATGGAACATGTAAACAAGCGAAGCCGTGGTCTCCTCATGGGATGTGGAACAGATCAAACGTATAGAAGAACTAGTTTCATGTATGTCTCAATAGCGTTACTCACGTAGGGGTAAGAAAAATAATAATAGGAATAGCATTACTAGGACACACATCAATTCTATAAAAATTTCGAATAATGTATCATCCTGCCCTATGTTATCTGAAAAGCCTTAAAACTACAATATCTTGTCTGTGTTGGACTACAAATCCCATTACCCTGAATGACTGAACACCCATCCTCGTACCTCGGGCAGCTGGCTGAAGTCACCCTGGTTGATGTCTCCAGTGATGCGATTATACATGTCCTTCATGTACTGGCCCACAAAGGTGAAGGCGTAGGCCGTGGCCAACAGCGGGAAGAGTTTATACTGCTGAGCCTGGTAGTCCAAGATCTGTGGCTCAGGCTCCCTGTGTGGAGAACAGTATGAGCTCATACAACGCAAATCAATCGTCTTACTGCTGTAAAGAGAGCATAGTCGAATAGCAAAGACGTTTTTTGTGTTTTCTGCTTGGTTAGTACATCACTGAATTACCCAGAAGTAGCCAGTAGCCTTAAAATGTTCAGGACATCCTTTTAGTACAATCATTTTAGTACATACTATACAGGAACAACGCAAAGAGATTCACTGGTTCACTGGTTCTCACGATGATTAATCATTACGTGTGGAAGGAGAGATGGATGTCGCTAAATAATCGCCAAGATTTTAACAGTTTTTTCCTTTTTCTTTTGCATTTTTTTCCCATTTTTCTCCCCTAATTTTAGTCGTATCCAATTCCCACCCATCAACTTTTTGCTTTCCTATCACACGACCACCACCGACCAGGGAGGGGCGTAAGCATGCACATGCCCCATCCGTGACATGCGATGCTGCCACCCGCCTCTTTTCGAACTGTCGCGCATGCATATTTGGGGGCGGCCTAACACACTCGGAGGGAAGGCGCTATCCGCCCCCCTCGTACGAATGAGCTCACAGACGCCCATGATTGGCTGGTGATCGCTGTGAGTGACAGGGAAGTGAGCGTATGCCATCCCTTCCTCACGTGAGAGCTCGGCCAATTAGCTCCCATGGACTCCCAGTCATGGATGGCTGTGGAATCAATCCGGATTCCGTGGGAGGAAACTGGTAGGATACCCACACAGGCATGGGGACAGCATGCAAACTTCACACTGAAACATCCTTGAACTCGAACCCAAGACCTCGTTGGTGCAAGGCAGACATGCTAACCACTATGACACAGTGCCATCCTGTAGTATATACTGAAATAAATATTCACCTCAGGCTGGGTGGATATCACCATGCAGTCCACTCGACATATTCGCTTCGCCTGTGACTCCACCCCTTTAGGCCCCACCTTAGAGGGCTTTGTGGTTTCATAGTAACCAACGTGTCTCAAAGATGCGCCACAATATTAAATACAATATTACAAGAGCACCAGTGGTGCATAATACACCTGACACCAGTTAAAATACAGGCACGGCAAAAGGTTAACTTTTTTGGTATGCAACATTTTGTTTATCATATTTTGACCTTGACCTTCTGAACAAAAAATTACCATGTCATAAGAAGAATCGCTCAGGAAATCATTGTTCACTGTTTCTAAAGTTGTGGCAAATGGCCAAGTTTTTGGTTAAAGGAAATGGACAGACAGCACCATACCATAATACGTTGGACAAATAAAAATGAAAAAGTGCTTTTTAATATCGTGAACAAAAACAACAACAGCAACATGGCATTGGCAAATTGCTGTCGTATACAAAAAATAAATAATATATGTTTGATCCCCTCACCCAGCTCGTAGTTCAGACTGATGGCGGACAGCGCTGTAGCGGATGGCGATGGTGCAGGATTTGGACAACGCCGCAGCTGACTCGCCTACAATCATGGCTCGGATAAACACCATGGTGCCATACGTCAGCTTATCACTGGGAGGTTTCATGTATGTGCCATCAGGCTGGATCTGACTCACACACACACACACACACACACACACAGTGACACCCAGAAATGTTTCATGTACTAATACCAATTCAGCCTTAGGTAGGACTCACCTTGGCGTACTTCATGAGCATATTCTCACGCGGGATCCGAATGTTGTCGAGCTTCAGAAATCCGTTATCCACCTCATCGAAACCAAATTTGGGGCCGATGTCACCCACAACCACACCTGCACACATGTGGACAAAACAACCCAGCAGATGTCAGTCAAACAGTGAGTACTGACAATATAGAATTATACAGGAACTCTATGCCAGTCAGGTTTAATTTTAGACCACCAGGCTAATGCACAACATCTGCTCCTTCACGGAGAGGCTGGAGCCTATCCCATCCAACACTGGGTGAATGCGGGGTACACCCTGAACAGCTCCCCATACCATCGCAGGGCACCACACACACAAACAACCATTCACACTCACACCTGGGGATAATTTGGAACAGCCACTGAGCTTAACGTGCAAGTCTTTGGACTGCAGGAGGAAACCGGAGTACCCGGAAGAAACCCACACAAGCACTGGGAGAGCATAATCTCCACACAGAAATGCCCTCACCGAGCTCAGGACTTGAACGCAGACCTGTCTTGCTTAACGCGGGCATGCTAAACCACTACGCCACCATGCCGCCCTTGCACAACATCACTGTGCAAAGATACGTCTTACATTAGACTTGCTTATCTTACTGTAGGCTTAGATAAAAAAGCTAAACACATACGTGGTCCGAGTCTAAAAACAGACAGAGTGTGCGGGACAAGCCTGGTATTTCTCCCATATTAGAACTTGTATATCTTGAGCAACGTGCTGATTAGGGTACCAGCCTCCCCACAACCCTAATAGTAGAATTATTATTATTATTTGATTAATTTTTTGGGACTCTTTTTAAGATATCGAGCCACAGTATCAAAAAAATTCAAAACCAAGAAGCAAGATGCAAGAAAAGTTGATCTTTTGTCTTTTGGTTCTTTAAAAGATTCGTTTACATTTTTTTCTGGCCCTGAAAACCACCCTGAAAAAACTTGCTCAGATGTGCCCCTTATATTAAACAGGATAGTGGGATCAGGTCGAAAGAAGAGAGAGACACTTATCAATTTCTCAGCTGAGTTTAATGACAGCTCTAAATAGGATCTAAACAAGCAAAAAATTGTCAAGACACAACAATATAACACAAACAAACCTGGTAAAGGCTGATGGGTTTTCATGCACCGTATAGGAACGATGAAGGCGTGGAGGCCGTAACACTTGCCCTTTGTGTACAGCTGAGCCAGCACGATGGCGTGATTGGACGTCTTACCCACTATAGAAAAAAACACACAAAGACATCATACTTCCTTCTTTACTCTAATACAAGATCAGGTGCAGCTTGACGGAAAGTGGGCAGCTGAATTCTGGGAAAACTGTGTGTGTGTGATCTTTTTCTAATCATAATCTGCTCAGTTTTGGTAAGCCAGTACCCAGAGCACCCTCAGATCCCTGTTCTTAGGTAATTCGAGTTCATGATGTTGTTCTGTTGCAGATCATCTGCCTCAGGATTCAGCATCCTGCGCTTTCTGTGATGCTTTTCTGCTCAGCACGGCTGTAAAGAGTAGTGATTCTAGTTACAAAAACCCTCTCTTATTCTCAAGAGGACATTGCTGCGCATAGAACTGCCCTCACTGGAGGTTTATTGCATTGACACACTATTTTGTGCCACTGTATTTCTACAAAACATATGGATATTATTTTAAGTATTTTGCGCATTAAAGCTAGTATCTCTCAGAGAAGGGAATGCTGATGAAAGTTGCGATTTTTGAAAGTAATAACTTCTGTCAGCATTTAGCAACAATTAGCAACATTCGTGCGAAGTGTTTGCGGAAGACAGTTGGGGAACATTACCGACTGTTATCATCAATTAACAACTATTTGCCATGCTTTTGCAACTGCTTGGGAACTTTTGCGACCTTTTGCCAATTCCTGGTAAAATACCAGGCGAATTTCAGGCGAATCTTAAAACTGAACCACCCTTACCCCTCTTAATGGACCCAACCTTGAGAGGGTATTAGTGAGCAAATCCTCAGCATTGTGTTTACTACTTGGAGAACCAAAAAGAACTTTAGTCACCCATGTCACATTAACAATGCCATTTACAAATGTTTGCTAAAAAATATATCCACAAAGAAATTTTGAACATGATCGATATATCTTTGTGACAAGAAAATTTGTTTGCGACCCTAAAAACTGTTTGTAACCTTTTACGAACCACAAAGTTTAAATGAATTGTGAGCCTGAGTGGTCCATGTAATACGTGTTATTCTGCTGGGGTAGTCCAAATTGAAATTTGGAGGTTTTATCTTTTGTAATACAAAAGACTGCATGGAGAAGGACCCCAGAAATATATATATGGACGGCAGATTTAAAATTATATTACTTTACAGTAAAATTATACTAATTATAGTAAAATTTCACTCACATCCTCCTGGCCACCACTTGATGGAAGTAACCGTCGGGCTGTTCAGCACAAACTCCTGTGTGGAGGGGTCATAGGTCGCTGTGGTCTCGAGTCCACGAATGTGCGTTCCTGATGAGAATGTATAAAGCAATACAAACCCAAATACACAGACACACCCACAGACACAGGCAGGTCCAGGACAGAATACAAGTAAGAACATGACAAATGCAGTGTGAATGAAAATTAAAACACACACAGCTGTACGGAAGATGAGGCTAAATGATTAAATTGCGGTCCAGAGTATTAAATACGACAACGAAGAAAAGCTGAAAGAGAATTTAGAGTGAAATAAATATTTCTAACCCAAATTATTTAAACTAACCCAAATAATTTCAGTAGATCGTTGGTCTAGTAGATGTTTGACAGCAATAATTCACTCATCATTCACTCATTTGCCGAACCGCTTAATCCAATCAGGGTTGCGGGGGAGCTGGAGCCTATCTCAGCCGACACTGGAAGAAGGCGGGGTACACCCTGACCATCACATGGCCAACACACACACAACCTTTCACACTCACACCTAGGCGCAATTTGGAACAGCCAGTTAGCCTAACAAGCATGTCTTTGGACTGTGGGAGGAAACTGTGGTACCCAGAGAAAAACCATGCAACTGTGGGGAAAACATGCACACAGAAATGCCCTAGCCGAACCCGGGACCCAAACCTAGAACCTTCTTGCTGTGAGGCGGACGTGCTAAACACTACTTCACTGTGCCGCCCAGCTTGGTCAAAAAAAAAAAAAAAAAAGAAAAAAAAAAAAAAAGACTCTTTTTCACTTAATCCAGCAGGGTGTTATGGGTTAGCAGTTAGATGCTGCGTATGATCTGATTATTTTCAACATGAATACACGGATTAACAGCAAAAAACAACAACTCAAAGACATCATACAGCTAAGAGTTACTACCACGAGATGAGACAGAAAAATTCCCCCATTATAATAGTACTATACGTCTAGACCTCTTATCTCTACATATTGTGAACTGCCGGGTTGTTTACCGTGCCCGAGCTCTGTCTGGGCATAGGTGCCGATAATCTCCAGATTCCATGCAGGTGTGAAGAGGGTGTCCAGCTGAGTCGGCGAAGCCTGGTTCAGCAGCGTGGTCAGAAACATGCCCAGGTGCAGGTCCAAAGGCTCCGAGCGTCCGTTGTGTACGCATCTGGGGTCGCGGGTTAAAGGGTTAAAGCAGGGCGGGGAGTTTTGGTGAGTCAGGCAGGCATTAAAGAAGAAAATAAAGTATTTGTCAAAGGGAGGGTTGTGATTAGAGAAAGGAAAGAATAAGCAAGTTGGGGTGAAGTGAGGGGTGAAGAACGGAGAGAAAAATAAATCTTGGTGCTGATTAACCATCACTTCCATTACACTTTATTATTACTGGATTGTGTATCAATGAGTACAGTCATTAAGCAGATAAGCAACAGCAAGTCAATGAAGTTAAATGGTAGAAAATCTGAATATTGATTTTAAACTGAGATATTACTCTGATTTTATAATTGCGTGTGAATTTCTTCATCCTGTATCAACAATGTAAAAAAAAACAAAAAAACCACCACAAAAATCATGACAAATTTAAAAGAAAATCAAACCCAAATTAAATAAAAGCTTTCATTCATGGTTTATGTCTAAATCATGCTGCTTCACGACATTTTTTAACAGAGGGTGCTACTGCAATGCGAAAAGTCACGTGATCATCTTGTGTCTCCACTGGCAACACAGATCGAATTTTCAAATAAATACATGGCGTGGTATTCTTTCTTTTATATGTACGAGCGCATGCTTGTTTTAATATAAGTGGAATTGCGTATGAATTGTAGAAGTGCATAAATTTATTTTATTCAGAAGTGTACATCTGATTTTGTTAGTTTAATATCTGTATACTGTTATTATTGCCATTAACTTGCTTTATATGAACTCACAGATTCAAGTCCTATTCTCACAATTTGGCAAACAGCTGTCTTTTTAAGCTGCCTAAAGCAAACTACCAACCGGAATTTAGCAGATTGCAACTTCAAAAATGTAAGTAAAAACCACCTGATGATGAAAACATGCATATATTCATATGTAACTAAAGAGTTTGAAAGGTTTGCCCTTCATTTCACTTTAGGGACGTATCTGTGCTTGAAATTTGTAAAATAAATATATAAATAAATAACCATCATAAACATTTTGTTTGTTTTGTCTAACCTGAAGATTTTGTCTAGGGCAGACTTTGTCTATCTTGTGAGGAGTCGAACACAATATCAACTGATGGAGGATGGTTAAAATAACATGAAATTAAAACACAAATTAGGTTGTTATTTTAAGCAGTGTATAACCCATGTAGAGAAAATATATTTTCATTGTGTCTTAATCAGCACAGAGGCCAGAAAACTTGGCGGAAATGTATAATTCCATGCAAATTAAACCCACAACCATGCACTTAGGCTCTAAGCTCATTCCATCACCATCCAGACATGCAGTGAAAGCAAGAAGAGTGAACGATAAGAGGGATAGATTATGGAGGCCATGAAGTATTAAAGAAAAAGAGAATGATTCTATGGATGCTACGGACTAATTTTATGTCAATGCTTACTACAATACTGGCAACCCCAACACAGGGCACTACTGCCATCCAGAGTCAATCGAACTGCCATTCAACCAATCAAACTAATTTTTATGGGCCGCAGTGATCCAGTGCCGAGTCTGCTTTCAAACAATATAATGTGCATTAGAATATGCTACACAGGAACTGCAGAAAGAACAACCTGATTGGCCCACTAACTAGGGATTATAAAACATTATCCTGATTGGATTATGCTTAATGATGGAATTGAAGCAGTGTCATCATTATAAGACTTTAAAATGAAAAATATCTACCATAAAAATCCTTATTCTCTTTTGTTTTTCACGTGTTTCTGTGTAGTATACACTACATACTAAAGTCTGAACAAGCAGGCCAATCAGATGCTTTTAGCTACAGGTTCAAAGCACGAAGCTCACCTGACACGTCTCTGTTATGGTTAAAATATGTAAATCTAAACTATCAACCTCTCATTTTAGTTCACTTTTCTTCATGTTTCTGTGTAGTATATACTTAAAATCTTGCTCACACGGTACTCAAATGGAAACCTTATTTTTATTATTTATTTTAAAAATGATAAAATGGGTTTTTAAAAAAAACAACAACCCATAGATATCTCATTTTGTTGTGGTTAAACCTGAAAACTAGGCCATTACGCTGAAATACATTTAGAATGCTGTCAAACACCCACAGAGACCACGAAGAATGTGATCAAGAGTCACGGATTTCACTCAGACAGACTATGTACTTAGGACCGCAGTGATCCAGAGCTGAGTCTACTACCAGGACCTGAGCTTATTCTAACAGGTATTAAATCATCAAATACAGTTCTAACTAATACAGCTGTATGCAACAGAGTTAGAACCGCTGTCCAAATCTACTTTTATTCATCCATTCGCCAAACTGCTTACTCCTACTAGGGTCGCGGGGAGGCTGGAGCCCATCTCAGCCAACTCAGGCAAAGACGGGGTACACTTCAAACAGCTTGCCAGACCATCGCAGGGCAAAAAACCCACAACCGTTCTTACTCACATCTCGGGGCAAGTTGGAAGAGTCTATTAGCCTAAAGTGCATGTCTTTGAACTGTGGGAGGAAACCAGAGTACCTGGAAGAAACTCTGGCAAACACAAGGAGAACATGCAAACCCCCACAGGGAAATTACTTATTTACACATAGAATTTATTCACATCCGCTCTGCAAAGTTCCATACAAGATAATCCATCCAACAGACAGGCGTGTTCAGCTGAAACCTTGCGTTAACAGTATGCCAAGTATAAACACACACCTTATGTGGAGGACAATAAAAGGCCTCCCCAAATTCTCCAGGTTCAACACTCTTCCCAATGCCATAAAGTCACAAGTTGGCAAATTGCTTCAGCTCTAAGTGTTCACTTTTAAATGATAAGCCCCATTAGAAAGTGGATCCAGTAGGTCAACGCCACCACCGCTAATTGACCCAACACTGCTCTTACCCTGATAAATATCCATGAACTCCACAACGTTCTTGTGGAGGAACGGGCCATCGATTCACGATCCTCAATCAATAATCTCAATCTCTTTGTTAAAATTTTATAGTGATACGATTTCCACTATCGAATATCACTCACTCATTTGCCGAACCTCTTAATCCTATTAGGCTTCAGCCTATTTCAGCAGACACTGGATAAAGGCGGGGTACACCCTGAACAGCTCGCCAGACCATCGCAAGTCAACACACACAATTTGGAACAGTCACTTAGCATAATGTGCATGTCTTTCGACTCTGGGAGGAAACCAGAGTACCTGGAGGAAACCCTCGCAAGCACAGGGAGAACATGCAAACTCCTCACAGAAACACCTGAGCCCAGGACTTGAACCCTGGACCTTCTTGCTGTGAGGCGGACCTGCTTACTACTACGCCACTGTGTCGCCTGTAAACATATTTATCTTTGGTGGAAAATGTTGCTGTTAAAAAT
This sequence comes from Neosilurus mollespiculum, assembly GCA_030014195.1. Classification (NCBI taxonomy): domain Eukaryota; kingdom Metazoa; phylum Chordata; class Actinopteri; order Siluriformes; family Plotosidae; genus Neosilurus; species Neosilurus mollespiculum. Next base: position 6,631,659 of record JAQMYF010000021.1, on the reverse strand, counting down.
AAACTGTTCCAGAGACTGTGCTGGAATTAGCAAAATGGCAGTTGGCACTGGGTGCCAAGACGTTTACATACAGCCGTATTTTGCAAATAATAAAAGTGGTGCAACAATCAGAAACCATGTACGGTAATTAAACTGAAGACATATCAACAATACACAAAATGCATTAGAACATATAGATTTACTGACAATTTCCCAGGGACACAGTGTTGCTTCATTTAAAAATTCAATAAATTTTATATTGTTACAACAAAGAGAATTTTTAATATGTCTATTTTTATAAATGTATAAATTTAGATGAAATAATTTCAGGTTCTGATAGTAGACTCTCTTCACCCTGGGAATCTGAATGCATACACCTAACTCCATACATGAAAAGAACTGACCGTGCCCCAGTTCAGTCTGGGCGTATGTCCCCAACACCTTGAATGAAGTGGACGGAGGCAGCCATTTGTTACGCTGCTCAGGGGTGCACAGGCTCGACAGCGTAGGGAGGAACATCACGAAATGGAGACCGGCAGCCTCGTGGGGGCCTTTTCGCGCTATTCTGCAGGAATGTACACACACCTTAGCTCCACTACATACATTCTTTGTCCTTTGCTTTCCTCGTTTAAAAGATTATGGATTAGTTTTTCTGTTATATAGTTGACTTTATAACTCTAGAGCAAAGAGCCTAATGTATTTGTCTTGTACACATGTAGAAGTGACTGCCTTGTTGCATAATTCGGAAAGTATACTACTAGTTGCAGACATAACAAAAATTTAGGGATTGAACCGCGTACATGCAGGTGGCAGCCATTTTACATGAGACAACCAACATGTTCTACTATGTACATTATTAATAGGTCAAAAAATAAAAAAATACATAAAGTTCTTGGGGTGAATACTGAGTGATTCAGTGAGTGGGGTCATCTAAATTTCCTGTTTTTAATGTCTTTACTCTCATCTGTATCAATTATGAAAGCGCTTTCCTCCATTTTATTGACATGATAGCACAGATCCATTGCAGGCAATGGTGGCTAAGTGGTTAAGGCGCTGGATTACTGTTTGTTACCCTCAGTTGCTCAGTTGTATTTAACACTCTGGATAAGGATGTCTGGCAAATGCCAGTACAATTCATACCCCCTGGACTTTTCCGCATTTCGTCACGTTACAACCATAAACGTAAATGTATTTTATTGAGTTTTTGTGTGTTCTCCATTCAATCTGTCTGAGCTTGAGCTACTTCGCAAAAGAATGGGCAACAATTCCAGTTTCTAGATGTGCAAAGCATAGCAGTAGAGACATACCCCTAATGACTTGCAATTGCAATAGCAGCGAAAGAAGGTTCTACAAAGTATTGACTCTTGGGGTGGTGGGTGGCTGAACACAAACGCACACTACACTTTTCAGATTTTTATTTGTAAAAAATTTTGAGAACCATGCATAATTTTCCTTCCACTTCACAATAATGCGCCACTTTTTGTTGGTCTATTACGTAAAATTCCAATACATTCACGTTGGTGGTTATAACGCAACAAAATGCCCTATTTCAAGGGGTACGAATATTTTCGCAAGCCACTGTAGCTATTTGTGAGCCGTGGCGGGGACTATTGTGGCCATTTTGGTGGATTTTGGAGATGGCCTGTTGCAAATATGAGTGGAGAAAATTTGCAAATAAAAACATGGTAGCTGGTTGAAGAAAGAATATAAACAAATAAACACAAAAAACTAAAAACTAAAAAGCCACGCCCTACCAGTTTTCAAGGTAGCTCACCAACTCTCGTATACCCTGATGAAAGTGGATGGAACACTTACAGGGTAATGCTGGTTAACCACCAGAGGGTAAAAACTCATCCACCTTCGTCTACCGTGAAGTCATTCTGGCTATGTGAGGCTGAGGCTTTACGCTTGAATTTATTTCACTTTTGTGAGAAAATCACTATGGTCTGCAAAGAAAAATTACAAAACTGAAACGTGATATGATCTCGCTGCATGGACATAACTTTACTTGAAAAGAAATCCTGGAATAAGTTGGTTCACAATTAGAAATAGTTCTAATATTCTCGGATTTGTTGTTTTGTAACCTTCTAATGGGAAATGCTTGATTAGTTCAAATATATTCGCAGTGTATGGTTTAAATAAAAAAAACATTTCCATCCGATTTTAAAAGGTTTGTGGACAAGCAGTGGAAAAGGTGAGGTTAAAGTGACTTTTCATTTCAGGCTTTAGTGAGGTTGAACTGTGTGACATAAAATCCACCATGTTTGTATAACCTGCACCCTTATTCCACCTTATGAAAAAACTAACTAAACAATAAGGGCTTAACACACAAACATGATCATGATGCACTTTATTATTATTATTATTTATTTATTTATTTTAGATGATGAACGTACATCATGATCACAATCTAACAACTTTTAACTTAGGTTTACTCGTAACGCAGCCTTTGCTCCTATTGTCCTTGTGTACCCTCTCACCATTGCACTGACATTCACAGATGTTTGTGTAGTGGCGAAATTCCTGCTCGGGCAAAGTTTGAAATCAACTACAAAAAAAAGAAAAAGAAGTAGTATGATAAAATAATTACATTTGAGAACTTCAGAGATCTGCGATATTTCCGTCTGATTATTTTAAAATGTTAATGTGTGTAATTCTCAGAAATGATGATAATACACAAAGTCCAACTGCAGATAAAATTAATATTTGTATGAAAATTTCAGCTGGAAACCGAAATAAGATCTGGGGAAGGCTGACAACTTACATGAACCTTATCATTACTAACTATGCAAACTTCACTATAGATACCCACCAACTTTACAAACAAGGAGAAATTTTGGAAAAAGTTGTTTGAATATAACTCAGATATTGTAACACATATTGTGATTTTTTTTTTTTTTTTTAAATATAACATGATAATTTTGAACAATTTTATAATGAAATGACGATTTGAAATAATGCATGGTAAAGGATACATGCTCAGAAAAAAAAAATCCATCAATAAAATTTTCCTCATAGCACTGATAAGTAATAATATATTATATTCTCTTTAAAATTTAACTTGAATAAACCCCCTAAGAAATATTTAAAATGTTCGCCACAAAATACTCATCCTTGAAATAGTCTATCCCTTTGTCTTTTGAGGTAAAGAGTGGGACAAATGTCAAATTTGTTACGGGACAAATCAAGGAGCGTTCCACACAAGCGATAACTTCTTGTTGATCTGCGCAAATCAGGTAGTGGATGTAAAATTCCCTATACAAGAGCACTTGGAGAGTGCAAACCTCCGCCAAGTCTAGCAATCCCCCATATTAACCAATTTCACTTAAACCAATTAATCCTCCATGAGGGTCGCGGGGAGGCTGGAGCCGATCTCAGCTGATATTGGATGAAGGCGTGGTACACCCTGAACAGGTTACCAGACCACCGCAGAGCAACACAAACACATACACAACTATTCACGCTCACACCTAAGAGCACAGCCATTTAGCCTAATGTGCATGTCTTTGGACTGTGGGAGGAAACCAGAGGAACCCGGAGGAAGCTCATGCAAACCCCACAGAGAAATGTACGGCCCGGAAATCGTACCCAGGACCTTCTTGCTGTGAGGCAGACATGCTAACAAATACACCAGAGTGCTACCCAGGTACTGGAAATAATAATAACGATAAAAATAACACGGGTATACAAATTTTTGTATATTTTCTTTCTTGTCTGACCACTGAAGGATGAACTACAACATATCTTTCATCTTTATCTATAAAGTATATTTCGATCAGGACCTAAGTTTATTTGTATTTGGGTGTCTGTAGCTCATTTGTACAAACCTCCCTCCTAAGTGTGTTATGCCACCCCAAAATAGGCATGCGCGGCAGTTCATAAAGAGGAGGGTGGCAGATAAAAGATTACGTCCCTCCCTGGCTGGTGGTGGTCATATATGATAGAGAGGAAACACTTGTCAGGTGAGAATTGGATACGACTAAAATTAGGGGAGAAAAATGGGGGAAAATAATAATAATAATAATAATAATAATAATAATAATAATAATACGTTTATGCCGGATCACTCATCCACACAAATACCTCTTATAGAAGTATATCTCCTCAGGATCGGATATGCCATAATCCCTGAGCTTCGAAAACATCTGGACACTCTTCTTCACGGCCGCGTCATAACGCTCACTGCGGGACATAAAGTTCAGGTCCTCATGGCGGAAGTCAGGGTCATTAATCACCAGAGATTCTGTGGAATGATGACAGACGAGTTAAAAAAAAAAAAAAAAAGAGTCAGACGGGATTAATAACACACAGAGCGTTAAATGGGGCAAATATACTTTTCTGTTTAGGGAAGAGAACGGCTGCAGAAAGAAAGCAAAACGATCACACCTTTATGAACAAAGAAACTGAACTATTTGTATCAGGGGTGTCCAATTTCAATCCCAAATAGCCGACGACTACAAGGTTTCATTTTATTTAAGCCAAATCTTTGAAAAGAAGGCAGGACATCCTTTATTGATATAATGCTACCTTTACTATCACACTATGAAGTCAGTGATATTCCCATTTAATATACGATCAATGAGTATATAACAAATAGGAATGGGAAGATCTGATTGGTCCACTGTCTAGGGGTTTCCTCAACATTATCATGCTTTAAAATGGAAAAAACATTTTTTTGCTTTTCTTGTGTTTCAGTGTAGTATGTACTTAAACATTAAATACACAGTGACAGGTGTGGTTTACTTACATTCCCTTTAGCAATGGGCAAAAAGAAAAACCCCTTATTTCCATTGTAACTTTACAGTTTAAGGGCTTGGACCACTAAATGTGGTCATGGTCGCCGAAATACCATTGAACAGGCACATATCATTGGAATGGCTCGTTCTCTGGCAGTAGTCAAGCAATGCGCGTTCATGTGCTTCGGGGGATCTGTTTTGGATGGAGGCACGTATGGAGTGTGATATTTTTCATTAGAATACTTTCAGAACCTAGTTTACTCTTATTAGTTTATGCAATAATACCTATCCTACCTTGAATTTCATATACAGATGTGAACATCTGGAGCACTAAACAAATGTAGTCGAATGGAATATTAAGACCTGTATTCAAACACATTAGGGGAACAAGTGGTTCTTTTTCTACACCATAGTATAAAGTGTATAAAGCTATGCACAACTAACTAGATTCCAGCCATTCACACTGTGCTACGTTTTCAATTTAATCAAACGTAACCAAAATGATCTTTCAGATCATGATATTTAAAATGTTCCTTTGTTACTTTATTATATTCAGGCAGGTCACTTTTTTGACCTGCAATACATCGATATATTGCATGGGCTGAGGTGGTGTATAATTTTTTTTTTAAGAGAAGGGTGTGATACAAGTAACAAGCCATAAAATTTTGGACGTGACCTGTGTATGGGATCATGCTGACAACCAAACCAACGCAAAAAGTTCATAAGTCGCCCACTAGGGGGAGACAATTCGTTTTAACTATGCCAAGTTATAAAAACCTATTTAAGCAGACACTTGTCACCATGATCCGTTTAGGCCTGGGAGAAAGTTTAAAATTTCTACCCCTGTGTCACTCTTACTAGGGAGCAATTGTTACTCATATGCATCACAGAATGATGATTTTAACGTTAGTGGAATGCTCTCTTTAACTCATTGTTATTAGTTAGACTTAATCCAACAACTTAATTTTATTTTGACACACCAATAGTACACAGGTACAAGTTCAGTCATCTATCCTGTGCAAATCAGTAAACTAGTCAGATTACAGTCGCAGCTTTGTATCATTTTATAATCATAGTAGGACACGCTTTAAGACGAATCATTGAATTTAAAGATCCATAAAAACTTGAACACTATACATGTATACATGGCGCTGATGTCGTCTGAAAGGGTTTTTCCGTCTGTGTTATTTATTTTGAAATTGGTGTAGATTGGGATTTTCATGGTTGCATAGTGATTAGCATGTGCACTTAACAGCAAAAAAAAAGGTCCTGGTTCAAGGGGATGCATGTCCACCATCTCCCCCTCCCCGTGCTTGTGTGGGTTTCCTCCGGGTATTCCGGTTTTCTCCGACAGTCCAAAAGACATGCACATCAGGCTAATCAGCTGTTCCAAATTGCCCCTAGATGTGTCAAATGTGTGGACGTGAATGGTTGTGTTGAGTGTTGCCCTATGATGGTCTGGCGAGCTGTCCCATCTTCCCCCAGTGTCGGCTGAGACAGGCTCCACAAATTCATGGAAATATGTATTAAAAATCAAGCAACGAACACACTAAATACAAAATAAAAGTCTTCCATCTCAAGTTCAAGGCATTCAAATGGTTTAAAAGCTAGAGGACAAAACAAGTATGGTAGTTAATAAATTATGAAAACAATGACACCAGCTTTCATAGCACCACAACAACAACAACAACAACTGGCGGATTAACCTCAAGTGCACCTCCCAAAAGCTCTGTGTTGAAGAGTATGAAGCCAAACAATACATTTAATATTCAGCCCATGTCCTGTAAACTACAGCCCGACCTATTTCTCTCCTCCTCCGGGTCTTCTCTGCACCTCCATCCAGAAGGTTTGTAAGTATTTCCGGTTCAAATGTAGCATTTTGTCTTTCTCGGCGAAGGTCAGGATTCATCGCTGAATATCTGTCGCTTTATTATCTAACGAACTGAACCAGAACTGTCGCACACCCTGCACGTTATTCCTGTTTCAACTCCGGCCTAGTGGAGGTGAGCTTCACTTCCGCATGAAGGGCCGAAGTGCATCACGTGTCTTGACGTCTGACATTTTGTAGCCAATAGGAATCCGGGGAAGGAAGGGGCGGAAGTTTGACGCGTACTCGGGGCTGTTTGTGTAGCACGCGCAACTTCAATGCAGGCAGAGCTAGGCCTTTATTCTTACACAAAGCAAGCGATTACTGAATATAACAAGTTTATTAAAGCACGTTTAGTGTAGTAATGCTTCCTGCGGCCGCAGTTTTTTATTTTCCCTGGGAAATCAATTCCGATCTGGTAAAGGATGGAGCCTCTGTACGGACATGTGGCAGGTACATGATCTGTATTTTAGACTGAGGGTGGGGCGATATACCAACAGATGATATGATATGGCGATACTTCAGATTATCATGATGGGTGATATGGGTCATGATCAGCAAGTTTTAATATCTCAAAATGCACATTGTAAGATCTACTAGATCATTACTATAAGATTTATTATAAGTGCATGGGGGGGGGGGGTGTTAGGTGCTGTAGTGGTCAGCACTTCTGCCTCACTGGGTTCAAGTCTCGGGCTCGGCAATCTCAGTGATCCTGTGGCCAGGAGTCCAAGAAAGTCTAGTGATATTAGGCTAATGTGCAGCTTTGTAGTGATGAAAAGCCATCTCATGAAGTATCTGACACAGCTGTTGTGCAGATGTTGCTTCCAGAGGCAGGTCGAAGCTCTGAGATGCAAAAGAGGAAAGGTGATTTTACACATTGCTACACGTTTCAGCACTTAACCGTCTCACACAGTGAGTTTGCATGGTCTACCGCTTCGTCTTGTTGGTTCTAGATGCTTCCATTTCACACTAGAGCAGATCGAAAAGGGCAGATATTTCATAAACTTGACTTCTAATTCACTTATTTTCGGCCATGTAGTGTATTTTTATTGGTATGTAGCTAATCCAAGTACACCTTTTTATCATCATTGTCATCATTTGCTGAACTGCTTAATCCTACTAGGGTCGCAGGGAGGCTGGTGCTCATCTTACCTGACACCGGGCGAAGGTGCATGTCTTTAGACTGTGGGAGGAAACTGGAGTGCACAGAGGAAACCCATGCAAGCATGCAGGAACATGCACACTCCACACAGAAAGGCCCAAGGTCAAGAATTGAACTCAGGACCTTCGTGCTGTGAGGCGGACATGCTAACCACTGCACCACTGTGCCGCCCACGTTTTGATTATGAACCGAACAAAGGTTTTAGCAGAAGTATTTTACAAATGCACAGTAAAATAATTTAATAACAGTCTGTGGGTCATTATTAAAAAAATACACGTATGTTACACTATTGGTTAATATTTTACTACATTACATTTAAAGTGCAGTTTCTTAATCCTGGTCCACCGTAATTTTCATTCATTCATTCATTTGAACCGTTTAATGCTACTAGGGTCGCGGGGAGGGTGGAGCCTATCTTATCTGACTCTGGGTGAAGTCAGGACACACCTTGAACAGCATGCCATTCCATTATAGTGCCAGTACACACAACCATTGACACTCACACACACCTAGGGGCAATTTGAAACAGCCAGTTAGCCTAATGTGCATACCTTTGGACTGTGGGAGGAAACCGGTGTACCTGGTGGAAGCCCATGCAAGCACAGGGAAAACATGCAAACTGCGCAGAGCAAACGTGCAAACTTGAGCACTGGACTTTTTTTGCTGTGAGGCAGACGTGCTAAACACTATACCGCCTTGCCTGCCTCCACTTTACTAAATACATCCATAATACATTCCCACTTTTTTTGGAAGCCTGATTCAGTGATTCCGTCGCTAACAGCCTACCTATCACCTAATAACCTCCATATAAATGATCCTGATTACAAGTTAGTGAAATTGCACACTCTGTTTTACATGATTGAATGTTCTCTCCTTAGACTTACAAATTATCTCCCGGAGGAGTCCAAAGCCATTCTCACATCCCATCATGCATCAGTGCAATACCAGGTGTCGATACAGACTAACTTTGTTGAGCCTTTTAATCCAATAATTGGGGCTCAGTACATTGTACTCGGGGAGATTGAAAAGTCCGAGGGTACGTCTACTCTGTTTTCATCATGTATTGTTTAATACATGATTTAATCAAATGCCTTAATGGTCCTGTTTATAACACTTCTGCTTTCAGGGGACGGTGAAGCCATAGTCCGTGCACGAGTCTTTAATTGTGTGGACGGCATCGATGTTGCGCTGCTACAGAAAGCTGTGAATGAACAGAGGAAAATTTTCAAGGAAAGAAATGATGGTGCCCGGTAACATGAATCTTCAACCAATCATGTCACATGGAGGGATGTCTTGAGACAAATGAAATAAAAACAGGAAGTGCACTCACTCATTCACTTGCCGAACTGCTTAGTCCTACTAGAAGGCTCGCAGGGAGGCTGTATCTATCTCAGCCAACACTGGGTAAAGCTGGGGTACACCATGAACATCTTGCCAGACCATCGCAGGGAATCACACAAACTCAACCATTCATACTCACATCCATACCAACGGTCAGTTTGGAACAGCCAATTATTGTGTTATAATCCAATGTTTTTGGATTATGGGAGGAAACTCAGAGAGTACCCAGAGGAAAACCCCACACAAACATGAGGAGAACATACAAACTCCACACAGAAACACTGGGACCTTCTTGCTGCAAGGCTGACGTGCCTACTACTACACCACTGTTCCAGGAAATACAGTTACGAGTGAATCCCTAATTGTTACGCACTACATGGGAACTGCACAGTCTGATTCGCTCGCTGTCTGCGGATTAATAAACCATTATCCCAAGTGGATAATGCTTTAAACATGAATTAAACAGGTGGCATCATCATTATCGCACTTTAAAATGGGGGAAATACTATGTGTATACTAAAACTATAAACGAGTTTAAAAACACACCGTTATGGAGGGCAGTGTACTTATGTTTCCATGTAGTATATGAGAGCTTCAGCTATCACTCACTCACTCACCCGTTTGTTGAACCGTTTAATTCTAATAGGATCGCGGGGAGGCTGAAGCCTATCTCTGCCGACACAGGGTAAGGTCAGGCTGCAGCCCTGGACAGCTTTCCAGACCATTACAGTCCAAAGACATGCACGTTAGGCTAACTGGCTGTTCCAAATTGCCCCTGAGTGAGTGTGAATGGTTGTGTGTGTGTTTTGGCCCTGCGATGGTCTGGTTAGTTGTTCAGGGGTGTACTCTGTTTTCACCCAGTGTCAGCTGAGATAGGTTCCAGCCTCCTCGCAGCCTTAGTAGGAGTAAGCAGTTCGGCAAATGAGTGAGTGAGTGATCACAGAGCATGTAATGATTCTTTCATTCGTTCATTTTCTGAACTGCTTAATCCTTAATAGGGTCGCAGGGAGGCTGGCGCCCATCTCAGCCGACTCTAAACGAGGGCGGGGTACACCCTGGACAGCTTGCCAGGCCATCGCAGGGCATGTAATCAATTTTTTTTTTATTTTGATCGCTTGACAGGCTGTGTGTGTTTAGTACCAATAACTTTATTATTATAACTTATAACTTCATTAAGCATATGGTGTGATGTAATAATCAATATTTAGTGCTGATATGATGATGTCATAAAGCTATTACACAAATGATCATAGACTATAGTAACCTTAACCTTCTCTTTAATTTCATTATAAAGTGTCTGGTATCATTTATTATGGGTGGCTTGAAGTAATTTATATCTGGGATGGACAAAATGTATCCTGAATCCTGCCATTTACTGTATGTATGTATGTCCAGCTAATGTAAAAGTCATATGTTCTGGATCGTGTGTGTTCCTGTGTGTATCTTAAATCAACTGAACATTTTTTTTAAAAATAAAACTCAAAAAATATATATATTCTGTACTTCTTGATTTATTTGAACGAGACAATGACAAATTTTAGTGAATAGTGGTATTTATTTTTAACGTTGTCATAATGACTGAATTTCTTAGAAACATGATTTAAATAATTACTGATAATTATTGATATTTTAAGCAAATATGGGGGGGAAAACACCCAGCCCGTCACCCCATGTAAAATAAACATTGAAATATATTTTTTATAAGCATTAGGCATTTCAGACGAATAGACATTACTTCTCTTCATGCAAATCAAGTAAACAAACACAGTATCTCCAGATCAGCACTCAAAGCCCTTAAATAAATGCTTTTTTTTTAATCCAAAATGTGCTTACCGTTATCATTTATATTAAAAAGAACCAGTGCATGCCAGCAAAAAGCTAAATATCCCCTGTTAGCTATGACATATTAGTACCAACACACTTAAAAGACATTTTTTTGCTAAAATATTATTACATATGACTAATGTAGTGTGATCTGGCAGCTTTCCCTCCTGAGATTTACAACAGTCTGAGCATTAGGAATAGTTTAAACATGAACGGTTTGCACTAAGTGAATTACAGTTCATTCGAAAAGAATCTTCAGAACCTGCTATGCTGTCTGCATTGGCTGTAAACATATCTTTACATGTCTTTAGTTGTTGGTGTATCTATGGCTCTTGTACAAACTCGTGTAGCCGCCATCCTTGGACGATGCAGGAAGCGTTGGGAGGCGCTTCTTTTCTCCAGCCACTAGAAGGGCAAACTCTGAGATAGGCATCTTTCCATCTTTGTACTGCTGTAATTGATATTGAGACAATCTTCCATCTCTGACAGCATTTTTGATGGAGTATTGCTTTCCGCTCTTGCGATCTTGCAATACAGATGACTCCCCGTCAGGTCCCTTTGTACTGATCTCCTCCCAGTCGCACTCCAGCTCCTGTAAATTGATGTACTGGGTACGATCAATCAGCCCTTGAATATAAGCATCATATGGTGACATGTCTTTACCAGTCTCAGGGTCCAGGATGCTAATTTTGGTGGAGACGTTTTTCTCCTGCGTACGCATTTCCGAAACGCTTTCCTCTTTTTTCAGGCTGTTCTTGAGCTCTGTGATGGTGTTTTCCCGCTTATAAATCCTGTCCTTCTCATCCAGGATGTCTCTCTCCAAGCGCTGAATATCAGATTCCATCTTTATGCTCTTTTGCCTGTTTACTTGGGATCGTTCACTCATTAGCCTGGACTGCTGCTGGAATGACATGCTAATTTCTCGCTGATCACTCTCCAGAGTTCTCAGTTGGCGCTGGAGATCCTGTTGTTCTTTTAGAAGGGCGTCCCTTTGATGCATAAGATTGGACTCCTCGTGAGAAGTGGTCGTTCTTCTACTTTGCAGTCGGTCCTGTTTCTCTTTAATACGACGGATTTCATCCTCCACATCCAGTCTGGCATTTCTCTGCTGGAGCACCTGCTCTCTCAAACGAGAGAGCTGGGTCTCTACTGCCGGGTCTTTTTCTACCCTGACCACCTCTTTGTAGACTGTTTTCTCAAATGATTTCTCTTTCTGCAGGATTTCGATCTGGATTTTCAAATTCCTGACGTCTCGCTCCAGGCGCAGTACATCATTGCTCTCTTTGTCAAAGTCTGTCCTCAGGCCACTGGTGAGTTTCTCCAGCTTTGGATCTCTTTCTACCTTCAGAACTTCCTCCATAACAATACACTCCTGAACTGGTGGTGGTGCATGCTCTAGCTCATTGATACGGTATTTAATTTGTGACAGCTCTGTCTCCACCAGTATCTTCTTTTGCCTTTCATCACTTTCCCTAATAGTCCTCTCCCTATCCTCAATCATAGCCCTTAGTCTCTGTACATCCTGATCCGCCCTCCGACGATTGTTTAGTTCCTCATCCAGAGTCCTCCCTAGCCTCTCAACTTCGATAAACAGTCTTGGATCCTTCTCTAATCTCACCACTTCTTGTACTACCACTTTCTCTTCTGGTCTTTGTCTCTCCAGCAGTATGTATTTGTTCTGAAGGTCGTATACCATTTCCTCGATGGTTCTGCGTGTTTGTGCTTCGTCACGTACTTCCTTCCTCAGACGATCTGCTTCCTTCTCCAAGAGTGGATCATTGATGTGCTTGACCACGTCTTTAGTGACCACCTTAGTCTCTATCTTTGACTTCTCTGCCCTCAGCTCATCCCGCTCCCTCTTAAGACGGTGCACTTCATCTTGTAGGGAAGTGTAGCTTCTTTGCAGGGAATAAACTTGGTCCGAGAGCTTTTGGATCTCTCTCACGTTCTCCGGGCTACGTTCTTCTTTCACCACTTCTTGAACCACTTCCTTATACTCTATTTTTGGTTTCTGAGAGCGGACAGCTTGCAAATCAACTCTGACCAAACTGACCTTCCTTTCATATTCCGAACTCTGCCTGGAAGCTTCCTGGAGTTCCTTTCTCAGACGTACTATCTCTGCTTCAGTCTCTGGGGAAACCCTGTAGATCTCATTGACAATCTCTTTGATGTCTACCTTTTGTCTACGTTGCTCAATTTGCGTGTACCGGTTCTGAAGATCAGTGAGTTCATTCATAAGCATTTTATTCTGGTGCCTCTCTTCATCGATGTTAGACCGAAGCATTTTCGACTCATTAATGAGCACAGGATCTGTTTCAATTTTCTTCACTTCTTTGGTCACATACTTGGGCTCTAAAGTAGGGATGAGTCTCTCAAGGTTGGAAATTTGACTCTTTACCTGGACTATTAGATTGTTCAAAGACCGGACCCTTTCCCCCTCATCTTCAATTTCCATCTTATATGACATAACAGCTTTTAGCATCTCAGGATCTTTCTCTACTCGAACAACCTCCTTCTGTACCACCCTTTCCTTGATCGTGGGCCTCTTTTGCTCCAAGAGTATCATTTCTGTTTTCAGTTGACCTCCTTGACTCTCTTTAATTTTGACCTCATTCATCAATTTGTTTATCTCTTCCCGCAGCCTTTTCGCCTCCACTTCCAACTGAGGGTCTCGCTCATACTGGGTCACCTCTCTAGTCACCAGTTTTGTCTGAGCACCCTTAAGTTCTGTCTCCATAGTCGAAATCTTCCTGGTGAGCACTTCGATCTCACTTTGGGTTCCGGTTTTCCGCAAGGCTTCCTCGTGGACTTTTTTCTGAAAGTCAGTCAGGTCGGCCTCGAGTTTTGGATCACGGTAGTATTGCACGACCTCCTTTTCTTCCACACGTTCAACACCTTTTCTGCTCCTGAGGGACAACATCCTATCTTGGAACAGTCTAAGCTCAGTTTCAACATGGGTACGTCTGGCAATTTCATCTTCCAGGTTCTTCTGCATATTCTCAGTCTCTACTATACTTCTCTGTTGCAGTTGCTCCTGCTGCTTTACCATTTCTACTTTCTCCTCTTTCTATAGAATGAAATCGACAGAAAACATCCAGTCATACAGAAAGTATTGTTTGAATGATCATACACTGCCCTACCAAAAACAAGTCACACACTCTAATAATAGTTTATTAATAAAGTTGGACCACTTTCACCTTGATTACAGCGAATAATCACAATGACATTGTTGCTTTCGTTGGTCACAAGTCAGCAGCAACTGATGACCTGAATGTACTGAATGACCAAGTTACCACATCAATGGACTTTTTCTTCCCTGATAGTACGGATATAAATTCGGGGCTCAAATAATGAAAGAGTGGCTAAGGGAGCGTGAGGAATCATTTTTACACATGAACTGGAACCACAGAGTCCTTTGGGATGTGCAGGGGAAAACTATGGAGTGATTCAAATTTCTCATCACCAATTCAAGATGGCGGAGAAAAATGAACCCAACTCTGGATGGTAAGAGATGTTGCTTAAGTTTGTCGAAACGATGCCATGGTGATTACACGCTGTAATCAAGGACAAAGGCGGTCCAACGAAATATTATAATGCACATTTTTTTTTACGTTTTTTAGAATCATTTGAGGTATGGTCAGACAGCAGCGGTAATTTATTTATTTTTTATTAGACTGGTGAATTTATTGGTATTGCAGTTATGTAAGATTCTCCCAGGGATTAAAAGTATGTCAGTATACTGTGTGGTCACTCCAGTCAGTCTTTCAATTTTTTTTTTCTGGGTTGTATATTAATTAATTTATATATATTTATTTAAATATCTTATGTCCAGGCACCTTTCACCAGTTGAATTGCATGACCCGATATCCTATTTTTAACAAACACAAACGTAGCTTAATTAAAAATGTAAATGCATGCAGTCTGAATATTGCCTTTCACAATTCTATATCATCTGTATCATAAATAACTTTTGGTAACGCGGATTTATACCTGTGCAAGAAGGCTTTTGGCTAAGTCCATCTGGTTGAGGACCTGGTTGTTTGCAGCCGCCGTGTTAGCATACCGGTTCACTAAAGCCTTTTCCTATATCACACAGATAGAAAAAATATACATTGAATTTAATGAGCATGAACAGCATTTTATTTGGATAAGTAACATGATCTTAGACTTTTATTTAGTCTCACCTTTTTTGCCACAGATTCTGCCAGAGTAGGGCTGGACACCCTGATAGTATCTATTGCGTCAGGGTTTTTAAGCGTAGATTTGTACTTCTCGGATGTCATTTCGTATTCCTGAAGAGAGTGGAGGAAATGTACATGTTGACTTCAGGGTTGATTTAGATTTACATTTTACATTCATTTATTCATTGGCTGAACTGCTTTATCCGAATAGGGTTGCGGGGAGGCTGGAGGCTATCTCGGCCGACTCCGAACAGATCACCAGTCCATCACAGGTCTAACAACTATTCACACTCACCCTTACAACTAGGGGCAATTTGGAACGGTCAGTTAGCCTAATGAGCATGTCTTTGGACTGTGGGAGGAAACCGAAGGGATCCAGAGGAAACCCATGCAAGCACAGGGAGAACATGCACACTCCACACAGAAACACTCCACACCCTTGCCGAGTCCGAGACTCAAACCCCAGGACCTTCTTGCTATGACGCAAACATGCCACCCACTATCCCACCATGCTGAATGTAAATGAAAGCTTACACTGAGGATATCTTGGAGATCCTGGGAGAGATCGCTCATCCTGTCCACTTCATATCCTTTCCTTTTAATGTCCTCTACTACTCTCTGTGGGAAACAAAACATAATGTGTATTTATTGTCATGAACACTATATAAAATATGGTTGTGGTTTAATATATTTAGATCTACTGACCTCTTGAGAAGCCTGCTTTGCTCTGACTTCGGCTAGATCATCCGAGGGCCTGATCTTGTTGTTGGGCAAATTGTCTAGGAATGTGTCGAGTGATTGGGTAGCATTCTGGAAGTCATTATTCTTGGTGCTAGCCCCTTGCAAAAGACTCTCCCTACACATGATTGAGAAATAGAGCAACAATAATAAATAATATATAATAATAATAATCTCATACGCCCTTTTCAACAATTGGCTTTCGGGAGAAGATGCTAATTGCATTCATTTGCTAGTAGCGCCATCATACCTGTCTACTAGCTGGTTGTTGAGGTTTGCATAGCGGTTCTGCAGGCTTTTAACCTGAGCCTCCTGTCTGCGTATGTCAGGGCAGTACTCTTGATATCCCTGCTGGAGGGAACTGCACAGTTTTTCAGTCGTCTCTAGGTCCCTGTTCAGCTTCTGCATCTCCGGTTGGGCACCAGCCACATCCCTCTTCAGATTCTGAGCAAGTTGGCAAAAGGATAACAAGATTTAAGGTGGAAAATGACAACTTGGAAAGGTTGCAAGGTTTATTGTATCATATGTATATATATATATAATTATTATTATTATTATTATTATTATTATTATTTTTATTTATTATATATTTTTTTTAGACTGCAAAGTCATAGATGTCATTTAAAACTAAAATCCTAAAATTTCTTGCTTACTTGGAGGTCATGGATGCGGTTCTGGAGGGAATTGGGAAAATCTACAATCGTGCCATCTCTACTCAGCTGCTTCTCAAAACCCGAAACGATCCCATCCACTTTTCTTATTTGGTTCTCCAAGTCCAGGGATGCTTTCGCCCTGCAAATCCAAAATCCCTTCATTATAAGGGTACGATTTTTGATTAAGCAACAATAGAACGTGACTATACAATAAAAATCTATTTGCCTACTTCTTGGTGTAGAGGTCATTAAGACCATCCAGGCTGTCTTGTTTGTTTTTGGTCTGGCTCAGTCTCTCAGGCAAACTGGATGATATTGGACCGTTGAAACCCTGGGACACGAGCGGCTCAAGATCCTTCTGGACACCTGCCTTTTGTTGCCCTAGCTGCTGCAGAGTTGCTGCAGTTTTCTGCAGGAATATGGATTAAGATCGATATGTTAGTGAAACATGTACTGTATGTCCTCTTTAACATGACTTTTATGCACATACTGGTGTTACGTTCACCTTCCAAACTTCTAGAGGGTAAAAGAAGCTGAAAGTTGACCATATGATAGAGTTCTGCTTTGAATATCTTCATCTTCATCTTCATCTTCATCTTCTTCCGCTGATTCCGGGATCGGGTCGCGGGGGCAGCAGCCTAAGCAGTGACTC
>JAQMYF010000021.1:6584725-6599874 GCA_030014195.1 Neosilurus mollespiculum | reverse complement strand
AAAACTGAGAACCAAGTTTTCATTTGGGGAATAATAAAGTCATCTATCTATCTATCTATCTATCTATCTATCTATCTGTCTGTCTGTCTGTCTGTCTGTCTTTCTGTCTGTCTGTCTGTCTGCCTGTCTAACTAGCTACCTACCTAACAGTTATTCCGTGACCTCGGGACAGATATGATCCTATACTGATTTCATATGGATCTCAGATACATTAGCCGAGCGGGCTATGAGTCATATCTGATGAGAGGGAGCGGAATATCTTTTCATTTATCCACCAGATTCTACCAAATATTGAATTTTTATTGTCGTATTCAAATCCTTGTTCTTACTATAAAAAAATTACATTACAGAGCTAGCTGGTTAGTTGGAGGCCTGTTTCCATGCAGATGGTTTGGTGGGGGGGGAAAAACCCTAATCAAATAGTTTAAATTGAAATGCTGTTCATTTTAACACAATCAATCTTAAATGAACGCTACAGGAAAAAAAAGGCAGGCTAGTGTTAGCTTTTAGCATAGAATGAGTCACAACCGTAGGGTTTTTTTTTTCGTAGTGATATTTCAGGTAGAAGGATATGAGCTCATATACTACAAGTAGATTAGCCAATCAGAGCAATTACAAATAACCAGTGAACTAGAGTAGCGCACACACGCACACACACACACACGCACCCCTACCACCACCACCACTTGACCGGATGTTATTTGTCTGGAGGGTCAGCAGATTAATGTGTGTATCTGACTTTACATCAACAAGACCAACCCACAAGCTAAGTGTTTCTAATAAAATATTAATTCATTCAATTAATGCTCATAGTTGGAATATATATACATATATGTATAGCAAATTTTTGAGGTCTTTTGGTGATACGGTCAAGTTGCACAATGAGCTGAATCCTCTAACAGGTTTGGCATTACTACTGACATGTTAAGCTGGTATGTGCAGTTTGGGTGTGGGGACAATGAGATGAATGATACCTATGCTCTGGGAATTCAACAAATGTCTGTCATTACACAACTTCACCATTTATCCACTTTCTCTGAAATCTGTCCTCCTCTCTCTCAATCGCCACCCCCCACCCCCGCCTCCCAGCAACCAGAGCTGCTCATCCTTGTAGTTCATTTTATTACTTCTTTGTGTCAAAGTGCATACCGTTGGCATCCTGATGAAACCTGCTATCTCAAAAATGGTCAAAATAAATCAAGATAACCCTTCACATCTACTAAAACTAGTGGCTCCATCTAGTTGTTTTAGGGGTAAGTTTCCACGCACACACACACACACACACACACACACACATATGTCACTGTATGATCATCATTTGTGCTCTTGTTCAGTTCCTGAAAAAAGTCAAAAATGGAGATAGCAGGTTTCATCAGGAGGCAGACGATTAAGTAAATGATTTGCCAGATGCTCCTATCCAGAGTGACTTACAGTTACCATTTTTATACAACTAATACAAGGGTTAAGGGCCTTGCTCAAGGGCCCAACAGGGTTGATATTGGGGACTGAACCGCTGACCTATGGATCAGTAACCCATCACCTTAACCACTAAGCCACCACTGCCCTACCTGTGTAAGCGTATTGTACTCAAGTAGATGTACTTTTTTATTGCTAAAAGAGTAGTAGAGCATTTTGTATATAGGTATACAATACCCTTATTCATCTCCTCACATTCATTCAATTTAATAAGGTTTAGTCCCAGTAGCTACTGTACGTGTTATCTTGTTTTGTTCAGTGCTTTATACCAACTGCTTGCATGTGAGTTTAAAACCTCCCACACCCATCGTTTTATTGCTGTTCTAACACACACTTCACGCTGCTGTACCTTACAATGCATGTACCCTTTACTCTCTCTCTCTCTCTCTCTCTCTCTCTCTCTCTCTCTATATATATATATATATATATATATATATGTATATATATACATATGGGATACCATGATATTTTTAGCCTGATGATTAGCTTTCACACACCCTCGCTCTAACCCAAACCTCTCAGAAAACACCAGCAATCAAAGCCCATTGAGACAAACCAAGCCAAACAGTGTTGTGATCACCGTCCCATTCAATGGCCAGGCTGGTTTTGTTCCTACTCAACAATGTTAACAGTGTTCCACCGCCCTCTTGTCACAGGCCCTCGTTTGTCTTCTGTCCCCACCCTGGAAAGAACCTCCCTTTGGATGTAGATCTGAAGGGAAACCTCAAGTTCTCTCCCACCGTCAATGAGAACGTCAAATATGTACGACCTGATTGCGCTGCGATTAAGTTCCCATAACGCTTTGGACCACCATTCACCATCAAGCTCTCTATTTGATCTTGAAACACACTTGTTCAACCTGATTCTGCCTGCTTGGAATTGTTATTGGAAAAGTTGACGCCGAATGATTAGGTGCTCCTTCATATGATCATCATTCACATATATTGTTTCTAGCAATCACACAATTAGCTAAACAGGTTTTCTTTGTAGTGCTATAGATTTCCAATGGATTCTGAACATAGCCAGTGAAGATATTGTACTGGCTACACAAGACATATGCCCAAACAGTAATGTGTGGTGATACTCAACTATCAAGCACCGCAGTCATCTTCTTCTGGCATTTTATAGATAAAATGCTTCTCAGTAAGACCATTCTAGATTCACTGGCCTCAATTTTGGCTTCCCTTAAACTAAAAGTCCCACTTGGTTTGTTTTTCTGGACTTGATGTTACTAGCGCCACCTGGTGGTGTGAAATGTATCTCACAATTTGCACACTCCTATCTCACACTTGTCATGCTCTGCTCTTTCAACTGCTTCAACAATTGCTGACAGATAATCAACATCAACCTTCAGGGCTCTGTGAGAGAATCATTTCTAAAATAACTTATTATGGTTCACATGGTTCTTCTCCATCCAAACAGTAGAGGCATGAAGGCCTACAGTGCACTAGGAAACCCAGAATTTATATATGTATATATGCTGTATATCGGAAACTAAAGAAGCAAGTTGGTCTGGAAAAGTCACATTTGCATGACCCATAAGCTCGGTGAACACCCATTCGAGGAAACACCCAACTGGAGGAGTGGATTCATTATGACAGCCCAACCACTCCAACCATTCCTTGGTAATAATCTCATCTCAATTGGCACTTATTTCCAATTAAATACATGGTGGCACCATGGTGCCAACTACCTTGAGCCAACTCATCTCCTAAGGGGGTATGTTTACAAAGCACTGCCTCCATAGGGGTACAACAGGAAGCCCGGGTAACTCATCACGCATCAAGGGTCATGCATTAGATCATATCTTTATTAAAAAAAAAAAAAAAAAATCTCTGGCTGTTGATCTAGAAGTAGCTTTTTTCTTTCTAACAGTCAGTTAACAGAATTATATCCACAGATGAGACTTGATCTTGTCAAGCAAACCACACAAAGCATTAGTATTCAGCCCATGTTGGTGTTTGTCGCTAAGATGAATCAGGTGACAAACGAGGACTTATTGTGAGGCAGCAGCGTTGCCCTCCAGGACGGATGTCTGACACCTGTCCACAAGACTCAACTATGAAATATCAAGTGTCCTCTGGACTTAAAACTTAATATCAAATACCACCTAGCATACTTTTGCCATTGCATGGTTTTTAGAACTGCGTTTATGGTAGGCAGGGGGAAATATTTCAACACACTGACACTGTTGAACACTGAACAGTTAATCATCCGCGTAACACTCTCCCAAAGTGAAGGCCAAATGATATAAACCTGAACAGCCCGGAGCTGACCGACTTTTTTAGCCTCCACCTGAGCTCTGGTTACAAGCACCTCCTCAAAATCAGTCACTACCTCACACTAGATAACACACTCACTTGGTCATCTTGGACGAAGCCTTGAGCGTGCTGCTGTCCTTGGCTCCATCCTTATAGGTCGACTTCTTAAACATCCTGTCGGTTCGGGACGAGGTGAAAAGTCACCTGTGTGTAGATATGAATATTTCTCTCAGCTTCTCAGCTGGTCTTAAATCCCCCTTGCACACTGTCCGGGCTTCTTCTGCGGTCTGTCAATGTCTTGTCTCAGTCACGAATGGGTAACGCACACACACGCTCTGTCCGTTGTTGGTGGTGTGTGTGTGTGTCTCCTGAAGTGTTGCCAACTGTTAAAAGATGGAGATGTTTGCTAGTCTCTGCTCCGCCCTAAGTAACAAGTGTCGGACGACACCCAGACGTACCGGGCAGACCTGTTCTACACTCCCATTTCTCTCATACACACACACACACACACACACACACACAGAAGTTTGTCATACATTCACAATGTTGGCCAACAGAGAACGCCTTCTGGAAATGTGCCTTAAATGCATACTAGATTGGTGTGTTGTCCTCATTCTGATGCTTGTGCTAATCATTTCTAACCTACACAGTTCTTTGGCGTGTCCTCTTTGAATTATATAGAGGACTCTATGAAGGGTTTTCCCTTTTAGAAACGCTTCCATAGAGAACCTTCCAGAAAGCTACAAGCATTAGACATCCAAAGAACACTCAATTATGGCTACTTCAAGTTAAACATCAACAGCTGCAATACTTTATTTAATTTAGTCAATGTATGGTCTATATGCAATCAAGCTATGTGAAAAATATTGGGAAAAGACCAGATGTTATTTAAAGACTCTTAGACTTCAGCTTTTTCAATTTTGGTGAGTCCAATGTAGCCTTGGATTCATGTTCTTAGCTGAAAAAACGAAATCCAGATGTTGTCTTGTGCTGTTGTGGTGCGTCGTCCTCAATCACTGGGTTGTTGTCCATTCTGAGATGCTCTTCTGCTCACTGAAGCTGTAATGAGTGGCAGGGGTTCAAGACTTACCACCAAGCTGCCACCGTTGGGCCCTTAAGCAAAGCTCTAAACCTTTAACTGCTCAGTGTGTAACTCTCTCACTCATTTGCTGAACTGCTTAGTACTATTAGGGTTGCAGGTAGCCTGGTTCCTATCTCAGCTGACACTGGGTGAAGGTGGGGTACACCCTGGACAGCTTGCCAGATCACTTCGGGGCCAACACCCACACACAACCATGCACTTTAGATCAGCCAATTAGCCTAATGTGCATGTTTTTTGGACTGTGGGAGGAAACCGGAGTACCAGGAAGAAACCCATGCAAGCATAGGAACAACATGCAAACTCCACACAGAAAAGCACTACGCCAATGTGCTGTCCTTCAGTTGTATGATTGAAATAAAAATGTAAGTTGCTCCAGAGTTTTTCTAGGACAAAGAAACAGTTTTCTATTCTCTGGTTTCCTTCCACTGCTCCAAAAACAAGCTTTTGGCAAATTGGTGATGCGAAAGTGGCTCTAGATACAAATGAAGTGTGTGAAGGTGCTGTGTGAAAGACTGTTATTCTAGTACTCAGACACAGTCTTCCCATAGCAGGTTTTGCAACTGTGACCATTCATTCATTCATTAGCCAATCTTTTTAATTCTCATGGGGTCGCAGGGAGGCTGGAGCCTATCACAGCTATTCTGGTCGAAGGTGGGGTACATCCTGAACAGCTTGCCGATCCATGCCAGGACAACACACACATCTACACTCACATTCACATACGGGGCAATTTGGAACAGCCGATTATCCTAATGTGCATGTCTTTTGAATGTAGGAGAAAACTGGAGTACCTGGAGGAAACCCACACAAGCACTGGGAGAGCATACAAACTCCACAGAGAAATGTCCTCACCGAGACCAGGGCTCAAACCCATGACCTCCTTGCTGTGAAGCGGACATGATAATCACTGCACCACATTATGCTGGTAAAATATATCTCCGATACTGAACAGTGCTTAGATGACTGTAAATAGGCCTGTCCCCCCCCCAAAAAATCCCCATAAAGCACTGGGAAAATTAAACATTTCCCATATCTCTATTGAAAATCAGAAAATTAACCAAACCCAACAAGATGTACTACATTTCAGCTCAACCATTCTCTGATTTTAGAGAGTTGGACATTTCTCATGTCATATACATACATTACATACATTTTTTGTGAACATACTGATTGTAAAGTGAAGGGCGGTGTTATGGAGTGTTATGGAATGTTGCACAGCCACTTTCTTTCAGCTGGGTCGTGGCGGAAAGCCTGCATTTCTAACGCACTCAGTCACCTGGGTGGGTAAGTATGAGTCACAACCCATTTCGTTTTGCCTCTCATTTCCTTCCTCAATATCTCTTACTCCATGTCCATTTTGTATGGGAGTGCGCCAGGAATTTGCCTTTCAATCCATAATCATCCTCTGGGCTCAGAATTCCGCCCTGTTGATGATGTTTAATATGTATCGTACGTGAACAAATATTCAGTGCTATGCCATGCAGAATGTAGAAATCCTTATAAGGTGTGTACAGGGGTGGTCCTGGGTGAAAAGGTACATGTATCAGCCCCCTCAGGATCCTACCATGGCAAATGATTGCTTCCTAAATTGACCAACCTTTGTCCATATAGTGGATATGAAATATATAGGGCTTGGTGAGAAAAGAATTGTGAAAAAATAAAAATAAGGAAGGAATTGAGCTGCCTTGGTGGAGGTTTGCGCTCTCTGTGTGCTTCTAGTTATTAGAAAATGTTTTGCTTACTTTACTTTAGACAAACCTTAAACCAGCCTGTTGTTGGCATCCATTAATAATTACACATAATTCAGTGTAGCACACAAAAAGAACAAAAGGAAAAAAACCCAACCTTTTAAATAAAAAAACAAGCTCATATAAATCCTATCTAGAGGATCTATCTGTCTGTATGTCTATCTGTTTGTTTATTTATGCATTTGTGGTTCATTTTTTCCACTCAGGAACTTTTAAATCCAATTTTAATGTAATTCAGAACTCCTGGGATCTTCCATTAAGATTTGTGTGTGTGTGTGTGTGTGTGTGTGTGTCTAAATTTGAAAAAAAGAAGGAGCCCGTTTAATTCCTCCACTCACTCTACCTTGAACAACTCAATTTTTCACTGCCAGCATTTTTAAATGAAATATTTGTTCAAAAGAACCTGTTACCATGATAGCGCCAGAGTGTGTCTGCTCAGAAGAGGATGCCATCTCGGGGTGTGTCACCAACCCGAGAGTGACTTCTATTCATCACTGCTACACATTCTCATTCGTTAATCCGACAGCTACAGGAGTCACATGAATATTTAAAAATTTCCAGATGTTACTCCGCTAGTAAAGAAGTTGGTTATGCTATATTGGCCCTAATTGTGACTGTTTCAATGTGTGCTGTACACGGTACCCTACATACCCTACAGGGCATATTTCTATCTTGCTTTAACTCAATTTCTATCTTGTCTTTACTGCAACTCTGACCAGGATGAAGTTGCTAAAGATGAACGAATAAGTTTTTAGCAGCTGAAATAACCACACATTCCTCCAGTCAGAAATTGGTCGTGGTAAAAAACATAATTCACTCACTATACCGAACAGCTTAATCCTTATATGGTATTCGGGTGAATTTTGTTTTTTTGTTTTTTTATAAATAAATAAAAATTGAGCACACATGCTACTGTACCCCACACATTTACATCCTTCAAATGGTCTTCGGGTCAGTTTGACCTGCATACACAGAGACGCAAACACACACAGACATGCACACACACACTCACACACAAATACACGTAGAGATAATGTTAAATTTACTTTCCTGCACTCTATACCCTCTGTCATGTGTCCACCTGCAAACCGCTTGTTTAGAATGTCATTCCATAACATTCTAAGCATTAAACATTTTCTCGCACTATATGCCTCGGATCTGCACATCGAAGAGGTGTGGCAAAAGAGATAAATACATCTACATCATAGTACAGAATCTTCTACCTGCCGTATGACCCAAAGATTTAGCCGTCAGAGGGCTTTAGAGATCATATTTGAAGAGAAGGAAGCTCCAAAGAAGACAACTTTTCCTTGAGGAGCTAGGCAAGTCTGGTGACACCCCACATCCGAAGGAGACCCCAGCTTCTCTAGACACAGTGAGGAGACTGGCAGAGGCTCCAGCTGTCCCACTTGCCCACCACACACGACCACAACCCAGTGTTTCTGAAGTACGTGTCCTGTTGCAGTTGTGTGTATGTGTGTGATTTTTGGAAATAAAATAAATCCTAAACTAGTCTTTTCATTATTCTAGGTTGCAGCCGGTGGCAAGAGGAAGCGCTGTGAGGTGTGTGGACCATTACTGAAAAGATTGTCTCACTTAATTTTTTCCACGAAAAGCATGATTTATGACACCCAAGTCTTGAGTATGGTGGATTTTTACCATCAATTATAACCTTATGACAAAAGAACAAATCACACTTCCATTGCTAATTGTGTTCTAGTAGAAACAACCATTGAACATATATATATTATCTCTATTGTTTGAAGTTGAGATAAAGACAATATATGCTGGAATATAATTAAAAATACTCCAACAAACATAGAAACTTACTTTATTAATATGATCAAACATCAACTACCCAGTAAAAATATAAAATAAAAAATAATATATGTTTCCCATATATACAGAAACCTGTTACTGAATACACTAGACAATACTCTTTATATCAAAAATAAATGGGAACTGGAGTCTAACATTATAATTGAGGATGAAGAGTGGGAAACAATGTGCACAGGATGTCATAAGGGTAACGTGGAAGGAGTTCGATTGGAAGATGAAGACAAGGTTCTTTAGGATGCCCTCAGTGATTTCTAAATTTGTAAACAACCCAGCTGCAAAATACTGTTAGATAAAATGTGGAGGGGTTGGCGACCACTCGCACATATTTTGGGATTGCCCACTGATGCTTCCTTTTTGGAAGGGGTTAAAGAGTGAGATAGATAAAGTTCTGGGAATCGATGTATTATTCACACCAAGACAGATTCTGTTCGACCTAACTCCTGAAGACATGTACACCAGAAACCAAAAGCACATGTCACACATATTAATAATGACTGCTAGGAAAATGGTGACAATAAAATGGATGAATCCACAGAATGGAAGCAGAAACTGAAGAAGGTTTATGAAATGGAGGTTTTAACTGCTAAATTACAAATAAAGTCTGATGTCTTTGTAAGGAGGTGGCTACCTATAACAAGGTACCTCTCTAACTGAGGGGAGTCCCATACTATACTGTAATGTCTTTACTGTCCACTTATCTATTTGTATATTCTGTTTTCTGGGCCCTGGCAGGGTTTGTTTTGTCTGTTTATTTTTTATTTTTTTGTCCCCCCATGCACTGTCGTACATATGCCGTGATGTTGCCAAGGAGTGTCTAACACTGTGTTTCCCTATGTGCAATAAAAATACAGTTCTAAAAAACAAAGACAATATATGTTAATAGTTTATGAAGCAAAATATTATTTCAGATATAGACCCAAATATGTCCCGGGTCAACGTAACCCGAGGGATACCAAAGGGTCCAAAATATGAAGACAATACAAGGGTTAATCCTAACAGGGTTGCAGGGAGGCTGGAGCCTAACTCAGCGGAGACTGGGCGAAGGCAGGGTGCACCTTGAACAGATCACCAGACCATAGCACAGCAGCATACACACAACTATTTACACACATCCACACCTGTGGCAATTTGGAACAGCCAATTAGCCTGATGTGCATTTCTTTGGATTGTAGGCGGAAACCGGACTATCCAGAGGAAACCCACGCAAGGACAGGGGAAACATGCGAACTCCACACAGAAACGTCTGTGCTCGGGACTCAATCCCAGGACCTTCTTGCCGTGATGCGGACCTGCAAACCACTACGCTCCCATGCCACCTGAAAATAGAAGACATATGTCATTTCTATATAAAACAAATTTTTTTTGATGTCGCCATCATTACTGATGAAACATGGTCCACAAAACAAAGTTATTTATTTTATTTATATAATAATAATAACAAAATAAATTACATATTTTCAAGATGTATGTGCAAAGAACGCCAGACAGTGACTGCATGGCTTATGCTACTCGCAGGATACATACACTAGCAACACTTACGATACACATTACAATTCCCCACAACCCTTAAAGTAGGGTTAAATGATTCGGCAAATGAACGAGTGACAGTGATTCAAGCATTCTTCAGATTTTGCAGGGTGGATGATTAGCAATTATTTGCTGAAGGCGATGTGGCTGTCAACCAGTATTCCCTGGAACATAGAGGGAATGAGGGAATTTAGATCAGGGATGTCCACTGAGCTTGAGGTGAATAATTGTTTTAGTATATACTACACAGGAACATAAGCAAAAAGCACACTAAAACAAGTTTTTATGGTTCATTTTTCACATTTTTTTAAGCCATAAGAAATGCAGGTGTGTGTGAGAGCAGGCGCAGAGAAATTGTGTAACGGAATCTCTTTAAACCCTTTGCTGAGTTTTAGCTTATTCTACACAACAACATAAAGCTAAACAAAATAAAAGGAGATTTTCATAGTTTATTTTTTCATATTTTATCCATTAGGGCGGGTCCGGTGAGCTCTGCACTTCACAAGCATATTCATTCTACACACATACAGCTCTGCATTTCACAAGCACAGCGAATGGTGTCTTTTTTGTCAACTCATTCAGTATTTAGTGTATACTACGCAGTGTAGTGCAGTGAAGTGTAAGCAAATCACATTCCACAAAGGTGTTCTCACACTTATTCAAAGATCGAGCATATGCCATGTGGAAACATGAATAAAAATTGAATGGAATTTTTTTTTTTAAAAGTGGGACAATGATGCCACCTCTGTTCAACTGACTGTGACAAACTGTAAGTGTCAGGATGATGTTTTTAATCCCCTGATAGTGAACCAATTAGATTGCACCATTTCTGCGTAATATATACTAAAATCTATTATCTATTAATGACCACTGGGTGTGGAGTGGAAATATACTTCATATATCATAAGACACTGCACAAACACACATAGGACAATTTAGAGTCACTTGTCCATCTAACATGTTTTTTATGGACTATGGGGAAATTGGAGATCCCTGAGAAAGCCCACATGGACAGAGGAAAAATATGCAAAAAAACTTTGCACAGACACCAGAATTCTTCATACTTTCACATACAGAAGGAAACCAAAATTAAATCAGATCAAGAGAAAGAGAGAGTGAGTGTGTGTGTCTTTGTTTGAATGTGAGTAGTTTCACTCAGGCCCAGGAATCATCTTGGCACCTGTGTACATTGCGGAATGGGTAAAATGTGTGTCTTAGGCAATCATGATAAATATCTGTGGTGGAATTCTGGGTGGGGAAAGAAAGATGAGACTGTGAATGAAGATAAAAATGTAGTAAATGCACACACACAGTCTGATTTCCATAATTTAAGGGGACAATGCATCGACACACATTAATGTCCTGCAGAATTACCCTAACCCTACCCCAATTCCAACCCCTAATCCTAAATCCCCAACTGCTAACCCCAACCCTGACCTTAACCCTAAATCCCTAACCCCAACCCTTAACTCCAACCCTAAATCCCTAATCCCATCCCTAACCCTACCCGATAACCCTAAACCTTACCCTAACTACTAACCCCAACTCTAACCTTTAAACATCTTCACCCAAAAATTTATTGATTTATGTCATTGGGACGTTCATTTTGTGACTTTGTAATAAATATCTAGATCTTTCGCTCACGCTCACACACATGTAAATCATTCATGTTTAATGGTTAATACTGGATGGTCTGTCATATGTGGTATAGAGACAGACTACAAAGTAAAAATAGACAAGGACATTTTAGTAGCAATTTAAAAGCATTAGCAAAAGCATTAAAATCCAAACAACCCATGGAGCAACCAGTCATATTTTAAGTACATATTGACCTACTGGCATAGCAAACAGTAACACATTTGTTTAGCCAAAGTTTGTGCTACAGTGTAAACAAGTGAATGGAGATAAAAGTACGATAGACATTCAGGAGGATATAATTGCTCTTCTCTCTGAGTGAGATGGACAGCCTTTGTATTTGCCCTGTCAATCAGTAGGCTTCACTCTTGACCTTCTTGTCCTACCTATCAAAACCTGTTCATAACTTCAATCAGCCACACTTTTCCTGGTACTCATCCTCCTTTTCCTCTCAGCAGTCCATCTATTGGCCTTGACATGGACGTGGTTGGTTTCCTACCTTGCATGACAGTCATATGTGGCATGCAATCTCCATTTATTTTCAACAAACCTTTTTTGTTCTCATTCTCTATACATACTGCCCTCACATGGTTCTTCATACTACTGATATGCTGATGATACCCAACGCCTTCACCCAGTGTTGGCTGAGACAGGCTCCAGCCTCCCTTCGACCCTAATAGGATTTAGTGGTTTGGCCAATGAGTAATTGAGAGAGATACATCCCCCATCAAGAGTACACAATGTGGAAATGCACACATCTTTAGGGTAATTCTGAATACTAAAACATTCTTCTCTGATTGCGCTGCAAAACGGAAGTTACCATAGTCCACCAGGAATCATCCAGGATCTGGACATTTTTCCAGGTACTTGTTCAGTCCTTTGTCTTCTCATGACTGAGCTGCTACAACTTGGTCTCGCCTAGTCTACCCCTTCATTCTGATCCTTGCAACTGATCCAGAATGCAGCTGCAAGGATTGTTTTCAATCTCCCCAAGGTCTCCCACAACATACTACTGGTACATTGGCTCCACTGGGTTACTGTAGCTGCTCGCATCACATTTAAAAATCTGATGCTTGGCTATACAGCCAAAAATGGAGCCCCACTTACCTGAAGGTACTTACCAAACTCCACTTTGTACCATGCTTCTTCAGACCTCTAGTACGGTTCGACTGATCGAACCATCACTCAATGTACAAAGAAGGTATACTTCCTTCAAGACTTCCCTGCCATGGCAACCTGGTCATGAAAGTAACTTTCCCTGTCTGTCTTCAAACACACCCAATACCTACCTGTTCACCAACCACTTAAAGCAGTGCTTTAATTTGTAAAAAAGTTGAACTCAGCGCAGGCAATGCTGTTGATGGGGATTCCTCCACTACCTAGCCCTTTTTATGACTGTCTTGTTCTCCAAAAAATTAAGAGGCTATTGAAGAAAAATGTTTTTAAATATTTGTGTGAATCAATCCCAAAACCAATCAGATCTGTTGGGTACAATGATCAGACCATATGCCAACACCCGGACCATCATCTAGTTGCCGAGGCATAAAAATCCCTCTTTGCATAGCTTTCAAGGTGGAGCTGGTCCTGTAGTGAATGAACAGAGTCCCACAACATCACTCATGTGCAGCAGTAATCCTCACCTCACTCACTCTTTTGCTGAATTACTTACTCCTATTAGAGTCGCGGAGTGGCTGGAGCCTATCTCAGCTGACCCTGGCGAAGGCTTGGTCCACCATGAACAGCTCGCCAGACCATTGCAGGGCCAACACACACACAATTTAAACTCACATTCATACCTAGGGGCAATTTAAAGGGCCAATTAGCCTAATGTGCAAAATGTCCAATTAGCCTAATTGTGTAAAAAAAAAAAAAAAAAAAAAAAAGCACAATTATCATAAGTTATATGAAATAGTTAGTGACTGTTGGAAAAGAGACATAGGGGAGGGAGTTTCTTTGCAGTAATTATACAGATTTAGACACTGCCTAAAAGTGGACCTCCCAGTAGAGGTCTCTACTGACGATTGAGGTGAGTCTGTATCACTGTTCTTGATAAAGTATCAATTTAATGAGTTCATGTTCTATCAAGCTTCTGATTTTGGCATTTGCTCCGTGAATATTTATTTACCAACAGGTTTTACTGTCTACCTGGAGTTAGATTGTTTTTTATTCTGTCCAAGTCCGAGTGGTGGTGTATAAGCCTTTATTTTTGGGGTTTTAGCTTTATTATTAATAACTTTTTTTTTTTGGCTTCCTGTCTTCATGCAAGTCAGCAATATATAACAGCCAATCAACACCAACTTAGCGACGCTGCGGCGTTATTGGGTTTCCTGTGGTGGTAAAGCGTGAACAACTGTCCAAGCCATATTCCATGACTATCAAATCTTAAACTTTAGCATGGATTAGCATCCAAAACTTCAGACAACATTGACCTAAACAGTAGATACTGTTAAAGTAACACAACTCAGGGCTTCTTTATTTATTGTTTATACTTTTTATTAGGAGCACTTGTACCAACTTTCGTCTCATGTATTATCTTGTGGACAAATAACGTATAAACTCCTAACAATCGCCATCATTCTTCTCTTAAAACATTTAAAAGTAAAAATATATCAGCAAATGAGTCAGGGTACAAGTAAGCCGAAAATTATCAATGAGAGATGCAGTAGGAATTGTAGATGTAAACAAGACAGTAGAGATAAGATGGAGATGCAAAAATGATAACAGAGATTTGCTTTGGTACAAGTCAACGTGAGCAACAGCAGCACCTGTCTATAGTCACGCTAAAAGAGACCAGTAAACCTAGTAGTCATGGGGTGGGGGGTGGAGGGGTGTTACATTTCCTCTGAAGGTATTCAAAAGTAAAGACAAAGACAACCTATATGACTACTCGAACCTAAAAAAAGTATTTCTTCAGAATCTACTGGTCTAATGAAGTCAGTTTGTTAAAGAACATGTACAAAGGGAATAATAAACATAATCAACAAAACGTTACAGATTTTAACTCATCCTACAAGTTAAGACAATACCTCTATACATGTCTGACGAGACTGATGTATGGACTTCATTCCATACTGACACATGGCCATCGCCAAGGTGCCAGTGTTGGTGCATAATCTGGCATCACTGAACCGAATAAGAAGCTGGTACCAAATCAGTTTAGTTGCAGCAGTAAAATGCAACATACTTTGTAAAAATAAAGGATGTGAGCAGGGATTTCAAAAAATAAAACCAAGATTGTTCAAATGTAAAATACAATATAATGCATATTACAATCATGAAACAATAGCCTTGTGTAGGAAAATCATTTTACTGGCCACTGCACTGAGCATGTTGTGACTGGGGATGCATCGATACCAATACTGGTGGTATACTTGGTTAAAAAAAACAAAACAATGTGATAAATATGAGGTTATGCAAGGGAATATACACATCATGCTAATGAACAGAAAGCAGGACATGACATCCATCTGGATAATGAAGACATACTATATATATATATATATATATATGTGTGTGTGTGTGTGTGTGTGTGTGTGTGTGTGTGTGTGTGTGTGTGTGTGT
>JAQMYF010000021.1:6536166-6584625 GCA_030014195.1 Neosilurus mollespiculum | reverse complement strand
TTTTTATTTTTTTTTGTGTGTGTTTTTGTGTGTGTGTGTGTGTGTGTGTGTGTGTGTGTGTGTGTGTGTGTGTGTGTGTGTGGTGCTTAAATATTGTAATACAGCTAACACAGTTCAAGACTTCCATGAACCCCTGATTGCTTAATACTAAGCAGGTTATGCATCGAGTACCAGTACATGATTTGTGGTACTTGATCTGGAGAGAAAGGAAAGAAAGAAAGAAAGGTGGGTAGGTATCGAAGCATCCCTAGTAATAATCTGGCACATAATTGTTGCCTTTATGCCGAACAGATACCTAATGGTTTGGATGGAAAAAACACTTCCTCCACTGTGTTTTTGTTTAATGCCGTGATCCAGCACCGGCGCAGTGTTGGTGGAACTGGGGGGTGTTTGATTATGATGATCAACATGCCAGTTTGTCAGTTCCAAAGGCAAAGTGACATATTATAATTTCATTTCATTGTACATTTCTCTGTGAAGCAATGGCTTACTTGTGTATTAAACCTGGTCAGCTGATTTTAAAATGAATCATCACTTAAAGAATACTAAATATCTTTTTAAATTTTTTTTTTTTGCACAGGGACCCTTAAGCTTGGGATAGTCTGAAATTGCCCCAACCCTTGTGCCTTACACCCTTCTTGCATAAATAAAATAGATCTAGATGATGTGGTAGAACCCACAGTGAATAGGAATTCAATACCACTGCACACTAGTATTCTTCTCTCCCGAACATGTATGGCCACATTTTTGCACACAAAAGTGCTTTCCTTGTTCACCATACAATACAACTCATTGTGTTCACGGAGTTGATTTGGGCTTCGGTGAATCAGGTAAACGCTACACTGTGCACATAGTGACCCCTCAGATCATGGAGCGAAGGAAAACTGATTTCAGAAGAACATGATGGACAGACAGGGAAGGGATTAAGGGAGCAAGTCCAGATCGAGCTTGGACTCCCTCCAGCTCTCAGGTCCGAGGCTGAGCGAAGCCCCGATTTAGCTGCCGAATCCGAAGATGCCCTTGATGTAGCCCGTGAGGCCGCCCTTGCCCTTCTGCTCCACCTTATCGTCCAGTGGTGGGAAGGCCACGTGATTGAGGGCCAGGTCGAAGAACAGAGGCTTGCAGGGGATCGGCTGGAAGTCCGGCGGAAACGGGACAAGATTGGGCTGCTTGCCGAGAAGGGATGGGTCAAGATGGAAGTTGTCCAATCGCTCAGAGAGAGGCTGAGGAAGGAGAATGAAGGGATTGAGGTGTTTGACAATTGAATACCCTAAAGACTTGCTCTAAACTCTCTTAGATACAGTAGGTTTGTTCCCAAGAACTACTTCTGTAACCATAAAAGACTTGTCCCCTATGCGCACACCAAGACTCTTATAAGACTCACAAACCTGGTTCTGTTCACCTTTAACCTTTTATACAGTAATGCTTTATTAATCCCATCATCTAGTTGTCCCCCACTAGACCAAGAGTTCCCTTTAGAGTCCCTTCCTTCTACAGCAGTGGTACCAGACCCTGTGCCTGAAGATCTATCTACTGAACACTATCCAACCATGATCATGCCTATCTGACAGTTTAATCTTAAAGCCTTAAGACGGTGATTAGATCTGTCAATCAAAAGTGCTCAATCCCACCAGGGTCATGGGGAGGCTGGAGCCCATCTCAGCTGACACTGAACCACTCGCCAGTCCAATCCAGGGCTAACACACACAACCACACTCACACCTATGGGCAATCTGGAACAGCCATTTAGCCTGATGGGCATATGTCTTTGGACTGTGGGAGGAAACCAGTGTATGTAGAGAACATGCAAACCCATAGGTTCAAAAAAGGAGAGAAGAAAAATAGGTTGATAGGTTCATAGGTTGACCCTGACGCAACTGTCGAATTTGATCAAATGAGGTTTTTTTTAACATAGTCTACAGTGTGGTCTGCACACTTCTTCTAGTGGTGTTGCAGCACTTGGACCCCTTTGGTATAGAAGCTCTCTGATGGATTACTAGGAACGGTTCAGCCTATAAACTTCTCAGCCTACCCTCATATTTGCTACAAAGTTCAAAAACAGCCGAGTTATCGTTTTTCGAGTGGTGATTCCACAATTTGTTTTACATAATAAAACAGAGTTGTCTGTCATTGAGAATTTTGTGACTGGGACGTGGGAAGATTTGGCAGGGCTCGTTTGTGAGACAGCACGTTCGAATACGTTCGTGTGGGAGGGTGTTCTAAAACCTGCCAGAGATGCCACTTTGGGGTGTGTCTCTCTTCTGTGGTTTCTACTGTAGTTCGGCACTGATTTACGCCTTCAATAGATTAACAGGGATGCCCTTTTAATTGTAAACATATTATAAAGGTGGACTTTTTGACGTCAGCTGTTTGTTTACTGGTTCAGATCATCACGACGTAATGAGTAATTAGGCTAAAGAGGGCCGGAGTGTCCTTTCAACCTGAAACAACAACAAACTCGGTAACTAAAGCACCAAGACAAATAAAAGATGATCTGGACTACCTTTTCTGTCTCAGGTCATTTTCAGTGAAACTGTTTACAAATCTTAAAACCTGTTCAAAATGTGGTGGTTAAAGAAAACCATTCAAGTTAAAAACTGTATACGAGTGACTACTGATTTGGAGATCGCATGTTCAAATCCAGGTTAATGGTGCAGCCATTGACGACCGGGAGTTCATGGGAGCTGAAAGGCCGAGCTTTCATGGGAGGGAGGGAGGGATGGCATACGGCCACCTCTCTCTCAGTCACAGCGATCACCAGACAATCATGTCCACGTCTGTGTATTCATTTATACAAAAGAGGTTTGATAGTGCTTTCCCTCAGTGCGCTAGGCCACTACTGAATACGCATGCACAGCAGTTTGTAAAGATGCAGGTGGCTCAGAGGGGGCATGTGCATGCTAATGCTCCTCTTTGGTTGGTGGAGGTGGTATGAGATAGGGAGGTAATATCTGACAGGTGGGAATCGAACATGACGGCGAGACTAGGCGAGAACTTTCGGCTGTGGTCTAAATTGACATCTATTTTGTTTTTTGTGCATTCTGGGTAACAGACAATAATCGCAAAGCAAAACAAATGGGAAGGAAAACAGATAGTAAACGTAAGTCAGATATCAGACGAGCTCTTTTCTTTAGCAATAGCATGAGCGAATTATTTCCATCCTCCCACTTTAAAACCCTGAGACAATATCAAACAAAACTACGACGCTCGAACCCTGCTCTATAGCAGCACCCTACACACACCAAGGTCTGTCCGGCAACATTCCACTGATCTCCACTCCTCTACAGTCGTCTTTATGGAAGTGTGCATTCCAGAATTTCAGATGATCAGAAAAATACTTCATGCTGTCTGAGAAGACTTCACTACACCAGCATGAATTCCAGGAGTTCCATTTAACGCTAGTCTGGTACTAGTTTAGCATGAACATGCTGCTCGGCTGCATAAAACCTCTCGGACAAGATGCTTTTTCTTCTGCAGATACCATCCTGATCATGATTTTGGAGGACATTTTGTGTTTAAATTGGTTTTCATGTGTTGTATGTAACTTAAGAAATCTGACACTATGTATTTTGATCGAAGAATCAATGTCACTGTGAGCTACTCTTTACCGTAGCCTTGTGTAACGATTTTTGGGGTTTCTAGAAGGTCGTATCGTAAATTGCTTTTTAAAAAAATCTTGTTTTTTGGGGATATTTCTTACCTTGTTATCTTTGACCTGCTGCTGAGCTGGAGCTTCAGCCACATCATCTTTATCTAAAAGCAAATAAATAAAATAAGACAAGCAAAATTTGTGTGAAACCTAAAGGCGAACACACATGTCCCGTTCCCTGCAGTGAGCTGTTACACCGCTAAATCACAACAGACGCTACAGCTAAACTCTCACAGAGGTAAAGACCTACCCAAAATGGCTGCCGCCTGAAGAGAGTATTTCTCAGAGTTCACTTCAGCTATGAGCTCCTGAACATCTGGAAGGTCCTTGGGATGGAAAGACAAGGAAAGGGAAAGAAAATGAAGTAAAGCAACAGCATTCTAAATCAAACCATACTTCAAGGTAAATTAATAAATAAAAATTAAACAACCTGTCAACTCACAAACTGTCCATTATTCATTCATCAGCATGTGAGAGAAATGTTAATCGCACACTCACTCGCGCGCACACACTTGAATGGCCGCGTGTGATTAAAAATAACCCCATGACAGTCCGTGATAATGTTAACTAGTTAAACCTCCAAAGATTTCGGGGGCTGAGATTAGTGTACATGGATGTGATTAGGGCTGTACCGGACTAGTAAAAAACGAAAAATAATAATAATTAAAATGTTATAAAATATACTTATTCGACTTCATCCATTTAAATCTCACCTGATGCACCATTACAGACAAGAGAAACCGCATATACCCTAAACAGTACATTAATATTCCATTTTCACTAGTGGGATAGAAGTAGCGGTTTTTAACCAGTATAAACAATGGTTATAATTATTATTTTATGGTTACAAATCTCTCATAAGATTAGCCGAGACACCGCTGGGTTTTGTGTGCGTACAGAACACCGTTTTTTTTGAGCCTCTAAGACGAACATTAGAAATGAGCATGGTGCAAATGCTGTACCTTGAGGCTATTATTGAGATTTTTAGCCTTGGATTGGACTTCTCCGGCGTATTTCAGCACTCGTTCATACAGAACCAACGCCTCGCTCCACTTCTTTACCACGACATACGACTGGGCGATGAAGAAGCACCTGCACGGGTATGCGTATTAAAAAAACAGAAAGAAGAAGAAGAAGAAGAAGAAGAAGAAAAGATGTTGGTCAAGTTTCTAGTAACACAAAACTGAACCGTTTCAGAATTTTAACTATTTCAGCAATGTGAAGGCAGGATGCTAAGGGTAGATAACATGGCGAGAGTATGTTAGTAATGAGAGTGCAGCACACACACCCTACACACCTGTAAGCTTTGTAGACCAGAGTCTTAAGGGCCACCTCTTTCTGGAAGGCATGGTCCTCCTCCAAGCCCTGCAGGGAAGACAGCTCTGCCAGACTCTGCACCGAAAAAGAAAAAGGATAAAAAAAAGAGAGAGAAAATTTACTCATGAAACGAACAGAGACAGGGCAGCTACACGTGGCCATGTCCACCTCCCTAACAAGTCAGGAGGGAATAGACCTGTGCATTCTTCATGTGCAATCAAGTTTTAACCTAACAGCAGGAATTTTAATTTAGAAATGCTTTAAAACCCCCATAATGGTGTATGGGATTCGATTTCTCTGTGGGGATCACGTCTGAGAGCTCACACTGTTCACTGTGTGAAAACAAGAGGAGCTGAAAAACTACCGTGGAAAAGCTGAGCAGTGCCAACCAAGTGACCGGAAAGAGTTATTGTGTGACACCATACAAAAGCAAATAATGTTCCACTATGTAGCTGCTTTGTGAAAACGCCTGTAAATAAAAGACGGAATTTAAATTCATTGAAATAGACAAATTCAACAGCTTCATCTTTCCAGGTCCTAAGATCTATACAGGAAAAGTTGTAGGACAGGTACAGCCAGATAGGGTCTCTGTATATGGTAGTTAGTGTGCATGTCGGTGTCTGTTAGAGCACCTGCAAAATGATCTCGTAAAGCCGGATCAGGTCTTGGGGTCTCGGTCCTCTTTTGTTCTCATCCGTCTGCGGCTCCTTCAGTTTGGCCTGCAGCACCTGAGCCATGCTCTCGTTCCTTTTCACCACTGTCCACAGCTTTATGTAGGTTAGGTAGCTGCACATGCACACACAAACACAAAGTGAATTGCTATACTTGTCAGGTACTACACACACACACACACACACACACACATAAACATACATACATACACTTCACCCTCCATTTCCCAGACTATTAGTGGGGATAGGCTGTCCGGGAACCTCAAAAGTCCGGCAATCGCTAATATCCGGGGTCCCTACCCTTTCCCGGACATTTACCATAATCAGTCTGGCAATCACCATTATTCAGCAGCAGTCCCGGACTTTTACACACTTATCCGACACTCAATACACAATATTATGTTTCCACAAACTTAAGGAGCGAATCAGTGCATTCTTTTATCACATTCATTTTAAATGTGGGTTCCAGCTCGTGTTCACTGTCCTCACTTTCGCTTCACTCTCCCGTCACTGATGCCACTGTTCATCGGACATTATTTCGTGCCCCTCTGCTGCTTCATTTTCGTCCATTCACTCGGACGGGAATAGGTTGGACAGGAGGGAATCATGACCGCCCTGGACTTCCATCATCGATTCCCGGACTTGTCCGAGCATTTTTCCAGCAATACCAAATAATGTCCGGCGCCGGATTTTGTACGGGAAATCCAAAATCCGGGAAATAGGGGTATGGGAAATCGAGGGCGATATATATATATATATATATATATATGCCTGTCACTGGATGTGCTTGACAGGATTTTACTTGAAACTCAATGGTATAAACCTACAGAAAAATATAAAAGTGAAGAAATTCAAAAATCACAGATTGCACCTCAGTGGTTTTGAGGTTTTCTGATAAGTCATGTAAATAATACCTCCCATCACTACCTGACCTCGAACACTAAACAGTGTGATGTGCTACAAGCCTTCTCTCACCAGAGTGCGACTGATCACAGTGTGCTCGTGTTGGATGAGCACAAGGATGTGTTCTGCAGTCCTAACACTTGGAGTCGCTCAGTAACATTTACAGTCGAATAAACACGAAGGACATTTTCAAAGAGCTTCTGAATGTAAGCATAACCACACAAATACCCTTATAAATCAGAAGCATGGCATTATAGTAGATATTCTTTCCCGAACATACACTTGGGCAGGAAACACTAACCTGTGCAGGTACTGCAGGTTGGAGACTTTTCCACTCTCTACGCTGTCTGCAGCTCTCTCTCTCTGCTTCTGTCCGGGTCAAACACAAACAAGAACACACATCTGAATCCGGTCTGACATGTTTTCCCAAACAGTGCACCAATAATCCATTCCTCCACCTGCATTCACACAGTGTGATGTGGGAAAGCGGTATGTGGTGATCTTACCACATCAGTGCGCAGCTCCTCTCTCACAGCCTGGATGGTGTCTCTACACTCAGCCAGCAGAGTCTCATACAGGCGCTCTTTCGTCTCATCGTTGGCTGCCTGACACGGAAACACACAGATGTACAGGTAACGTAAATGATGAA
Organism: Neosilurus mollespiculum; assembly: GCA_030014195.1. NCBI lineage: Eukaryota > Metazoa > Chordata > Actinopteri > Siluriformes > Plotosidae > Neosilurus > Neosilurus mollespiculum. The sequence goes on along the minus strand of JAQMYF010000021.1, from coordinate 6,577,436 downwards.
CTGCATAAACACAAGTGTCGACTGCCGTCACATGGTGGTGTAAAATCTCGTTTTAATCAAAGTAACGCATTAGATATGTTACTTAACTCATTACAGTATATATCATACAGGAACGCCGGATCTGACTGTCAACATCTCAGGATAATGTGTGATTCAAAATAGATACTCAAAGTTTGTCACGGTCAATTGGAGCGTGTGGCGTCATCTCCAGACTTTTAAATGTAAAAATAAGCCATAAAAATCTAATTTTTGTTTATTTTTGTTGTGTTTCCATGTGACATGTACACCAACCCTAAGCGGATATGTTAAAATGGAATCTCGCCCGCTAGCTGCACCTCTGCTTATGATAGCTTCCCTGAGGCCTGTTCCTCGGGCGCAGGCCAATAAAGGCACATTCATCTAAATACATGTAGCAATCTTAAGGTTTTAAAGCTGGTGTTGGTAAATTTTAGCTGTATAAACAAACTCTTGTATTGGTTGACATAGTCTTTACTCACTGACAGCAACCAGTAACTTATGAGATCTGAAAAACCTCTGTCACCTGTGTCCACTATAATGCTGTAAAAACACCAACCAATCATTGCCTCAAGCGCCGCTGGGAAATATCCAATCAAATTCCCTGGGCCTGCCTATTCGTGCGTGGCCCAACTCTGCCTGAATCAGCAGTTAGAGAGTTGTGGACGAGGGCGCCGCTTTTGAAGGACCTCCGAGGGAGCGGGAGGGTTTAGCCAGAGCCCTGAAGAGATGCTAATGTCAAATTTCGCTAGCGTCCCAGACTACCAACCCTAGCTTTAAGGTGTTAAGATAGGATAAGACATAAATAGGAAGTTATACTACAATATAATATAAATAAGCATATGCTTCTTCCTAAGCATAGAAAAATGTTCTTACCATCAAAGAGTTTTATTGTAAATGTTGTTGATTTTAATGGAATAACTAAAAATGAACAGAAGAGTCAGCAGAGTAGAGTTAGCTTTTAGCTTAATGATCACTTAGCTTGGCGCAGAGCGCAGAGCTCACCTGACAGAGTTGGTCATGGTTAAAATATGTTAAATAAACAACACCAATTCAGTAGTGGGGCCAGTGGTGTAGTGGTGAGGGTGCTGGGCTCATGATGAAGAGGTTGTGGGTTTAAATCCTCCACCGTGCTGAGACCCCATTGGCAAGTGCCTCTGTCCACCCAGCAGTATAAATGGGTACCAGTAGGTAAGGTAAGGCAATGCTCCCATGTAATACCCATGTAGTAGTGGGGTCACTGATGTCATGGTTTGGGGGCTGGGCTCATGACTGAGAGGCCGTGGGTTTGAATACCCCGCCCCTCGGTAAGGTATCAACTAGGAGTGTGACTCTGTCCACCCAGCAGTATAAATGGGCACCAGTAGGTAAGGTAAGGTAACCTGTGACTAGCATCCTATCCAGGAGGACTTGAACTCCTAGTCACTTCACGCTACAGAAACCAGGATATGCTCTTGCTGTGCTGAGCCAGTAGGCTTGGGTGCTAAAGCAACAACTGAGCACCTCAGAATCAGTGGATGTCACTGAATCGACCAGTTCTCTCAAAACAAAAACAAAAACAACAGGGGCATCACACTGTGCGGTCATTGCACATTTTCCATAAACAACATGTCCTGAAGTACTTGATGTCATTCTTCAGTGTTGGAATCACAAAGTGCTGACACCTTCAAGTTCATTTTACTGGCTTAAATAAAACCTTTCGCAATCAAGCTGAAAGCATTTCCTTGCTATTAAGTTCTGAGGTTCCTGTTTCAGAGTGCGCCTCACCCACCTCCTTCAAACTGGTTGTGCTCGTGGAATCGGAACTCCTGGAATTCCTGAAATCTAACTCACGACTCTCCAGTGAGGCAGAACCTCAACTCGACTTAAAAACACCCGAGACGCACAAAGCCGGAGCGTAAAATGCGAGTCATGCTTAAGATGATAAGAGCTGACGCTGACAGACATGGTGTTCAGGTATGCCGCTTTTACACAGCGTGCTCCTCGTATGTAAAGTCACAACCAAACCCTTACTTCAAATAAGCATCAAGACGGTCGTGAGCTTCCAAAGATTCCAATCTTAGGAAGCACATGAGAATCAGACATTCAGACAGCCTGAACAACACAACATAAAGCCTGGAATTGTGCACAACCTAACAGACTATAATCTTAAACAAGCTTTTTTTATTTTTTTTCATTCATTGACTCACTGAAGCGCTTAATCCTAATTAGGGTCGCGGGGAGGCTGGTGCCCATCATAGACGACCCTGGGCGAGGGCAGAGTGCACCCTGGACAGCTCGGCAGGCTATCGCAGGGCAGAAACACACTGACGGCAACCGAACGGCCTACTCCTTATGAACGACAGGATTGGTTCTTTTACATGTCTCTCACCACAGACAGTAAGAAACATGGCCGACCTTCGATAACCCAGTTAGCTGCACTGGGGGGACAGCAGTGACAACTCTGATAGTGGGGCTTGAATCCCCAACCTTCAGATCAGCAAGCCACCACTGCCCAAGGCTTTTTTTTCTTAGACTAAATATACATAGTGCACATATACAAGTTATATCAAAGTTGCTGACCAAGTTTGGTTAAGTCAACAACTCTGTTTTTGTGAATAAGGCAATTTTTTTGGGGAAAAAAATCTAAATAAAAACTAAAATATGTCACACATATGAGTTGCATCAAAGTTACTGAGAAAAGTTTAGGGTGTGTTGGTTAGAACGTCCACGTCACAGCAAGAAGGTCCTGGGTTCGAGTCGGAGGCTTGGCTCAGGCGTTTCTGTGAGGAGTTTGCATGTTCTCCCCGTGCTTGCATGGGTTTCCTCTGGGTACGCCGGTTTCCTCCCACAGTCAAAAGACACGCACATTAGGCTAACTGGCTGTTCCAAATTGTCCCTAAATGCAAGTGTGAATGCTTGTGTGTACGGGTGTGCATTGGTTCTGTCGGCCGACCCCCAACTGACCCTAGTAGGATTAAGCAGTTCGGCTAATGAATGAACGTGTTTGGCTGAATTCCAGTGAATGGTTCAGGAGGAGTAGCGTTACAAAAGTCATCTAACAATTCATGTACTGCTTCTTTCTGTCTCGGATTCGCTCTCTCACTCTTTTTAATTGGTCAGAAAAATGCAGTTTGTCACATTATTGGGAAACCACACATCCCTGTCCAGAGACACGCCCATGTCAAAAAAATTTACAATTAAACCTTTACCCAAGACATTTTAAAAACACTGACACAGGAGACTGACAGTTACACACTTTTTAATTTCGTATACACAAACGTGGCCCATCACCACGCAAATCCCTCTATTATTTGTTGCTACGGAAATTTTTCCTCAGTGAGACAGAGGCGCAGCTTACTATTAATTTTCAAACGAGCTCAAACGGGAGGGAGGGATGGCATACGCTCACTTCCTTGTCACTCACAGCGATCACCAGCCAATCATGGGTGCCTGCATTGCATGTCACGGAGGGAATGTGTGCATGCTTACGCCCCTCCCTAGTTGGTTGGGGTCATGTGATAGGGAAGGCAATAGTTGATGGGTGGGAATTGGATACGACTAAACTTAAGGAGAAAATGGGGGGGAAGAAGGGAAAATAAATAAATAAACAAACAAACCCAATTTTTTTTTTTTTTTTTAAATACCACATTGTGCTCTAAACCCCACCCCTTCCCACTTGTATTTGCATACCAGGACCCGGCATTTAAAATTTTTATGAAACATCATCCACTTATGTGGTCAATTTTTTCTGTTTACATCTTCAATCCCTTTTTCAATTAAAAGACTGCAGCCAAACGTCTACACTGCTAATCTTCCTACCTGAACTTGTCTGTGCACGCAAATAATCACCTTTTAAATAAACATAAAGTATACGGTTCTAAAATGATAGTTATTTTTGGTCTAAAGTAAGACACTGCTAGTTTGTCAAATTGTTTTTTCATTCCAGTCCGGATCATGGTTTTTTCCATCAAATGTTTACTGATAGTGTTGTATTATTTATACGTCATACATTTGGGCTAGTACCATGAAAATTGTTTCAAAAAACAAAGGGATAATTTAATTTAATCGGGATTATGATTGTCAGACACACGCACATACACACCAAGGGGTTGTGGTCAGGTGCGTCACAAATCCACCTGGGTAACTCCTCATAACGTTAAGAAAGACTTGGGGAACCAGTTCCTTAACCGGAAAGAGGGGGAAATGTGGGTGAGTGAGAGAAAGAGAGAGATAGAGAGAGAGAGATAAAAAACATCTACTGGAAGGTAACATTTTCTTCTATAGGGCAAAATGTTCATTAGACGCTCACTAGGAGGAGACATTTCATTATAAGTATGCCAAGTTATAATAATCCATTTGTGCCTGGTGGAGGTACCTTCCTTCTTCTTTTCTTATCTTTTTTAAAGATAATATTCAAGTTCTTTTTATTGTGTAGAAGTAGAACTTTTAATTTTATAACACTATAATATCTGCATTTTTCTTGTTTTAATGAACAACTTCTGTTTGTTACCTCCAACGAGGACTTCATGTTTTACACCTGGTTTGTGGGTATGTTTGTTATGTACAGATTTTCATGAAATTTCTACCAGGAGGTGGAACTTCGGACAAAAAAAAAGGGACTCCGTTATATTTTGAAGATGATCCAGATCAAATTCTGGATCTGGGAATTTTTTAAAGGATTCCTTAACATTGTGAAAATAGGACTGATTTTTTGTGGTATTACAGCAGGTCCAACAGCATCCTTTTTGGCTTGGCAGGGCTTTGCACTCCCCAACTACTCTTGTTAAGCTTGTATTCATTGTTTCCTAACAAATTTTTTGGAAGCTCAGTAATACAGCAGGCTCAGCAGAGGGTGCTATGTACATTGATATTTCTTCAGCTTGGCGGAGGTTTGTGCTCTCTGGAAAACAAAATGTCGGTATTACATCCATGATTTTCCCATCCGCACCCTATCCTGTATAAAAGCTGTATGGGTTGCCTTTCAGCTGTATCAGATTTGTCTTTTGGTTCCTGCTCAAGATCAAACCCATGGGAACTCACGGGTACATGGGGCAGCTTTATACAAAGTCACACGATGTACAAGCCAAAGAAATTCAGGCCAAACCATTAGTAAGGAATAAAACAGGACTGGGTGTGCTGTTATAGGAAAAGCAGCACATCCTAAAGCACTTCACTTCTCTTACATAAAGCAATTTGCACTGGAGCCTTCTGTAAGGCACTTACACTGGAGACTCATTCCTTCTGCTTATAGAAAACTTGTTCAGGTTATTCTTGTGAATGCACAGCGATTAATAACGGTCTTTTCAGCTCTCCCCTATTATACTACTGCTACCAAGGACATCTTTACATTCAAACAGCTGCGCATTCTGATACAGAACTCTATAGTAAATGCAGGATATCCACCGTCTTCCACAATTCACGAGTTCACAGATGCCCCGATTGCCTGGTGTCACTGTGACTGACAGATGAGAGAGTCAACCCACCCCCTAAATTCATGGATTTATGCATATTACAGATACATTACTCCCCTTCATCCCCTTTCGCCAAACTGGTCTTATACATTTGATTTTCATTGTGAAAGATGCGCAAGACGCTACAAATATTGAAAGATCACCACTGTACTCTGCAGTGTGCGTGAAGGGGGGTGTAGCATGCAGAATGCAGTTCTGCAGTGACGGAGCAGCATGCCATAAATCTGAGGAGTGGCATGGGTGTGGTAGATACTGATTTACACCCTGTTACATACCACAGGCACAGCCAAACACCTCAGCATGGCACAGAGCTCCCCCAAGTGGAGGAAACGTAAAAGTGGACACATTTTCTTTACAACAAAGCCAGTGTGGTTTTTTTTGTTTCTCCTATAAGTCTGGAAGGTGTGTTTTGCCATTCTTGACAAGCAAGCCAGACACCTTGGGTAGGATTTCATAATCAGAATATGGCAGGTTTTGCATGTTCAGGCAAGCTGTAGGCAGGCTATTCTTGGCGGTTATGACGGTTCGGATAATAACAGTAACCCCATCATTAGGGAAAATAAGAGTCATTATCAGAGCATTGGAATTAAAGTGGATTACAAGGTTTCAGCGTCAAACTTCTTGATGCAGTGATGTCACATTGAGGGCATGTCTTAAGTTCATTAATGAACCGTATACTGACCTAATACAACATGCTGTTTTTTTATTTTTAAAAGAACACTTTCCTTAGACAGAATAAAATGAAAGAATAACAATAACATACGTTGCACAAATACAGGATGATAAAAAAAAAAAAGACATGAATTCTCATTATATTATTACTACTGTTATTATAATCATCAACAACAAATATCACTCACTCATTTACAGAACCGCTTACTCCCATTAGGGTGGCCTGGAAAGACGAAGCCTATCTCAGCCAACACTGGGCAAAGTACAGCCTGAACAGCTCGCCAGATCATCACAAGGCCAACACACACACACACACACACACACACACACAGGGGTAATCTGAAACAGACAATTAACCTAACGCGCATATCTTTGTACTGAGGAAGAAAACCCGCGTCTCCGGAGGAAACCCGCAAAAGCATGGTGAGAACATGCAAACTCCACACAGAAACCCCCGAGCACGGGGCTTGTACCCAGGACCTCCTTGCTGTGAAGTGGCCGTGCTATGGCACGACGACACTGTGCCGCCAAAATCATATTGTTAGTTATTATTATGGGATGTCGCATGTAAAGGGCAGCCCACTTTGCACTGCTCCACCAGGGGATAAATTCAGGGTCCCTCTGTCTGTCACAATGTCCTACCAGTGTGTCTCACAAACTACACACTCCATAACATCACCTACCGGTTGACCTACATGGTCTATAATCAAATAGGCAAGAGCCACTGATTGGATGATTTCTGCAGTGATTAATGTTACAGCCTCTTCCATCCTCAACACGGAAATCAAAGCTAAAGTCGATCCAACAAAATATTAGAGCGCACAAACGTCTTTTGGCAAGGCAATGTACATATGTCTGTTACTAAGAATTTCCACACAAAAGAACTATGATGGGTGTGTGCACGTGGGTGAGATCATTAGTTGTCACCTGTGCGATGGCGGCCTCGTTGTCAGCCAATCCCAGGAGAAAGATCCTGGCTTTATCGTTCTTCACGGGAACAGCGCGACCCCTCCACTCCACCTCGCTCATAGTGGCTGCCTGCTTCGCTCGCGTCTGAGTGATCAGCGCCTGAAGAAAGACGCGAGAGCGATACACCATGAACTGTTGATTCCCTGCTTCTCTCATTTCCTCTACTGAGGGTAATATGTTTGGATGGACGTGGGCTTTAACAGGACTACCCCGGTTCATCGAAAGGTTTATTAATATCAAAAAAAAAAAGGGTGACTTCTGACCTCAAGCTTCTCTGCCATCATGCCTCCGCCTCCTCCAGCACTGAGTCTCATCTGCATCAGGTCATTTATAGCGTTCTGGTCACCTTTGAAACGAGGAAACACAATCAGCCAGTGAAATATACAAATGACGCTACGCTATACTGAGCTAAAATCCTAAAGGTTACTGATATCATTGATATACTTCAGTTATCTCTCTCTCCATTCTATATACACAAACATTTTTACAATTCAAATTTAATATCCACTGGATAACGCAACAATATATATCACTCTCACATTTGCTTAATCCTACTACTAGGGTGGCACTGATAACGGGGCAAAGGCGGGGTACATCCTAAACAGACCATCGCAGGGCAACACACACACACACACACACACACACACACAAAACCCTTCACACTTATCCACAGCTTGGGGCAATTTGTAACAGCCAATTAGACTTATGTGCATGTCTTTGGACTGTGGGAAGACACCAGAGTACCCTGATGAAACCCATGCAAGCACGCACAGATCACGCAAACCCCACACAGTAACACCTAAGCCCGGGAATCAAGCCCAGGACGTTCTTGCTATAAGGAGGCTGTGCTAACCTCTATGCTACCGTGCCACACTATACTGGTTAATATTATAAACGACAGCAACAATACTTCCCAAAGACCCCATGATTCAGAACCAAAGCTATTCGTATCAGGGGGTGGAGTCAAACCGTGGGGTGGAGACAACTTAAGAGTGTTTTATGCTGGATGTGTCTCAATTAAGGGACCACATCTTTCAAGCGCTCCGTTCCATGACTGAACCAGTCTCAGTGGCTCGACTGTGTGCTGACGCGCGAAGGTAGCCTTCACATCCCAAGCTGTGAATGATCCAATGGGTGGATCTGTCACGTTCCAACACTGACAGCAGCACCATTCAATTTTAGTTAATGTGTCATAACTGAAGGTTGCCAGGCGATGACAGGAGAGATGATGTGAGACAAACGATCAGCTAATAAAGCATCTTCCTTAGCTTGGTTTGTAACGATGCAGCCTTCACAGTCGCCACTTCTTCGTAGCCTGCGTTTTTTTCCCCAAAGGAACCTGAATTAAGACCCACCTACTGAGAGTCTTATGTAGTAACTCTATGTGTACCAATACCTATGGAGATGATAATTTCTCCATCAGATATAACAGTGGCGTTCTACTAATGTTCACAAGTGTGTGTGTGTCTCACCGATGTTGTATGCACAGTAGCGGATGTTGGGTGAGATCTCCTCCACTCTCTGGTGGTACAGTACAGCCTGCTCCTCAGTGAACGCACTCGCCAGCTTCAGGTAGATCGTCCTGGAAGGTCGAGCGCCATTCAAACCATCATATATTTGAAACACAACAGTATACTATAACCTGCTAACAGCACATCCAAACTCAACACATCATACACTCGCCATTAAAATACTAAGAATACAGTCGCTAGGCTACTGATGCTGCGTATATCCTAGATAATGACGACGTAAAGGCAGCATGACGGTCAGTGCTGTAATCGGAAAGGAAGTACTCACTTGCACTTGTTGAAGGCCTCCATTGCAGATTTCCACTCCTGCATTTCAAACTGGACCATACCGGTCAGGTAGGCAGAGTACGCCTGCATACAGTGACAACGCCACACACTTGACATCTTACACTACATCCATTAACAGTATGAACATCATCCAACTCTCAGAAATGGCAGTGATTAATACTAATATTCACCTTAGAAATGTTACGGGTCAGTGAGAAGGTTAAAGGAGAAGTCAGCACTGATTACAAGTTAATAGTTTCGCATACAAATTTCTAGACGAGTTTCGTTTACAAAATTGCAGGCCGATAGCTTCTGTTGTAACGATTTTATGGCCAGTTATTTGAAAATTAAGTCTCAGAATAATGATGTCATCAGGGCACTATGCATGACGAACAAAGAGATAAATGCTGTCTACTCCTTTAAATGCAGTGTCGCTAATCACAGCAGTGGGTTCGCCAACGCCTACCATCAGACTGGACATCACTGTGGATCACTCCGGAAACCGAAGTACCCAGAGAACACCCACGTAAGCACAGGGAGATGAGTGTGCTGGCCCTGCAATGGTCTGGCAAGCTGTTCAGGGTGTACCCAGCCTTCGCAAAGTGATGGCTGAGGTAGGCTCCAGCCTCCCCGCAACCCTAATAGGATTAAGCGGTTTGGCGAGTAAGGGAATGAGTGGTGGGAATGGGATGAAGTATGAAGAACTGACAAATGGTGCTTATGTTTTATCTGGTTTCCGGTTAAACGTAGATGTAGACGTCCCATCGGTTTAACTGATTTGTCTACAAGGCCATGTGGACGATGAATCAGCAGCACAGGGGTGTAAATGTCTTGCGATAAACACAGTGATTCAGCTGCGCTTTCCTAAACTGGAGGAATCAGTTCTAAAAGGTTGCAGTCGTACTCATACACTGATCTCATACCCGCGTTATGATGTGTTATAGTGTAGACTCCCTATAAACCCTACAGGCTCATGAAAAAAAAAAAAAAAAAAAGATTAATATCTTAATAAAATATATAAATGTGCGTGCGTGCATATATACACACACACACATTTTATTAAGATTATTGAGATATTTTATTGTGTTTTCATACACACACACACACACACACACACACACACACACACACACACACACACACACACAGTTTGGAGAAATGCTGGTTTTCCATACCCAAACTATACCATAATAAACACACAAATATTTTCCATAAACTGAACAGGAATATACTGAAGTGTACTTGGGCCACCTAGAGGTGGATTTTATTATTGTGCTGAAGGTTGTGTGTGTGTGTGTGTAAATTTTTTTTTTATATAACCAAATAAATAAATAAAGAATTTTTTATTTAAATTAAATAAAGATTTTTTTTATTTTAAATATCCCCCCCAGAATTTCTGAGAATAAAATCATAAACCATTTCCCAGGTTCAGGTCAAAACTTCTAAATTTAAAGTTTAAATATTTTTTTTTTTACAAAAAAATCTCAGATATCGTTTGAGAGATTGCTGTTAGAATTTTAAACTGGATGAACAGATTGCATTTATGATGCTATTTTCTGAGGTGAAAGTCAGAATATCTTGAGAAAAAAAAAATCTAATTTTTTTTTTTTTTTTAGATTAAATCCAGAGTTTCTATGCTTAAAGCCAAAACTTGAGAAAAATTCAGAAATAATTTCTGGGAAAAAAACAGTAGAAACCATTTGACATTAAAGTCAGAGATTCTAAGAAAAAAATAATTCAGATTTTTTTTTTTTAGATCAAAATTAGAACTTCAAAATTTAAAGTAAGAATTTCTCAGAAAAAAATCAGGAACTATTTTTAAGATTAAAGCCTTAACTGTCTAAACTGATAACAAGAACATTCGTATGACGCTGTTGTTTGGAACTGGTTGAATAATGAGATTTTTTGACTGTTGGTACATAATCACATCATAACCAGCATGGGTACTTTGAAGCGACCGTCATGAACTGGATCTGCACCAAACAAAATATGAACTTCAAAATATTCCAAGTGAGAAGTCATTTCAGACTTTTTTTCTCTGAGAAATTCTTACTTTAAACTAAAAAATAAGTCATGCTTGTAAGAGAGAGGGGGGAAAAGGGGGGCCTGGGGTGAACAGTGAAGAACTGGCCTGAAAATATTTTATACGAGTCAGTCAGACGTCATCATTAAATCGCCAGAAAGCAAGATCACCACAAGAGAAATATTGTTTGTACCAAAAACAAAGCTCCAAATTTACATCAGGAATAAATCAGAGACAGCACGAACGACCCGCCCACCAACCACACCTCTCACCTGACACTGAAGTTATCAATATAATAATGGATCTGCAAACAACAAAATTCCTAATTAAACAAACATGCTGGGTTACCTGGGCCTCCAGTTTGGTCTTGGCGTCGACGCGCTGGCTCTCGCACAGCTTCTCCAACTTCTCTCCGTGCTTGGCAGCTTTACGGAGACGCGCCATCAGGTGGAAGCGTTTCCGCGGCTCAGTGTTGGCCTCTTGCTTCAGCTGCATGGCGTAACTCCACGCTCGCTCGGCTTCCATCACAACCAGCAACAGATATCTGTGAGGTTGACCAGAGAGGATGGAAGCTGGAGTTAACGTCATTCAATCCGCGACCACATAATTTAGCAAAAGAATAAACGAAGAAACCTCTGCAGTGTGCTGTTACAATAGTGTGATGACGCCTTACCAGACCAAAACGGCTTATTTTTTTACTTTTCTTACTTTATTTATTACTTTTATTCACTTATAACTGCAGTCAATGTTTTGGAACATCCGTAAGACAACTTTATGCCGTATTATTCAGTTATTAGCAGCTATAAGAGGCATTCCACAGTATGTGGTCTGTGGGTCATGGAAAAAAAAAATTGATTAAGCATAAAAACTAGGTTTCATTGTGAAAGAGATATCAAAGTGCCTGACCTTATATGGCTTTAAAAATATATCAAATTCTCAGAAGATACCAGGGTCACAGGGAGGCTGGTGCCTATCTTTGGAACAGCCAATTAGCCTGTTGTGCATGTCCTATGGACTATGAAAGGAAACCAGATTACCCAGAGGAAACCAACGCAAGCACAGGGAGAACATGCGAACTCAACACAGAAATGCCCTCGCCGAGCCCAGGACTCGAACCCAGGACCTTCTAACTGAGAAGAAGTGCTAACCGCTATGCCAACATGCCCTTCCTTCTTAAAAGACTAGCAGTGTGCTAAACTACGGGGGCTTCCTGTTTGTGCAGCTCAGCATTGGCCAATAATGTGTTGCGCTGCATGGGTCAGTGACGTAGCCCAGCCAATCCAACGCAGTGATGTCACTAACAGGCTGGAACAGCCAACCAGAAAGGCAACATGTCTCTGAGCATGCCTAACGTCATAACACTCGCACACTTTGAAAATGGGCACGGACTGATGTTGCCGGAAGGAACCGCTAATGCTACACATTACCGTCTTAAATAGCTAGTAACACTAATTCACCACAGGTACACTTTAAGTAGCAGCAAATATAATGGATAACTTTTTCCCGCAGGATCGCACACTGTACTGTCTTTTTCTTAAAAAGTGAGGCTTCAGTGAACCAATGGATCATTTCCCGCCAGCAAGTTAATTCATGTGACCTCAAGCTTTACTGCTTTTTTAACTCATTAAGGTTTGCTTGCTTGTAGGTCAGCAATGCTCCAGAGTCAGTGCTTGGAACCAGTGCGGGATCATAAATCCCTGAATCAGAAACTTGGCACATTTCTCACTGTCAGTTCTACAGCTTTCTCACCGACTGTCCGACAGGATCTCCACGGTAACCTTTTTGCCCGTGAACTTGTGCCGGTTACCCATTCTGAAGCCCAGCGTTTTGCGCAGACGACGCAGTCGTCGGGAGCAGTATCCTCTGAAACAAAATAAAAATATGATGCATCAAAATCATGATTATTGCCACGGTAGAAAAGTAACATGGTATGTGGAAAGGCTCACCGGTAGCGCTGGTAGTCTCCGTGCCGGAGTCCATGCTGCTGCTGGGAATCTTTTATTATCTGGAGGACTGGAAAATGGTGTTAAGAAAAAAGCCAGAACATGGTATATGTCTGTATTGATTTAATTATACGGGCATCTGATTATATGGATACTACAGCCTAACGGTTAGAGAAGCAGGTTTGGTACTGAACAGATGCTGGTTTGATTCCTGACCGGCAGGAAAAATGTGTGACAGAGTGAGCAGCACCTCTCCTTCCTCCACCTTCCCGGGTAAAGTGCCCTTGAGCAAGGAACCTAACCCCCAACTGCTCTCCAGCCTGCCCACTGCTCCTAGAGTGTACTCACTATTTATGTGGCGTGTGTTCACTTTGGACAAGTTAAATGCCAAGCCAAATTTCCCTTGTGGGATTAATACAGTGTATCAAAACCAAAAAAGTCGAAACATGACTGAATTTATCAGTATTCTAGGCAGGACAGTGACGTATTGCTCAGCATGTCCGCATCAGAACAAGACGGTCCAGGCTTCGAGTCCCGGGCTCAGTGAGAATGCTTCCGTGTTGATTTTGCATGCTTGCGTGGGTTTCCTCTGGGTACACTGGTCTCCTCCCACAGTCCAAAGACATGTGTGTTTAGGCTAACTGTCCGTTCCCGATTGTCCCTAAGTGTGGCAGGTTGTGTGTGTTGCCCTGAGATGGTCTGGCAAGCCATTTAGGGTGTACCCAGCCTTTGCCCGGTGTAGGCTGAGATAGGCTCCAGCTTCCCTGAGATCCTAGTGGGATTAAGCGGTAAGGCAAATGGGTAAGTGAGTAATTATTCATACAAAGTGCTGGATGTGATCTTCACATGACTTCATTAATCAGGATTTTGTTGCATTAGTCAATAACACAAATCTAATAAGCACAGATCATCAAATAACATCTAACATGACACTCAACACTGGTTTAGAAAATAACTAATTTCAAGTTTTAACACAAGTATGACTTTGTCTTCTAATTAAACATTACATCCATGAAATTAAACCAATAGTAAACAGATTCTAACATAAATGACACGTATATCTAAGATTTAATCCTTACAGTCCCCATTAAACATATAGGACACTAGGTAGGGTGCACAAGCCTTCACTGTGAACACCCTAAATAGTGCACTTAAACAGGCCATACAGACATGTTCGGACACAACCACAGACATGCTGGCTAGCTAGTCGGCTAAACTAAGATAAACAACCGTCCACATTGACAGAACCGTGTTTTTAATTTGAAGAGGATACTTTCCAGAGCAAGGCCTTCGCTCAGACTGTTCTCCTTGTTTTCCTCCATCAGTGATGGTTTCGCTTCGCTCGCCTTGTCTACAGCCATCTTTCCCTCACTAAATAGAACACGTCTCGTAAAAAACGGATGGAGAAAAGCCCTGACCCGGAAGTACAAAAAAAGCGCAGAGGCGTGGCCAAAACGAGCTCGAGAGTATGTTTTATTATTTTTTTTTTTTAGTTTTTTTTAAATTTTATAATTAATACAGTTCATTTAAAAAACTTAAAAAAAAAACTAAGAACAATTATTTATAATTTACTGTATATAAATATAAAGGCTAGAAAATCCCTGCAGAACGTTTGCCTGCAGCTTGGTGCCTGCCCACGTGGTTGCCCCTAGGTGTCACTGTGAGTGAGAATAGTTGTGTGTGCTGGCCCTGTGATGGCCTGGCGAGCTTTCAGGGTTTACCCCGCCTTCGCCCAGTGTCGGCTCCAGCAACGCCATGACCCGTGTAGTAGGATTAAGTGGTGTGTGAGTGTAATAAGCGAACAACTATAGGTGTTATTATCTGTGGTATTTAGGAGACGATGTCAGAGAGAGGGGTTGGAATTTTGTAAAGATGTCATAGGGATTTTTTGGAAGAGGAGTAATGGGGCAGCCGTGGCCTAAAGGTCAGAGAAGTGACTCTGGGACAGAAGGGTCACTGGTTCGATTTCTGGGCACTGCAGTGTGTAGCAACCCACTGCTCCAAGTGTGTGTGCTCACTGTTTACGTGTGTGTTCACTTTGGATGGGCTAAATGCAGACATGAGAATTTCCCTTGCGGAATGATTACATTATAAAATAAATGAAAAGGAAGAGGAGATGATAATGAAGAGGGTGGCACGTTGGTGTAGTGGTAAGCATGTCCGCCACAGAGCAAGAAGGTCCTGGGTTCGAGTCCTGGGCATAGCAAGGGCGTTTTTGTGTGGAGTTTGCATGTTCTCCCCATGTTTGCTTGGGTTTCCTCCGGGTACACCGATTTCTTTCCACAGTCCAAAGACATGCACGTCGAGCTAATTGGTTGTTCCAAATTACCCTTAGGTATGTGTGTGTTGGCCCTTTAATGGTCCGGCAGGCTGGTACGCTGTCTTCGCCCAGTGTCGGCTGAGATAGGCATTAACCCTGGTACGATTAAGTAGAATCGAGTGAGAGAGTGGGTGATGATGAGGACTTTAAGTGTGTTCAATGTTGCAGTCTGCATTAATCCATGAAATATCATATGGAAGAACTATAATATAATAGTATACTAACTATAATAATTATAATCATAAACATGATGGATAATATGCTACCTGCTCTTGTACTACACAGGAAAACAATAAATATAAATAGTTTATGAAGTATTCCTCTTTCCGTACATAATGCCTCGTTTTTTGTAATGCTGCATGCTGATTGGACAGCTGAGATGTCTTTCATATCACAGGAGGAATGCAAACTATTCTGTACTATTGCCCAATCATAGTGAGAACAGGATACTATTAACCAATCACAGAGGAGCAGGCTGGTATTTTGGAATGCTGAGGAAATATATGCCGGGCCTTGGGATGGCTTGATTGATTGATTCTCATTCTGGCTTTAATTAAAAAAAATTTTAATTATTATTTATTATATTCGATTCCATCCACCTTCCTCTGCTTATCCGAGGTCAGCTTGCAGAGGCAAACAGGTTTGGGAGGGAAACCCTCCTCATGGGGATCCCTGGGGCGTTCCCAGGCCAGACAGAACATGTAATCCCTGCGGATTTGATTGAGTTCTAGCTCTACCCCGGGGCCTCCTCCCAGGAGGACATGCCAAGAATATCTCTAATTACAACTCTCTTATATTATGGCGCTAAAGAACAAAACACAAATTACATACACAATTACAGCCAAGGGAAACAAGCCTCTAGACCAGGCGTACACCAACAGACAGGCGGCATATAGAGCAGTGCGCTGCATCTCACCTGGTCTTCTCGGACCATGTCTCCATCAGCCTGATTCCTATCCCTTGTCCTGTGCATAAATACAGTAAGTCCACACAGAAGACCATCACGTGTAGCCTGGTACGCCTATTCCCATGCTCCAGGAATGCCTTGAGTGAAGCTTCGACCAAGCCGGACAAGGTGGACCTACCTGGAGGATTATACGTCATCTGATTGCGGTTACATCAGCACATGCATTGATGATGTCACCATCACCAGGAAGATCACCACCGTACTATACAGTCCTTGTGCTATCACTAACTTACTAACTTCTCACAAGAATAACAAAAATATCCAACCAATTAGTGCCACAATCACTAAATAAACACATCACTAATATTTGAATATAAAGACATTTATTTCTTTAATAACAAATATTTCACACTGATCACTTTTTATCTATCAAAAGAGGCAGAACACAAAACTCAGACATGTTCGGCAGTTGAGATATATTTAAGAATAAACATTTTGATCTCGGAGATGTGCATGGTCTCTCTGACGGTGGTGTCGCGGTTGCGAACCAGCAGGAGCCCGTTCTCTAGAGTGTTCTCTCCGACCATCACTGTAAACAGCACTCCCATCTCGTCATACCTGCACACAGCACACACCAGTGACATGCAGCATATCTGTTATGGGGTAAGTATAACTGCGGTAATTATGCCGAAGAAGTGCTTACTTGGTGTGCAGTTTGTCCATGGAGGACTGTGTGGTGTCCATGTATCCAGGCCATACACTGATTCCCTCTTCAAGGAGTTCATTAAGCAAACCCTCACACACCTTGGAGAAAAAACAAAAACAAAAAACACATCTGTCATCCAATAAATCCCAATCAGACGCAGCACAGTGGTGTAGTGGTTAGCACAGCCGCCTCACAGCAAGAAGGTCCTGGGTCCTCAGTGTGGGTGTAAATGGCTGTGTGTGTGTTGCCCTGCAATGGTCTGGCGAGCTGTTCAGGATTTACATCGCCTTCATGGATATATATGCGACTGATCCCGATTCTGTGCCAGTTGGGATGCCACCCACTGCTCAACGTCTGTTTGCCATGCTCTTCTGGTTCTTCTCCTTCCGTGGGTGCCTTCCACTTTGCCTTAGATGCCTTTCTCAAGGCCTTTGTGTCGTACGGCGTGGGTGAAGAATCGCAGTTTTCTTCTGACTTTCTTTTGTTGAAAGAGCGTCTTTGTTCTCAGTTGTTGAAGCACCCACTGGTTGGTACGCTTATCCCTCCGAGAGACTCATAGCTTCTGTCTAAAGCTCCACATTTCAAAGGCATTGATCATGTCCACCACTTTCTTGGAGATGGTCCATGACTCGCTTCCATAAGACGCAATGGAGAATGTTGCCATGTAGTACATACTAAAACAATTATTCACCTCAGGCGTGGCATATGTAGGAAACGCAGTCTTTAGGAAGTTGCAAAACACTGAACAACATATTTGTGCGACAAACTGCAACTTAAAGCTGGGGTTGGTATTATGGAAAGCCAGCAAAATTTTAAAGTAGGGCTCTGGCTAAAACCTCCCCTGTCCTCCTTGCAGGCCTTTCTAAAGCCACACCCCTCACCACATGAGCTCTACCTGCAGATTCGTGCACGGTGGGGTCACCAGAAGCAGGGAGACATGGAAGCATTTGATTGGATATTTCCCAGCGGACCACAAGGCAGGGATTGGTCGTCGTTTTTATAGGATTACAGTGGCCACCGATGATGAATTTTTTCCAGGCCTTTATCAGAATTTATAAGTTATTGATTGCTGTCAGTGTGTTTTTCAACAACCTTTCAACCAATATGAGTTTATGTATACAGCTAGAAATTTACCAACCCCAGCTTTAAGTTGAAGGATGACAATCCTTTATCTTAAATCTTCAATCAAACTGTAGACATGGTGAATATTCTAAAGAGAAGAAACAAGACTGCAGTACATCAGCACTGCAGTGTCTCCATCATTAACACCCCACCCCAACTCCCATCTGAATGATCCTTGTGTTCAGAGATAGAGATAGAGAATACCAGAAATGAAAACTCTGGTAATCGTTACCTGTCTGAGCTCCGAGGTGGATCCCTTGCCCATGTCCAGTGCTACTTTAACAGGCGCTAACGTAGGATGGAGCTTCAACACCTGGAGGAAACGGAGAGAAATCTGAGCGGATGTGACGAAGAAGGAACAGGAAACGTTCATTCGCTCATTTTCTAAGCCGCTTAATCCTAATTAGAGTTGCTGGGAGGCTGGCGCCCATCTCAGCCGACTCCTTGCAGGGGCGGCTAGACCCTGAACAGCCCGCCAGACCATCGCAGGAAAAACAAACATATTCCACCAATAAAATGTTTTCACATTCATTTTCTATGAAGGTTAAGCTGCAGCATGTCACGTATTCATTTATTCAGTTACACGTAGAAAGCATTTATTGTGAGAACAACACAGCAATTAAGGTTTTTTCCTCAGACGTTCTTTTTTTACAAGCCACATTGAAACTGACGTCTGATCACTTGCTCACTGACGTACTGTTCTCTGATGAAGTCTCTGCTTGCTGTCCACTTTCTGGATGTGATGTAAGGAGTTAAAAAGGACAGCCAGGACTCCCCTGTCCATGTTCGCACCAAGAGAGACGACGTGAGGCAGAACGAGCTTCTTCCCGTCTCTGCACTGTAGGCAATGAGGATAAGTGTGAATAATCAGGAGGCGGAAATAACGCCTTTAAATTTGAAGACAATAAATACAAAATGCAGGCCATCTAATCAAATACACTATGATATAGAACAAAAATAATCATTATGAAAATATGGCAACAATAGTACAAACTAAATGTGCGCTCAGAGAGAGTAAGGTACCTCCACCATGTAGCATGGATCATGTAACAAATTAGCTCTACTGTACACGGCTACTAGTTCAATTACCCATGTGCTTGTCTTACTGTACGTTCGGTAGTACGTAAACGTGACCAAATGAGTAAAAAAAACTCTCTCATTTAATGTTTTTAATGTTTCTGAGATTTGACCTTTCAAGATCACTCAAGGTCAGAGGTAGCCGAACAAAATCCTGACCACACCCGTGTATGGATTATCAACAAACTTGGTTCGGGCACTACCCTACCCGTGTCCAAGAGAAGATTTGATCAGGAATGTGGTGGAGGACAGTGGTGGCTCAGTGGATAGTGAGTTACTGATCTGTCCGTAGGTCTGGGTTCATTCCGCAGTACCAGCATACACATCGTGCTACCACTTTTGGGCCCTTGAGCAAAACCCTTAACCCTCAACTGATAAAAATAATAATAACAAAATGAAGCTTTGGATAAGAGCATCTGCAAAATGCTGTTACAGAATATCAAGGTCAAAGGTGAAGGTCAGAGCAAGCTCAGACATTTTGGGAGATCTAGCACTTAGAACTTTAAAACGAGTGCCAACAGACACACCGTTACTATGAAACACTTATAGGAAACCATATATGGATTTTCAAACGAGACAATCACCTTTGACCTTGAGTGACCTTGAAAAGGTCAAACGCCGGCCATCTAAGTAAATCCTTCAAACAAGAGTTTGCTGGCTGATTTGGTCATGTCGACATGTTGAAGATGGGCCTATCAGACGTCCATGCTGCGTGGCGGACGTACCTTACACTCTGAGTGCCCCTCTAGTTTAGCTTATTAAGTTAATTATCAAGCTAATATCTGTATGAAGGTGTTATGCTACACTTTGTTATGTCAATTAGCTGAAGTGTTGTCCATTACAAGGTGGCTGTAGAGAGGCATATGACCTTTAGGTCTGTTGAATATATATTGTTTTGGAACATATCCTCAGCAGGTAATACACCGCCACTCACTTGTAGTTTGTCTGGACTGCCTGGGTGGCTTTGTAACAGCGCAGCATCGCTGAGCATCCACAGCGTTTCCAGTGTTTCTGTACCCCACGGGAACGGATAGAGCACCTTGACTCCACGGGACGCGCCTTCGCTTAGCTCGTCATCTTGAACGTCACACACGCTGAAGTCAGATGGTCCTAAAGCAAACTGTCGCAAAGGCTGATTAATGACTAAATCACAGGGTATGGAGGATAGTTTTTACCAGGAGTATTACACAGAATCTCTAAGCAAAATAGCACGCCCTCGAAATTAAATAAATTAATAAGCAACCATGTGAACTTCCTGTTTGGGCGCATGAGAGCTTACCTTTTTCCACCACCGCAGTCTGTGTCGTGCCCAGTAGTCGAGCCACTGTGAGGACGTACGGGGGGAACAGAACCAGGTGAGCGATGCCTCCGTCACCTCTGAAGAGCTATAACATGGCGAAACCACAGCAATCTGCTTTACACGACCGGATCCGTATCACTGAAAAATCTCACTCACTCGCCGAACCACTTAATCCTACTATTAGGGCCGCAGGGAGGCTGAAGCCTATCTCAGCCGACATGCTGCAAATGCGGGGTACACCCTGAACGGCTATATGAAAAATCTGTACATAATAATTCAAAATGTATGAACAGTACTGTTCCAAAAATCTGATACCTTAAAAATAATATGTGCCACTGTGGTGGCATGGTGGCGTAGTGGTTAACACGTTCACCTCACAGCAAGAAGCTCCTGCGTCCGAGTCCCGGGATTGGGTGAGGGCGTTTCTGTGTGGAGTTTGCAGGTTCTCACCGTGCTTGTTTGGGTCTGTTCAGAATTGCCCCTAGGTGTGAGTGAGAATAGTTGTGTGTTGTCCCTGGGACGGACTGGTGAGTGGTTCACCAGAGTCGGCTGAGATAGGCTCCGGCCTCCCTGCAACCCTAGTAGGACTAAAAACCCTAGTAGGACTCATAATCGAGAGATCATGGGTTTGAATCCCTGTTAGACCCCCACCATGCTAAGATGCCTGGGCAAGGTCTTTACCAGAGGTGTGCGTCTGTTCCCCCAGCAGTATAAACAGGTACCAATAATAATAAAAAAAAAAAAAAACACTGGGAAGGTAATGTGCGATGGACTAGTGCCCCATCCAGGAAGGAACATCACATTACAGAAACCAGGATAAGCTTAGACCTGATGAGCGAGTAGGCTCGAGTGTAAAAATCCCAAAAGACTAACAATGTTCCTTTATAAGGAAATGAGATGCGAGTTTTATCTTCCAGAACCAGCTACAGTTTTCTTCTGGAGATTCTGACTGCCACAATTGCCTCTTATTAGCTTTATTATTAGTAGTAGTATTATTATGGCAGAAAAGTTGGTCTCTTATGTAATATGCTCAGATCAGGGTCACATTCACACAAGCCTCGAGGTTGATGATGAGCAAAACGAAAAGCTGAAACCTCACCAACCGATTGCATCCGAGTCTCCGTCCTCAGGCCGGTAACACATTCCAGTTTCAGCCAGACCGAACGGCAGCTTTCTGCTCATGAGCTCCAGGGAAGGGAGGTACTGCGCCAACGCACCTGGGGATCCCAAAACAAAGCGACCAATCATTTATTTAAGAATTTGGACTTCAAAAACTGCAGCAACGTGTTAAATAGCTCTGTTATATTTAGCTGAAGTAAACACGCAATTTCAGCATTCCGGATGTGACAGCACACACATTTGGTCATGTGATCACATAACAACTAGGTGTTATAGTTGCTATACTATACTGTACTAGTGCAGAGTTACTGTTACCACACCGGAGTTCGTGGTAACCCTTAAACCCCGGTTACACACATCGCACGACAGAAAATTGGACGATTTTTCTGTCGACAGTTGTGGGCGCACCGTACAAGACTCATGCATTGTGTGATGGAAAATGTTAACGTGGGCTCGCCATGGAGTTCTGAACATATTCGAATATATTTTTGTCTTGTAGGTAATTCTTAATGTCAGCTCATTTCCTCGGGCTGCTGTATGATGCCCTACGATGTCCTACGTCTGCGTTTTGGCTCATGCGCTCTGTGATATCCCCCACCTTGGAAGAGACTGGTCCGAAAAGGTTGCCTCAGCCGAAGTAACCCACTCACTCTTTCACACCACTCAGGGGTCAAATCCCTTTGGTTGAGAAGATCCTCGACTTCTTGTCCAGCCCGGTCTCTCAGTCCATGAAGGGTACTTATCCCAAACACCCGAGGTCTTGATCTGACCACTGAAAACCACCACTGCTCTAACAGGTTCCTCTTGAGATCTACTCCCAAGGGTCCATATGCACAGGTTTCACCTCTGAGTAAAGACACAGCATGATGATTATCTGGAGGGATGAAGAACCGCCGCTGTAACAGCTGCAACATGCCATCAACTACCTCAGAAGCTCCATCACTGCTCTTCCCATAATGTTTATAAAACTGGAGCAGCTCATGGAGAGGACAAACGTTCAAATGTATCCGTCTGAAAACAAAAAGTCGCCTCCTGATACAGTAACTAAACATTTTAGAGCCTTATTTTAGTCTTATTCGTCACTTAATGTATTATTTATTCAAACACTGCGATTTCCTTTAGCTTAAAACACCTATTATGACGAGAAATTAACTTCTCAACCTTACTACTGCAATGTCTTCATATAGTGCATGTGGACGCGGCGACCTTTATGCAACCGGAAGTACTATGTGACTTCCGGATACGGGACTTTTATTATATTAATACGCTTTACTACCGGTTACTACCATAGACATCTATATACGTAGACTGTGCGATGTCAACTTGACGCCATCTTGGACAGTGTTACTTCGGCATCAATAGCATGGAAGGAGACAGAAAAAGTAAGAAAAAAGAAGAGTTTAGGGTCAGAATGTTTTGTGGTAAACTGTAAAAATTACAGGAACCAACACAGCAGATCTGCAGGGATAACATTTCACAAGTAAATGATTAAAAACATGCCCAGAAAGCCGTATAAATCCACGTTATAAGAGTGTGTTCACTTGAGTATGAGGATGGGACTGGTGTTTTTCACTATATGCATCATGTGCATGTGGCCGATTATAGCAGGACTCAGTGCTTACATGTGCATGTATTCAGTAAATGTAAACTCATTATTCAAATATATGGGTTTATGATTGGGAACATGATCCTATGAGTATGAAAAGCACTCCTACAACTACACTGTACACGTATTATAGCAGTAATACATCTACATGGACACGTATATACACGAAGATACTCGTACATTTGTGTATATAGATCTGTGTTATATGATATTATGTCCCAAATATACATTATGTATCCTTATATTATATAGATGTACAAGTGTGTGCGCAACATTCTGAATGCTCGTGAATACTATAGAAGTCTCCTGAGACATTCCAAATGGATCGCCATGCGCAAGAGGGCAGATGCAGCACCCTCGAAGTTGGCCTTAGTACGCAGTGTCCACTTTGTCTAGAAATTATTTAATTTATTTTTATACCAAGTACCATTCACAAAATGGGACCAGTGGCGTAGCGGTTGGGGTGCCGGGCTCACGATCGAGAGATCATGGGTTCGAATCCCCGTTGGACCCCCACCGTGCTAAGACCCCTGGGCAAAGTCTTAACCACAAGTGTGCTTCTGTCCACCAAGAAGTATAAATGGGTACCAGTAAAAACACTGGGAAGGTAACCTGCGATGGACTAGCGCCCCATGTAGCATGAAGTGTCCTAGTCGCTTCACGCTACAGAAACCGGGGATAAGCACTGGCCTGATGACCACTAGGCTCGGGTGTAAAAGCCGAACAGATTTACCTTTTACCATCCATAAACCTATATAAATATATAAAACAGTTTGATAAGATCTAATAGATGTAAACAAGAGCATACTCTAATTACTGGCAGATTTATTGGTTTTGTATATATTTAACTGTCCTATTTAAAGAATAACCTTATAAAAATAAGTTGCAGTAAGTTGTTTACAATAAACCACATTAAAATATACAGCACTGTTGGAATAAAAATGTTTGCATGTTACCAATAGCACGAGTTGATATGGGATAATTACACTGTTTTTGATTCATAAATAACATTTATTCTGTACCTTGCATTCAATAACGATAAAAATAAGCACACTGATATTATGATATCATGTTACGTCACAAATAAACCCACAGATAGCTTTCTAGTGGCATTAAAACATTTTCTTTATACTTACTTCCCTGTTTCTATTGCAAAAACCCACCAGAAACTCTCTCCAAGATGGCGTCATGTTGACACTGAGAGAGCGATGCACGACCGGTCTACCTTTTTACAATGTCTATGGTTACTATTTTTGGATCATTATACTTGTGTATAAATTTCCTAATTGTATAAAATTATGCCTTTATTCTCGGTCAAAATTGTATCATTTGAGATTTTTATTTAATTATTTTACACTAATTTCTTACAACTCTTAAAAAAAAAAAATTGTAACTTCTGAAATACAAGGGGTGGCATGATGCTGTATTGTGTGGCACGTCCACCTCACAGCAAGGAGGACCTTGTGCTTGCCTAGGGTTTCCTCCCACAGTTCAAAGACATGCACATTAGGGTAATTGGCTGTTCCAAATCACCCCTAGGTGTCCGTGTCAATGATCGTCAAGCCGCTCCTGAACATCAAACAACGTCAGAAACGTCTTGGCCGGGCTAAAGAAAAAAAGAACTGGTCTGTTGCTCAGTGGTCCAAAGTCCTCTATTCTGATGAGAGCAAATTTTGCATCTCATTTGGAAACCGAGGTCCCAGAGTCTGGAGGAAGAATGGAGAGGCACACAATCCAAGATGCTTGAAGTCCCGGCTGAAGTTTCCACAGTGCTTTATTAAGTCCAGGGTCGACGCAGCCGTCTACCAGGAAATTTCAGCAGACAAGCTTAATGGAGATGCTGGCTTCATGTTCCAGCAGGACCCACTCTGCCAAAAGTACCAAAATCTGGTTCAGTGACCGTGGGATTACTGTGCTGGATTGGCCAGCAAACTCGCCTGACCTGAACACCATAGAGAATCTCTGATGCATTGCAAGAGAAAGATGAGAGTCACGAGACAGAACAGTGCAGAAGAGCTGAAGGCCGCAGTTGAAGCATCCTGGTCTTCCATAACACCTCAGCAGTGCCACAGGCTGATCGCATCCATGCCACGCTGCATTGAGGCAGTAATTCATGCAAAAGGGCTCCAAACCAAGTACTGAGTACATATGCATTATACTTTTCAGAGGGCCGACATTTCTGTATTTAAAACCCTTTTTTTACTGATTTCCTGCACTTTGCATGCAATGAGTCTATATATTAGTTTCACCTTTTAAGTTGAATTAGTGAAATAAATGAACTTTTGCACAATACTTTAATTTTTCGAGTCCCACCTGTACAGTATAATTTACACCCCATTCCCAAGTTTCTAAATTCTGTTACATGATAACTTCCTTGATAAACAATCGTAAAAGCATAAAAGATTAATAGTTATTTTTAAGAAACCTTTAGCTAGATGTGTCAACTGTAGCTGTTTTCGAATAATCATTCAACCCCGATTCCAGAAATATCGGTACGTGCTGCATTCACCTAATCTATCAGTATCGTGGATTGTGGGTAGAGAAATCCCTTAATTTAGATGATCTATTGGTCTAGTTTTCCACAAAGTGGTGAACTCACCCTGCTTTACATGTGAATGACTCAGAAGTTTATACAGGCCCCTTTCACACCAAATGAATCAGTGAATAAAGAGTAACAAGAAATAAAACCAGTAACACGGAAGTACTTTTTCTTTCTTTCTTCTTTATTGAGGGTCCATGCATGGCCCTCGAATCAAACTGTAAACATACAACCGAACAAACAAAAATTTATATACACATTACCTAGTAAAAATAAATTACTGAGGAATGTAACAAAACAAGGACAGAAAGAAAAGTGGTGAAGGAAGTGCCGCTGTCTCTCAGGTGCACCAAGGTTGCATGGACTTAAAAAAAAAAAAAGAAAAGAAAAAAAAAAAAAAAAAAAGAAAAACAAAATTCGGTTGGGTGCACTAATAAGCAAACCCCAACCTCACTGTAAGCAAAAAAAGAGAAGAGTACAAAGTATAATAGTAATAATAATAATAATAATAATAATAATAATAATAATCTTAACCAACTCTAAGAGTTACTTCAGTACTTATTTGTGTGGTCTGATTCAAGGCTACTGGGGGAAAGAAGGTGGCATGGGGTAGGGCACCATGGGCTGTGGAGGCTGTTGCGGGGGTTGATTGGGGTTAAATGGGAATGGAGGGTGGTTCATTCCATTCTGGGCTGGTGCCTGGTTCCCCTGGAATGCTTGGTTCTGGAAGTTCTGGTTTCCGAATGCGTTCGGGTTCCCCCCACTGTTGTAACTGTTGCTACTATAGTTGCCGCTGCTACCGTTACCTTTGCTGTAGCTGCTGCCCCCGCTGTAACCCCCGTTCTGTGCCTTGGGGCCGCTATTGTAACCCCTGTCAGCATCTCTATCTCTATAGCTACCAAAATCTCTCCTACCCCCACTGGAATAGCGGTCCCGACGGTCGTCCTTGTAGCTTCCCCGACCACCTCTGGAACGACCTGCACGAGAAACAGCGGAACAAATCAGATTAAGAAAAGGTGACTGCAGGATCCTGGTCAGTGTGGAAGCCCCACAACATTATCTGTAGGTATAAACGAAAATTAAAAAGAAATGCCATGATCATTATTAAAAGAAAAATTATCAGCGTTGGCAAAAGGAAGAAACCACCACAGAGGGCACGGTAATGCATCTGTTAAGTCATATCCCACCATCAGACTGTTGATTTCTTCCCCTATTGTCCTATTGGCCTATTGGCCAGACCATCACAGGGCAACACACACACACTCACACCTAGGGTCAATTTGAAACAGCCAGTTAGCCTAATGTGCATCTCTTTGGACTGTGGAAGGAAACTGGAGTACCCATGCAAGCACAGGAATTATACATCCGACCTCCACACGGAAACGCCCTCGCCACAAATAAATATTAAGCAAAAGATTCAACATTACAATCATAACGGACACATTCAGTGTTTTTACCTCCTCGGTCCTCTGCCATCTGGAGCAGTTTGGGGTTGATGGCTTGGTTCGCCTCGCGCAGGACCGAGATCAGGTCGCCGGCCTGTTTCATGTTGTTGGGCGTAAAGAAGGTGTAGGCCGTGCCCGTTTTCTGACTGCGGGCAGTGCGGCCAATTCGGTGGATATAGTCTTCAGAGGAGTTAGGGTAGTCATAATTGATGACAAATTTCACATCCTCCACATCTGAAAAGCGTTGCAGTGTGGCAAAAAACGGGAAACGTGGCAATTTTTTGCACACCACAGCCGCCACACCGAGAAAACACAAGTTAGCAAAAGACAGCAAAAGGAAATCAGGGAATTACTGGATACTTAGCTGGGCTGCAAAAGAAACAGCAGAGTGTTAAGGCACAAATCCCAAGATCTGGAGGAAAAAAAATTTAAATTTTAAAAGTATAACTGTCTCAGTGGGAACACTACCATGGGAAGAGAGAAAGGATGCACACTCCATTTGCTAATTATTCCCAAAATTACTCATAAATAATAAAAAGAACAAAGAAAACAAACAGAAAACAGTTTATATCACTATCTTCCTCCCACCCTCTCTTTCTTTTAAATCAAATCATGAAAAAACATCTTACCATTAAGGAGTATGCATTCACTAGTCCTTTCCCAATGCAGCCAACTCCCCACAAATTGTCAAGTGACATCCAGGTGCTTCTAACGCAGTAGGGCCACTATGTGCACGCTCGCCTCCTCATGTGCCGACACACACAGGACCGTTCAGCTCGGCGTTTTTTTTGCGCTACAGGTCCTTTTATCCCCCCCCCATTTCAGCACACTCATAAGAAGCTTGCTAATAAAGGCCACACTGCTGTCTTGCCCAGACCAAACAGACCATGGCTAACGTGAGGGGACCCAAGAGGGGGAAAAAAAAGAAAAAAAGAAAAAAAGAAAAAAAAAAAAAAACAATGTTGCTTAGTTGCTTCCTTCCCCCCCCCTCATTGTGTCTGAGGTTATTAATGAGCGACCGCAAAATCCCTCATCACAGTCTCGTCTAGGCAAGATGCTCCCAGAAGCCAGTGTTCACTTGAGAAAATGTCTCTCGTTGGCAGGTCTCGACATGACTTTTTGAAAAGAATGAAAATGCAGGCGAGGGAGGAACTTCAATCGTGGAATTGGATTGTCATTGCTGTCGCTTATTGGCTTTGTTTTTTTTTTTTTTTTCTCGCTCTCTAAGATTTAAACATCCTGCTCCACTGTCTACGGCTGTCCCAGAGCCCCTTTATACATGTGCCAGTCACACCAATTGAGATAAAGGAAGTTGAAATACTGCTCTCTCCATTCCATGAACACCAGCGCTTTGAGTCAGGAGAAAAAAAGAAAGAAAAAACAAACAAAAAACAAATGACTAAACCTCTAATTATTGCTTGAAAACTCCCATGCATCGAGAAGGATCTTTCAAAATCTCAAACAAGCGTCTACTTGCCATACAACGCTCTTACAAACTGCATGCAAGTCAAAAACAAAACAGCATCAAGCTTTAATTCATTAATAGTTTGAGATAGAAAGATGACTAGATAAACTGTTACCAAAACGTGTGTTTAATAAAGATAATCCATGGACAGAGAACAGGTGTGAATTATTAAAACTAGGTTATCATAGCCAAGGCTTAGCCACACTGCCTTATTGAAGGTTACTGGCACACAGAGCTGAGCTCGGACACTTTTTTTCTTTTAATAATTTTCACCTCTCTAAGCGACTGGGTGGCCGCCAGTCGCTCACTTCCACTTCTCCTTCCCCCTCTGCCGGCCTTGGGGCTTGTCATGCCTAGGCCCTGCCACAAAGACTGCACCTTTAGGTGAGAAAAACTCAGAATGCATAGAGAAGAAGTTAAAGAAAGCAAAAATCACTTTCACGGAAAGTGAAACAATTTTTTTTTTCTGGGATTTTTTCTAAAGAAAAAAAAAAAAAAAAAAGGAAGAGAGACGATACGAAGACGAGGCCACCTCGAGAAATACTGACCTAATCCGCGCGAGGCCACGTCTGTCGCGATGAGGATGCACGCTTTTCCGTACTTGAACTCTAAAAAAGAAAAGAGGGTTTTTTTGGTTATTTGAGGCAGGCTGATAACCACGTCCTGAGTGCTTAGAGTAGACTCGAACACCTCTCACCGTTCAGTACCCAGTCTCTCTCCTGCTGACTTTTATCCCCATGAATCCCCATGGCAGGCCACCTGGAACACAAAACATCCCCATATTACACTTTAGACTCACGTGCCGGAGTAAAAATTGCTTATTTTGTGGGTTATTATTATTATTATTATTATAACTCCATGTCTAATCCATTCAGGGACACCAAAGACTGATTTAAGGGGCAATTATTTTTTCACATGGGTGAGTTTATTTTGTTTAGTCAGGATACTTTGTATTACGTGTTATAAATAAAAACAAGGAATCCCTCCAGAGTGCAAACCTCCACCAAGGTAGTGCAATCTCTTCTTTATTACTTGGGTAATGGCTGACGACGTAGAATTATGATGCCTCCTTGTAGTCTATTCTTAGTTATTCTTGAGCACTATAATTTTTTCCCTCCCAGAGAATGTAACTAAGTAAGTGGGTAGGTGGATGGAAGTTAAATAATTAAATAAAACCCCATATTCTGAATCCAGATCACAACACAAAAAATGTTATCAGTTCTTCGTTTGCCCATGACCCACATTTAGTTAAAATTTCATAGAAATCTGTCCATTAGTTTTCACGTTATCGTGGTCACACCCAGACACACACACACGGCCGATCTCATTACCTCTCCCTTGGTGGAGGTACAAACCGAGGAAATCAGAACTGGGGTAAATACTTTGTCTTAATACTGTAAATGTTTACTCTAAATGCTTTCTGATCTCTCTGGCACCCGACAGCAAAACCCCAACCTGCCTTCCTAATACGACCATTTAGTTACAACTGCGTCACATACTGGGCGATTCCAAAAGAATTTGACCTGAAAAGAACATGAGATTTTCAGACGTTATAAAGATAATGGGGGCAGCCGTGGCCTAATAGTCAGAGAAGCGTGTTTGTGACCTGAAGGTCGCTGGTTTGAGTCCCGAACCAGCAGGAAAAATGTGTGGCGGCGGGGGAAGTGAGCAGCATCTTCCCTTCCTCCACCTTCGTGGGTGAAGTGCCCATGAGCAAGGTACCTAACCCCCTGCTCACCGGGAGTGTGTGCTCACTTTGGATGGGTTAAATGCAGTATATCATAAGAAAATAAATAGAAATATTTATCATGTTATTATGCTATGAAAATAACATTCACACACAAAAGAACGCCACAGCACATGCAGACTGGGTAAGTACATAGACAATAGGGTGGTAGGGGGCACCCATGTGCTCTTGGTGCACACCTAGAGCCAGGCTGTGCTTGTTGTCATGGAGACACGACATAACTGCGATTTAAAAGAAATGTTCTGCTGACTAGTTGAATGGTCATTTCATGATAACGATAATTAAATAAAAGCGTGCTACAATTAAGAACAGCCAGGAAATGCAACGAAATCTGCACGTACCCATCTCTCCTCATCCTCCGGGTCAGTTCATCACATCGTCTTTTGGTCTCTACAAAGATGATTGTCTTGTTCTCCTTCTCACTCATGATCTCCTCCAGCAAACGGAGTAGTCTGACCAAAAAAAACAAACAAAAAAAACCCACACCACACAGGTATATTACAACACACTCTTTAACCAACATGAAAACACTTACTCGTATAAAATTCGGCTGGTGTTCGGATGCCTCAGGATCTTTTTTTTTTTTTTAACGTACTTGTCATCCTTCTCTCCGTCGTTACAGACGTCGACAATCTGCAGGATGTTGTGGTTGGCACTGAGCTGCAGAGCTCCGACGTTAATCTGAACGTACTCCTTCAGGAAATCTTCAGCCAGCTGACGCACCTCTTTGGGCCAAGTGGCGCTCCACATTAGAGTCTGTCTGTCGGGCTACGGGTGAGAAAACAAAAACCATTCAGAGACATTCTCTCCACTATCAAACAAAATGGACGCACGCGTGCACTTCACACTTACACGGATTTGGTCTACAATCTTGCGGATCTGTGGTTCGAAGCCCATGTCGAGCATGCGGTCAGCCTCATCCAGCACTAGGTAGGTGCAGCGCCGCAGGTTGGTCTTCCCAGCCTCCAGGAAGTCGATGAGACGACCAGGGGTGGCAATGCAGATCTCGACACCTGAACGACGATTGCATAAATAAACTGATAGCACTACACGGCACTTTAACGCAGCGTAGTGTAGAAAGCCTGTTTTACCTCTCTCAAGGTCTCGAATCTGGGGTCCCTTAGGAGCTCCTCCGTAGATACAGGTGGACTTCAGGCGAGAGGCTCGTCCGTACTCTGCAGCCACCTGCTGCACCTGTTGCGCCAGCTCACGGGTGGGGGCCAGCACCAGGCACTGAGAACGGGGGAACAGGGAACGACAGTCAGGTCACGATGAGCCACTTACAACTTCCTCCGACCCCTGAAGAGCTATAGTCTGGGAGTTTGGTGGATTTTACCCACTGCTCTAAACTATGCTAAGTAGTGTGCTGGGCGTCAAAGTGCTCTGGGTTTCTCTGAGTAGCTGGACCCATCATTTGGAAAAGCAGGCAAGAGGAACGTTGTGCTTACATACAAGCCCTAGTGTTAAGACTACCTGAGCTTTGCATAACTGCGAAATCTACCAGGTTCAGGTAATATTCTCGCTCCTACTTAAATTAAAGCCAAATAAATAAACCTTCAATACCATGAGTTTGAGCTCTAACTGTATTATAATGAAATAATGACCTGGAAGGAGTAGACTAAAGCACGACTATCAACTTCTAATTAAAATGCAGAAACTTACAATAGGGCCATCTCCATGCTCGAGGAATGGCTGGTGGTTAATGTGCACGATGGCTGGTAACAGGTACTGTAAAGACAAGAGAGGCAATATTACCGTTTTCACTTCATGCGTCTGAAATGATCACAAACTCAAATCAGGTTAGTGGAAGGAGACAAAATATTTAACAGGCACCACAAAAGTACTACAAACTAGCTCATGGGGGGGGGTTTCCAGGATTTTTTTAAACATAGAGCAAGGAGGCAGAAATCACCCAGAATGTGTTGGAGGACAAACAAAAATACAGGGCTCAAAAACTATTGCAGAATAGGCCACAAGGGGGCACCATAATGCCACGATACACCATGTAACCTGTTACATTTTCAGTATCCACACAATTTGAGAGAATTGTGAGGAGCGTGGGATCAAATCATGATTATCTTGAGGGAAATGGATCGATTTGTGAAGACCGTGGCAAAATTTTTCACTGTCAAATTTTCCCATGATTATTACGATTTGATGCTAATCCTGATGGATCATGGGAAGTGCGGTAGAGCGCAGTAGAGCTTCACAGAGCGTAACAGACCTTGATGAACTTGGCAACACAATTCCTTCAAGTGTCGTCTCTTGGCAACAAGCTGCCCCCCTTTTTAATACCTCAATTGTGCTCGTAAATCAAGGACCTCGACTCTTTTTTTTTTTTTTTAATCGCGGACATCGCGCCCCAGAGACTTCACTACCTACAGGCCTGCACACTCTAAATTTCAGGTGATCCTGATCCGGGAGGCTTCTAAAGGATTTTGTAAACATTGCGAAACAGGGCAAAATCATATTTTAAACTACAACCTCAGAAATACTAGTTGATTGAAAATAAGGCCTGGATTGAAAGGTTCGGAGGTTGCACTACCTTGGTGGAGGTCTGCACTCTCGAAGTTAATTTCTTGTAGATATTTTTGTGACATATTTTAAGCTTTCAAGCCTTGAACAAACCCTGAAAACGACACATGCGACTGTTTCAGATGACTTACTGCCAGGGTTTTTCCGGAGCCGGTTTGGGCGATGCCGACCATGTCCTTTCCGCTCAGTGCAACCGGCCAGCCC
This sequence comes from Neosilurus mollespiculum, assembly GCA_030014195.1. Taxonomy (NCBI): domain Eukaryota; kingdom Metazoa; phylum Chordata; class Actinopteri; order Siluriformes; family Plotosidae; genus Neosilurus; species Neosilurus mollespiculum. The sequence goes on along the minus strand of JAQMYF010000021.1, from coordinate 6,544,473 downwards.
TGAGCTTGGATTGGAGTGGGCTCAGTCCATGTCTGCTTCTTTATTATATCCATTACATAATCTAGAGCATCAACAATATTGTGTCAGCGAGCTCAAATGAACACAGGATTGCATTAATTTCTTGGGCTGCTCTGCAAACTAAAATCAGGATTAAAACAGAAATGATATGGTAATTATAGAGTAAATAGAAGCACTGCGGACTTACTTGGGAAGGTGGCTTCGTGAAATTTAATGATAGGCTTCGGGCAATCTCTGCCTTTGACTGTGACTTCTTTTGCCCTGCGGTACTGATCTACCTCTTGCTGTTTTCCAAGAAACAAGCAAACACCACTGATTAGATTTTACCCAGCAAGATAAAGGACTCGCTCGTTCAAACAAAACTGGTACAGCAGAATGACTGGTACAATCGCTTGTTTACAGACTGACGAACCATTGATCTCCGGGTGACTTCAGGATGCTCCTTGTAGAAGTTTTTCTCAAATTTAGGAAGTTCGTCGAGGTTCCAGTGTCGTTTGCGCAGTCTCTCGCCGGGATTGCCGAATTTCCCGGATTGAGGGGGACCACTGCGGCCTCCGCCGAATCGAGGAGCACCGCTGCCATACCTGTTGTAGAAGACAGAGATGTAAGGGTGGGTACAGACAAGGTGTATGATTGGCTAGTTACTACACCGACTGAAATGCATTAATCTCGATTACCACCTTACCAGGTGTTCCCAAGATCCTCAAACGGCAGTGGTTATCACCAATATTTGTAATCAAAATAATACAGTGTCCCCTTCCTTAAAAAAGTAGGCAAAAGCTTTTGATTGGATAATCACTGCAGTGATGAATGTTTCAGCTGGCAACATGTTATTTAACCTTGATTGATTCAGTGATACCTTCTCATTTCTTTCAGAAAAAGAGGTCGATCAAATTAGTGGTCTGCATTAAGCAAATAAAAGAACCAAGGAGGTTGCTATAGTTACTAGAATTAAGGTTAAAAACAGTCCAACGCACTATTAAAACCTGAAAGAACTCATGCATACATCATGCATAATGGCCACTGTACAATCCTCCGGGGGCAGGGTTATGATCTGCAGCTGCTCCAGTTGGTCAGGTCAAGGCTCAGCAACATTATGTGGCTAAAATTTGTCAGCTGACGACCTGAACGGACTTTTCTTCCCTGATGGCACGGATATACAATTCAGGCTAAAATATTGAGAGAGAGGTTCAGGAAGCCAGAGGATACTTTTCGCACATACATGGGCTCTGCAGTGTCCCAGCCGTGACCCCAGTGAAGGTGTCTGTGGTTCAAACCACCCATCCAACCCTCAAAAGATCTCTGAGAGAAATATATACAACTCAGGACTGAAATAGACACTCTGGCACGGTAAAGCCATGGCGAATTTATACAGTAACGAAAAGGTAAAGGAGATGTAACTATTATTGGAGCGTGCAGCTATTTTTCCCGTTAGAGAGCGGAGTTGTTCAGGAAGGCAAGGGATGTGGACTGCACTGAAAACCCGTTGGTGATCTTACCGCTGTAAACACATAACATCGCTCCCTCTGCTGCCACCCCTAGCATGGTCCAAACTATAATTATACATGGCAGTTACCAAACACACAGAACATGACATTACGGATAAACTACTTCCCTACAGCCTCTCTTTTAGCTTTTAACAACAATAAACATTAACTGTGAAAAAGATCTTATGGAAAAAGCTTTCCCTGCTGTCAGTAAACGCCGTATTAATTTTAGATGAGGTCGGCACGTCGTCTAACCAGCAAGACCCTGTATAAGCTGTAGGTTTTCCCGTCTAAGGAAAAATTAAACCAAACCTCATACAGCCAGATTTACACCCGGCTTCAAAAATTTCCCATTAGTCAGGCAGAGGGCGGCACGGTGGCGCAGTGGTTAAAACTTCCGCCTAATGGCAAGAAGGTCCTGGCTTCGGGTCCCGAGCAGTAACGTGTCGTGTACGCTCTTTCCGTGCTTGTATGGGTTTTTATCCGGGTAAGCCAGTTTCCTCCCACACCCTGAAGACATGCACATTAGGCTAATCGGCTGTTTCAAATTGCCTGCAGGAATGGAGGCGAGTGGGAATGTGTGTGTGTGCTGGCCCTGCGATGGTCTGGCAAGCTGTTTAGGATGTATTTTGCCTTCGCAAATCATCAACACACTTGTGTGATGATTGTGTAACTCGTGTTATGTAGTGTTACATCAGTGTGTTGATGGTGTCGCCAGCTGTAATAGGCTCCAGCGTCCCGTGACCCTAGTAGGATTAAGCCGTTCTGCAAGTAGTAATCAGCCAGGAAACACAGTCATTGACAAAAGTCTTGTCGCACGTGTGGACATTCATGTCTCACCAACCTATTAACTGATTTTTATCAACTCTGCCTTACGTTAATCTTAGTATACAGATTGTTTTGTGAAAGCGACAGGAAATTGTAAATTTATTTACACTTTTTACAGCTAATAAAAGACGAACATTTCCATTCTAGGATGGACAAAAGTCTTGTCGCAATCATGTAACATCAAATTCTGGATCAAAGTAATAAGTAAAAAAATAATGAAGTGCTTGATTAACTAAATATACATAAAATACAGGCATTAACCCTTAAGGGTCAAGGTACTAATTGTCCGTTTTTAACTACTTTTGATTTTACCGTTATATTTCACCTTAAAAAAACTTTACCGTGCCTTGTTTGGTGTCATTTATTTTTCAGTTGAGCTTACAGTTACTTTATTTTGACATACTCTATTAACACACTGGACCTAAAATTACAAAATCCAAGAATAATAATATATATATATTTTTTTTACTGTGAAAAACACAAACATTTAACTTAGCATTTTTATAACTTAGAATGAAAAAATGAATTGTAAATAAAAAAATAAAAAAAAAAGATATGTACAAATTTAGCACTGACATTTCCAGGGTGTTACTCCTCTGTTGTCCACTTGATGGCAGCTTTTACCTGCACTGCCTTATGGGTATTTTTTTGCTGACATCACAATAGGTGCAGGAATTTAAATTAAGATTATTAAATTAGTAATCCTAACTGATTTTACCTGGCCTATCAACACCATTTAAAACTGGTGTATAGATTCAATTCTGCAATTCTGACAAGTTGGAACTGAGAATCGGCAAGACCGCGTTTTCCCGCTATGTCATCTTAAATCGGCCATGTGATTTGGACGTTGGCACTAAAGCATCTTTCAGCCAATTTTTGACCAAAAGATTAATTGGCTTGGTGGCCATCAAGAATCTTGACTTAAATCTTTTTGCAAAAAACAGAAACCTTCAAGATCTCCTAAAAGCAAATAAAAATTTGCAGGCAGTAGTAAGAAATTTCAGATACCCTTGGTACACATACGTAAGCTCGGTCATGCAAAGAAAACTATCCACAAAACAACTGGCTGCACAAAAGGTGCAGTTTGCCTCCTGATGACTCCCTCAAAAGCTCCATTAGGACTCATAGCTAGCAAAGTCTGCTTCAGCATCAACTCTACTACATATTTCTTTCAGTGATCACCATAAACCCTACACTACTCAGGTCCTGTACAAGACACAGCTAGAACACCATGACGTGCTTCCCAAGGCCTGAACATGTGCAAACTGTTATTAGCAGAAACATGGGGAGAAAAATGATGAGACGAATTGTTAATTCAATATCGTATCGCTACGCCACCAATGTTGTTACGGACCACCTAGAAAATTGCTGGACCCAGAGTTCACCGAAGAGCCAGTCATGTATGAAAGTGAAACATCATGGTTTAAGGTCACCTCCAGTACACAGGTATCACAAAGGTATGTCAGATGGGCGGGAACATTACCAGACGCAAATATCAACCGATTATTGCTTCCCGTTATGTTTCAAACCTAGAGGTGGCTCAGATTTCTCACCGTAGGGTTGATAACACACTGCTTTCTGACCATTTGATAAACAAACTGCCCTCTAAAATAACTTACTTGGGTAATAAAACCTCAAGAATTTTAGTAGCACTTACAAATTTATTATATATAGTTTGAAGGCATCTGATTCTTTTAATATGATTATTATTCATCATGATGAGCACCTGGGAGTGTGGTACCATCATGGCTATGTTTGCAGAGGCACTACTGACCCTGAGTGACGCTTTTAATTTTTCAACATGTTATATTTTCTATAATATATTTAGTTATAAACAAGGACATTTGATTATTTTTCTGTAATAAATATAGCCTTGAAAGTGAAATTAAGTCTTTGCGACAAGACTTTTGTCCAGACAGAAACAGGAATGTTTATATTTAAGAAGCTTTAAAGATTCGAATACATTTCTTTCCAATACTGCTGCTTGCACATATTATTCAGTACCATCAGAGGGTTATTTTAAATCATAGTTGATTAAAAATGGGTTAATAGGTTGGTGAGATATGGCCTTTTTTACATGAAAGTCCACATGTGCGACAAGACTTTTGTCAGTGACTGTATAAACTGGGGTTCTCCTGCTGTGTTTGGACACAACTGTTAGATTTAGTCCAAATTATCAGAATTTATGTAGAGATGTTGCACAGTCCATTCACTAGTTTAGAGCCTGAGGGTTTTATCATACATGATCAGTTAATTTTAGCTGAATAGAAAGGTTTTCTGGGGGGGAAAAAAAACCCCATGATTAACGGATTAGTACGCAAATGTTAAACAGTGCAAATAATTCGGTTGAGATCATACGAAATCCGAATTCTACAACTGTTTCACTCGTCATTCAAAAAAACATTACCAAAGTAGACAGTCAGGTGCTGCAACGGTGCAATGATGTAATATCGAGAATTATTTGATGGCTCTCCACCAATCAGAAACAAGAAAATCTTTTGAATGAATAACGGCGTCTCCTATTCGCCGGTTTTATGTCTTGCTTTTATTCTGACGTCACAATAACAACAACAATAAGACCGCAGGGTCCAAGGAACAATTCTGTGCATCCGTGATACCGACAATGTTTATCTTCCATTATCATTTCATTTGGGATGAATATAAAAGGTCTCCTGCAATAAAAACAACAACAAAACACCACCCCAGTTCACATGTTCATGATCTCTTTTTCACCTGTTCTGTTGTTGGATGTTTACAATACAGGACTCATAAGATAGCATATGATTTCAAGAAAAATAAAGATCGGGGTGTTTACACCAAGAGATACCACAAAATTTCATGGTTGTTTATTTATTTATTTATTTATTATACCTGGGAAGTGAATGAACCCCTTTAAATCCCCATGCAATTTAAACTATTACAGGGAGCTAATATATACAGGTATAGATCAAATCTACTGTGGGTTATAAACACACACGTTTATAACTTTTTGCTACGTGTCGTATTCCCAGCTGCCATTTTAATCCTGACCAGAACAAGAACAAAGACAAGCGCCGGCATTTTGAATCGACATTCATGGCTGTAATGCAAATGGCTTCCTCTTCAGGGTTCAAGTGCACTTCCAAAAGAAAATTAGAGCCACACTGGCCGCCTACGTAGTGCACTATTTACATAAGATCGGTCCATTTGGGATTCCGCCATGTTTTAACCGCATGGTGACCTGAAGAAAAAACCAGGCCAACAACAAAACCCCTGAGTATCTTATTAATTTTTTGTACATATTAACAGCTTAGATATTTGGCTTACAAAGTATACAAAAGTTTTGAAGGATAAGACAATATAAATAAAGAAATGTGGTCCTGGATAACGTCGCGTGAATGTACGTTATACCGACGATGCAGCACCGCTGTGAATGTCCAGCCTAAAAACAAACATTGCAATACAAACTTACCCTCTATCTCTTCCCCGGTCTCTGTCCGAATATCCAGGCATGACTAAACTGTAAATGGAAAAGGTGTAGAATAGAAAATGGTAATTAATTCGCCAGTCCTTTCTGACCGACGATAAAATGGCCGCTGAAATATACCGGCCGGAAAAAAACCCTAATCAGATGCTGAAGAACATGAACATGCTGTATCAATCCGCCGGACACGGAACTACTTTCAACCACCCGTCAAGTAATTTTAAATTCGAAAATTTAGTTCTGTAGACGTGTGTTGTTTATCTTGTTGTGTTTGAATTGCTGAAAGTTTAAACGGCATGTACGTTATTTTGCCTATATTAAAAAACACAAACCATTATAAATTTGTATCCAAGGAACTATTTAACTGGCAGAAAACTTGCGTGGAAGGGGACCATCGACGTCTATGGATGCTTCACGGCACAACGGCTGACGTCATAACGGAAATGTCATAATAGTAGTGGGCTGTTCCATGTAATGAGAGACAATTCAGGTGCTTTTTGAGGGGCTGGACTCCATGTCCCTCTGTCTCTTTGGCCCTCTGTCTCATTATGTGTCACATGTCCCCTCTGTGAAATCATCACCTACTGATAACACACTTTTGTTCTCAAAATCCTTTACACACGTGTGACATCATCACCTACAAATTCATCGGAGGGATGATGATGACCATTACAGGGGCACACGGGCGCGACCTGGGATATCCCACGCCTTGCCAAATGGTAGCAATTGGCAGATGTTCTTATCCAGAGGGACTTTCAATTCAATTTAATTCAGTTTTATTTGTATTCTATTTATCATTTTTATACATATGAGCAATTAAGGATGAAGGGCCTTGCTCAACAGTGGCAGCATGGCAGTAATGCCCCCGAGTAACCCAGAGCCTTTACCACTGAGCCACCACTGCCCAGCTTTATGCACCACTTTTAGCTTTATTTTCTTGCCAACCTTATCTCAGCCTACACCAAGGCGAAGGTGGATTACACTCTGAATAGCTCCCCAATCCATCGCAGGGCCAACACACACACACACACACACACACACACACACACACACACAAATGTTCACACTCATACCTGGGAGCAATTTGGAATGGAACAGCCAATTGGCCTAATGGTCATGTCTCTGGACTGTAGGAGGAAACTGGAATTCCCAGAGGAGGCAAACACGAAGATGGAGAAAATATGCAAACTTCACACCGAAAATTTCTCAGTGGCTCCGGGACTCAACCCCGGACGTTCTCGCTGTAAAGCAGGTGTGCAAACCACTGTGATACCGTGCCGCACTTCTAGTTGTTTGAACAACTTCCTTTTTTGTTTTTGTTGTTTTTTGTTTTGTTGTACACAAATGTCAGATAAAAAAAAATACCTAAAACATCTGATTAGGCTGAAAAAAACGTCATTAAACGGTTCAGCCAATCAGAACGCGACATCGTTTTAAATGTCCTTTAGCCTTTCCACATAGGTGGTTGTTTTTCCCTTAGGTTTCTGCGGCATGCGTTAAGCCCCGCCCCTTCGTGTGAGCTGGGCTGTGATTGGTCCGTGCCCCGTGAACTCGTGAGCATTTTGTTTGAGTGCCTTACAGTTGGGCAGTGGCGGTAGTTGGTAGATGGTTCCTCTAACCGTTTGGTTTTATTTGAGGGTTTTTTTAGTCTTATAAATGTACATGTGTACACTTTAACGTCTTTTTACATATATTAGAATTGTCTTTTTCATTGGACGATACTGTCTTTTTTTTTGCCGACCAAGAACGAGCTGAATCAGATGGGAACCGAAGAGAGAGGTGAGTCGCCAACGGCTGAATACCAAATGGCTTTCTATTGTATACAAAGGTAGCGTCTATTGTAGTCTTGGCCATTGATTAATGCGCTGCACGTAGTGCACCTATGTAGTGAGCACTGGGCGATTTGGAACGTGACCGCTAACAATGTTGAGTGGAATTACCGTCCGTTAGTACAGCCGACGCTAAGTTGGTAACGCGAGCTGAAGAAGTTAGCTACAGGCTAGCAAGGGAAGTAAACAGCAGGCGTTTCGAAACGGTTGAGTTTCTTCTCATTAGTTGTTTAAAACAATGACTATTTATAGTCATACTTTTATATTGTGGTTATTTGCTAACGAGCTAGCTAAAAGAATACATTTAAAATTATTAGCATTGGTAAGAGCTAACATTACATACTAACACTAACTGTTATTGTTAGGTTTTATTGCTTGTTTTTCCAAAAAACTTGATGGGCCTCAATATGAACTTTATTTAATTATAATTATCAGAGTTTTATGTCTATATAACTGGTCACTTGAATAACAGGTTTAAATTATGCTGGACACTGATTTAAACACACACACGCATTTTATATATATACACACACACACTATATATATATATATATATATATATACACACACACACACATATTTTATATATATATATATATATATATATTTGTGTGTGTGTGTGTGTGTGTGTGTGTGTGTGTATATATATATATATATATATATATATATATATATATATATA
>JAQMYF010000021.1:6508556-6529592 GCA_030014195.1 Neosilurus mollespiculum | reverse complement strand
ATCAAACTGGTAGCCCTTCGTATGACTCAGTACCCATGAAGTAGCTCTCAGTTTCAAAAAGGTTGGTGACCCCTGTTCTAGAGGGTGCAGTTTTTGTCGGGTCAGTTTCCAGTTCGTACCATTTATAACCAATGTTAAGTTGAAACTGGGTCACCTTGGCCTAATTTCAGGGTCTCATGAAATAAGCATGTAGTAATAAAAAGTCAGATATGTCAAATTTTGAACAGGTTTGTTTATTTATGCTAGATACGACATCCCTGTTAGTCTTATAAATATACAAACAAGATACCAAGTGTGCCGTTGACCACTTGGAGGATCCATCTTGTGTTCTGTGACAAGAACGCATTTCTAGTTTATATATTTTTTTAATCCACTATGTTATCAGTGTAATAACATATCTGTGCCTTTACTCTCACTTCCTGTATATCTGGTTCTGTTTTAAATGAGGTTTTCTTTATTCGTTTTTGACTGGATAAGAGCAATTTCAATGATGCAGTGTGGTTTTTGAACTAATATCACCTTGCAAAGTGTGATATTTTTTACAGCGGTGATACAGTGTGCCTCAAGGTTGTTAGTTCTGCAGTACACAATTAGCTCAACACCCAATAGAATTGTCTCAAGTTTTCCTGCCCTGAAGGCTTTTCCATGGTGCAGAATTTACTGGGGACTCTTTTCACTACTGTTAAACATCTGCTTTCTGAAGTACATTTGAACAAAGCAGAATTGATAATTATCACATTACTGAAATGCATTCATTATTACATGTATGAATAGAAATGAAGTAATGGGATTAATCTAATATGTGTACAAATCAAACCATGATAGGTAGGGTTTTATATTGACTTTTGAAAGAGGTTATCCGGTAGACAACCATGTTTAAAAAATTGGGCATCAAAAAAAGCTTATTCATGTAAAATTGTATGCATTTACATGTTACTACATACTTATGTTTTCTCTAATAATATAAGCAATGAAGATTTGCTAAATTGTTTGATATCTAAGGTCAAAATGGCTGCATCATCAATATACATGCTTCAGTGATTGCAGTAAAATGTCAGCATACAATTTGAAGACTTTTCAAATGAAAAGAATGTTGATTAGCGGAAATACCTATGGTACAGTCACTGTTACCAGCGGTAATTGCATAATCAAGATAGCGGCTGTAGAATTGTGGCGGTGCTCTCCTGCTATCGGGGCATACACACAGGAAGTGATTTGATGACAAGCAACCATTTAAAGTCAGTGACCTGAAGTGATGACATTAAATATTTTCTGTTTTGCTACACAAACTGGGCAGGTACGGCGCGAAACTGCACTCAACTTTGAGGCGACACGAATGAAGTGGCGACCAGTCACAGCAAAATGATACTGTTGACTGACAGATTCTATTAAACACAAAGCTCCTTAATGTTTATTGTAAAGAAACAATACAAGTGTAACTTGATTTACACCCCCCCCCCAAAAAAAAACCAAAAAAACAAAAACAAAAAAAAAAACAAGGACCTCTCAATCTCACAATGTTAAAGAATCCTTTATAAAAATTTAATGGATCCAGAATTTCAAAAAGGTTATGGAGTGTTATTTGTCCAAAGCTCCGCCTCTGGTAGAAAGTCCACTTAAATTCCTTTGTATAATCCTGCATACAAAAAAAAACAATCAGAAACTAAAACATAACCACGTTGGCATTGCTGATTATTACTATTGGCTATGAACATTTTTAGGACCTTTTATTGACTTTTTAATTATAGAAATGATGAAAAAGACAACAATTGGGGCAAAACGTAGGTCATCAGTCAGACTACCACATTCCAAAATCCTAGTCGTCCCTGATTCAACTAATTTGTAATCGATGTTGAGAGTTTAAAAACTTTGTTTATGAAAATAGTGGATCTGGCAACGTTGATTTGCTTATTATGAGCTTCATCTAGGAACACGAATAATATTGAAAATCAAAATCTTTTGCAGGTTATTATTATTTATTAATATAATTATTATTGTTGTCTCTTCTACAGATTGGGTGGATGTGGCCAATGATCTCATTTGTAAGTGTCACATTAACTTGAGGATACAGAGGCTCACCGACTGCGATGCCAGTGTGTTCGTGGCCTTGTATGAAGCTATCTTGGGGGAAAAAGTACCAGGTACGTCTGTTCTTAATAATGACGTATTATTTTAATTTCTTTCGTTTTTCAGTTATGTTTTAACTCTTAATTAAATATATGTTTAAAAATATATATCAAAGTGATCTCACAAGCAAATTACCAAGCTCTAGGCTAGTTGAGATCATCTAGTTTTTCAGATAGCATTTAATATCAGGTTTATAATGCATTACTTAGTCTTACATGAGTTATTTGAGTAAGTCTTTTAGCGCTAGCAATTTTTGCACTTCCTTTTTGTGTAAAACTGAATCAAATGGCGTACTTGATGAAAGGATCAGTTTCTCTCAGATGAACAGACTAATAGGTGTGAAAGTGCCTTAGGAAGTATAGAAGCTACTCATCATTTTAAAAAACAGAACTGAATGTAAACATCTGGAATGTGTATGCTATATTCCGCATGCTTAAGAATATGATGGTGTTTATTACTTCCTGCTGATTCTGTGCCATATGTATTTATTTACATTTAAAGTCATTTCCCTAAAAATTCAAACAATTTTCTTTTTTCTTCTTTTTTTAAGATTACGTCGCCGTGCCCAAGAGCCAAGAGGATGACATCCACAACGTACAATCTGTGATAGACTCGCTGGCCTTGGACTATCTCCAGATCAGCTTATCTCACATCACAGGTGCAGACTTGTATTATTGTCATGTTTCTGTGGTGATCTGGTAGCGATAGGAGGCATAGTGATGCAGTCCAGTCACAGTTCAGTTCACGATAAACACGGTGTCCTTTTAACCTGATTTAGAGTTCCTGAGTCGGCTATAATGGTAGTCTTCCAGAACCTCTTTTTTTTAGGCACGGTAGATTGCAGTGTTATGGTGCTGGTATGATTTTAAAATCCATTAAAGAATAGTGAAGTGATAGTGCATGAAAGAATGCACTCATGTGACATTGTATGGCTGCGTAGTTTGGGAGCTCTGGTGCTCCTGGTCACATTTTTGCATCCTGATGCATTGTGGACCCCTGATGTTACATTTTGTACTGAAATGTCTACACAGATTGAGACACAATCACATGTAGACCATCTGTAGCTGTTCATGGTTTGAAAAAGGGTTAGTCCGGTAAAGCACCGGATATGTTTGCCCTGGGCCTCAGCATCTTCTGCTGTGCACGTACTCAATAGAGCCTCTTGTTTTAGAGGGAACATTGCTGCTTTTGTACAGAGCCAGCTTCTGAGGCTGCAGGGTTTTTGTTCGTCGAGCCAAGCTGTTTTTGGTTGCTGTGTTTTTTTTTTGTTTTTTTTTTTTTGTTCCATTATCATCATCATCTCTGGTGGTCCAATTCTGACCTCCCTGTCTGTGTGTCTCTCTCTGTAGGTGAGAACGTGGTAAGAGGCGATAAGGATTCCATCCGTAACCTCCTGGAGATCTTCGACGGGCTGCTGGAGTACCTGACCGAGCAGCTCAGTGAGGAGGAAGACCTACCACATGGAGGTGAAGGTTGGAGGTTTTAAACCATTTCTTTGATGTCTGTGTTTTATTTTTGTAATTGTTTACCATCCTGTCTGGGCACATTGTGATTCTGAGAGAGAGAGAGAGAGTGTGTGTGTGTGTGTGTGTGTGTGTGTGTGTGTGTGTGTGTGTGTGTGTGTGCGCGTGTGTGTGTGATTAAGCTGTGGTGTCATCCATCCTGCTGATCCACTCTGTATTTCATTCATAAACTCACCCCATGCGCGAACTAGATATAGCCGGCTTTGGAAACGGCTCAAACAGGGATTACAGGCGGCAGTCAGGGTATTTAATGATCACAGTGTGCTGGCTGCCAGGTCATTTCTGACCCTGTTGTGACCCAGTAGGGGCATTTCCTTCTCCAATGGGCCTTCCCCAAATCATTACTTTGAATTTGCACTGATACTGAATGATGGTGAAATAGTTGGTGAAATAGTTACTGAAGATTTTTAAACCTGTGTTGAATAATGTAATGTTGAAGATATCATTTTTTGTTTGTTTGTTGTTGTTATTGAGTTACTTTAAAGTGTTTTTTTTTTTTTTGGATAAAATAATGTATTTATTTATATTGATATATATTGATCATTTCCCAGAATTGTTCAGCTGCAAATCAAATTTACACAATCTTTCACTTACTGACTTTTTATTTTTTAATCACTGCCAAATGGGCTTAATCAGCAGTGAAATGTTTCATCAACAATGGTTGAGCTGAAAATTAAATTTGCACAGCTAATCAATTTTTTTTAATCATCCCAAGGGTAGTTGAAGAGCAAAGATATATTTAGTGCCTTGAGGTTGGCTTTCTTTTAGTTCTACACTGGATTCAAGTGCAAAACAGGACTATCTTCATTATATTGTTCTAGTCGCCACTGTTTGAAGCTAGAACTTAAAAAAAGAGACTGCTATTTGTGCCATTTTATCCTTTTATAATTTATAAATATTTGGATACCTACTGTTTAAAGACAGTATATAAAGATTTAGATATTTTATGAAGAAAATAGAAGCACACGAAAAGCGTAAACCCCCACCTGGCTGGGGAAAAAAAGTACGCAGTTAATCTCATAGCTTCAATGCAAAAAGAAGAAAATAAATAATCCTACACACCCCCAGCCCCTCCCAGCTCATATGGTATTCCCCCCCGTCCGTCCGTCCGTCTCTCCGTGGAAGCTTGTAATTGAAAGTTCTCCTAAAGCGCTCGGTGGATTTTGGTGAAACACAGTTGTAGTGAACCACCTAAAGATGTGCATGAAGTAAAATAAAGGGGACCCTTGTAATTTTGCTAATTTGAATGCATGTAACCGCTTAATACTGATTACACTTCACTCTCAGTTTCCTGTACCCCTATTTCCTGGATTTCGGATCTCCCGTACAAAATCCGGCACCGGACGTTATTTGGTATTGCCGAAAAAATGCTTAGACAAGTCCAGGAATCAATGATGGAAGTCCGGGTTGGTCATGATTTTCCAACTTCCCTCCTGTCCAGCTCGGTCCCGTCAGAGTGGATGGGTGAAAATGAAGCAGCAGACGGGCACGAAATAATGTCTGATGAACAGATAGTGGCATCAGTGACGATAGAGAGCGAAGTGAAAGTGAGGGGAGTGACGACGAGCCGGAACCCACATTTAAAATGTGATAAAAGAATGCGCTGATTCGCTCCTTAAGTTTGTGGAAACACAATATTGTGTATTGAGTGTCGGGTAAGTGTGTAAAAGTCTGGGACTGCTGATGAATAATGATGATTGCCGGACCAATTATAGTAAATGTCCGAGAAAGGGTACGGACCCCGGACATTAATGATTTCTGAACTTTTGCGGTTCCCGGACAGCCTATCCCCACTAATAATCCAGGAAATTGAGGGTGAAGTGTACATGCAACACCAAATTGGTTGAATTAGCTCGTTAAGCCTTGAACCGATGTGTCCAAGGTATTTAAGGTGGTGAAGGTGGCCAGTTGCAAGTCGTGCTTCCCTTTTTTTTATTTTTGATATACTATCCTAATCCCACAAAGGGAAATTATTGCCTCTGCATTTAACCCATCTAAAGTGAGCGCACACATGTTTAAACACTGGGCACACACTTGGAGCAGTGGGCTGCCACACACACATTGGGGGCGACTGGAGAGCAGTTGGGGGTTAGGTGCCTTGCTCAAGGGCACTTCAGCCATTAATGTGGAAGAAGGGAAGGTGCAGCTCACTCCCCCACCACCACACATTTGTCCTGCTGGTTTGGGAATCGAACCAGCAACCTTTTGGTCCCAAAGCCGCTTTTCTAACCGTTAGGCCACGGCTGCCCTTTGACTCTCCTCTGAAGAGTGACAGCATGGGATCCTCAAAGCAACTCTCAAAATATCTGAAAACAAAGATTGTTCAGTATCATGGTTTAGGAGAAAGCTGCAAAAAGCTGTACTATACATATGACATATACATATACATACACACAAACTGAAAATGAAACACCAATCTGAATGGACCATTCAACAGCACTGTACTGTAGTTTAGTCAGTGTACAACAGGAGAATATGTAATCCGAGATATGGCGCCTGACATTTGTTTGTGATATTTGTTTTGCTTATCAAGGCTTAATGTTCAGTGTGTGATAGTGTTATCGTTATGTACACAAAGAGCCCTGTGTTAAACATAATCAGGACATTATGTGCTCTCCCTGACAGATCATCATGTGCTCCCTGTCTCTGTCTCTGTCTGTCCCCACAGAGATCAATGGTACGATCCACCCTGCAGAACCACAAGAGCAGGATAAAGAGGAGAACCTGTCTCAGATCTCTAGCGCTCAGTAAGGCCTTCACACTACACATTAAAAAGAAAAAATAAACACATTCACGAACATTAATAGCACAGTGATGATATTTACATTGACAGCAGAGCACCAACCGGTTTAAAATCCAGTTGACGCGTCGGCCTTTTGATTTTTAGCTTGAGACAAACGGCATGAGGAACCAGGAAACAGTTTTCATTTTTAAAACACTGAAGACCGATTCTACTCATGTATACTTTTTTTTTCATTTTTATTTATTTTTTTGTCAAATTCTGAGAGTAACACTGGTCACTAATTGTCTACTCTGTGTGTGGTGGTGAAACAGTCTGGGGTTTGTATGCAGCCCTGACTGTGCACATGGGGGAACAAACAAAATGTCCTGGAGCGAGCCACACAACACTATTCTAGCCAGTCAGCAGCAGCACAAACTCTCCTTTGTTTCTGATTGGCTGAAAGGAGATGGGGGGAGTGCTTAAGTGTTGTTGACTTGGAGTTACGTATCCTTCAATTTGGAGAGCAGAACTTCTGAAGGAATTTGCATTTGTTTGGCTTTTAAAGCTGGGATTGGTAGTCTGGAATGCTAACGAATTTTGAAAGTAGCCTTCAGGGCTCTGGATAAACCCTCTCCTGCCCTTGAAGGTCCTTTCAAGGCCATGCTTCCCCTCTCCACATCTGACTGCTTGTTCATGCACAGTAGGGTAATGCGTAAGAAGCAAAATATGGGACCATTTAATTGGTTGGCTTATCCCCCAACGGACTGTGAGGCACTGATTGTTGGGTATTTTTACCAGATTACACTGGCCATAGATGGTTGATTTTTTTTCTGATCTTTTTCAGATTTCATAAGTAATTGATTGTGGTCAGGGTATAAAGACCCTTTCAACCAATCTAAGAGTTTGTGTGTACAGCTTAAGGGTTACCAACCCCAGCTTTAAGTTTAGATATTAACAATCTTTGTACAGAATCAATGACTTTCCTGTTAAATCTTTATCTCAGAGGCGCAGTAAAATATCATGTGTAAAATATCACTTTGTTCATGTAATGTAAATATAGGAACGCTTTAAATTTAACTTCACATGTTATCTTATTATATAGAGTAAATGAAACCTAGTTCATTGTGTCCAGGTTTAGCGAAAACATGAGAAGCAAAGAAAGATTTCTTTGTGAATGAAGGTGGTAGTGAATGCAGAACAACCGGTCCTGGTGGTGCTGTAACTTTTTAATCTTAGTCATAATGCAGCCTGGAATGGGGGGAAAAAAAAAAAAGGCTGTGAACTGGTTGAACAAGTGAAGCTTTTCTCAAATTCACGTCTTTATTAACACTGGTGGAAAGGTCTCACAGCTTTATGGTAGTGTTATAGAGGTGTGATGTGACCTATAACCAAAGCTTAGTTACTTTTAACTAACTCAATGTTTATTTAATTTGCAATAACTGCAAACACAGAGGTGTTTTATGTCCTCGTTACCACTGCAATTTGGCAAAAATTACAATATATAATTAATATCAGCAATCATTTTTATTCCTTCATAGCTACATTTCATGTTATAGAACGTCTCTCACTTACACTATAGCTTCTATAAACCCTCTTTCCCTTTATTTCCTCTCTCTGTATTTTTAAATAACAATATATAAATCAGTTTATTTAATTCAGTTTATTATTAAACTTGGTTCATGTTGACTACACAAGTCCCCATGAACGAGCTGTTACTATAGAAACGATAACATATTTGAGCAAGCATATTGATGTAAACCTGTGATTTTTCTTGTAGCTGATGTTAGCCTTAGAGCTGCTTTATTAGCAGAGCTCCCGAGTGGAGCACCGTAGTCATGAAATATGACTCGGATAGTTGTCCCATGTTTTGTCCGGTGTCCACGTGTGCCCCCTACAGGAAACCCAATAGGACTGGCATGTCACTGAGTTGATACTGATTGGCTGTTATGTATTGCTGATTTGCATGAAGATGGGCAGCAGAGGGAAAAACCCCGGATTTGTTATTAATAACAATACTGAAAAAAATCGAGGCTCATACACCACTGCTCAGACTTGCACAGAATAAAAAACACAATCCGGCTCAGGCAGGCAGAGAGAGAGAAGCTTGAAGGTAAAGAAATATTGGTGGAATAAACGTGGAAATCAGAAGCTTGACAAAATATTGAAGGGATCATTTAATTAACAGGACAGGTGGTACCAATGAAAGCAAAGTTTAAAAAGTCAGTAAAAAGCAAACCCTAGACTCGAGATATGTATCAGGTGTTCCGCTTTTAGGCAGTGCCTAAATCTTATGCGTTGCAAAGTTAAGCAATTCCTTCTGACCACCCAGTTTTGAGAAACCAACATTGCTGTGGTGTAAAGAGTGAATAAAACAAGGAGAGGGGTACTAAAATTGTACTAAAAAGTACTTTAGGAATGCTGTAATACCTGATGGCATATACAATATTGTGCATTTAAAAAAACAAACAAAAAAATCTAATGATTTGAATTACGGTACCATTAAAAAAATCTATTAAATAAATGCAAGAAGAATCAGAATCTTGGTGTTTCTGAGTATGTGATGGTCATAACAGTTCTGTTTTATTTGTCTGTCTTTGTCCTTATTCCCTCATCACCTTTATTTCAGTTCTGCGGTCCCGTCTAGTAAATACTCCCTGCATTCCTGGAACGGGGATGAATCCGAGTCAACCGCCGAGCTGATCCGATTGGGCGATTCAGCACGTACCTTCACCACAAAGCAAGAAGGTGCTCCTGATTTTCTCTTCCAGCCAGTACTGTTCAGTTTTCCTACCATCTCAGCCTTTCCTTTATTTACACCTGTTAGGCTAGAAACGTGGAAAGACTTGAAGGCGATGGAATTCTATTATCAGTGAGAAACCAGTAGAAATCCTTCGAGTATATTTGTCAAGGCTGAAAATGCAATATTTGTCACTTGATATCCTTTTCCTCCTTTCCTTCAGGCTCCCGAAGAATAACAGAAATATAAGTTGGGATTGGCTCAGTAGCTTCGCGAAGCTGAGTTCTTAGATTTCCGTACTGCAGTGTGTTATTCATCAGGTTATTCATGGGTTTTTTAGCAGTGTGTGGGTGTGTGTTTTGGGGCATAATTCCTGACTGAAGCTGAAATGAAAGATTTTTTTTTTTCATCAATGATTACTATATGGGTATAAGACAGAACAATTTTCCTGCAACAGTAATGTATATCTGTGTGTGTGTATACAGTACCAATTACACATGTGGACACACCAAGACAAACGCCAATGTCTGTCTAATAAGAGATGTACAGACAGATGAATACACAAACAAATGCAGTCTTAGGCCCATGAAAAGAAATGCTGTAGTGGAAAAATGCCACACAATGAATGTGCATTAATCATTAAAAAAATTTACATCTTTGGAAATGTTTTTCCAGTGATTATTTAATTATTAATATAATAAATGTAGTATTATATATAATTATTTCTTGTGTGTATATGTAGACAAGTCAACAATTATCAAAAATGTAGTTTTGAAAGCTATGTAAAGGGTAAAGTTTTCCGTTTATAACTGTGCGTTTATCATTATCACTGTGTTTTATAATCCATGCAGTTTAATTCTTAACTAGAGCTCAAAAAAAATTATGTTCTGAAATTGGTTTTTAGATGTAAAGTTGAAGCCAACCGTACTGCTTTAACACTGAGATGTTTAACAGGTTTGTTTGTTTGTTTTACAGTGCTCTCACACCCCCTGCCCTCAGTCCTCGCTACTGAAAAAGCACCCAGCGAGCGCGAGTCCAACCCTCCCACACCTCAACCTCCTCGACAGCACGGGGAGCATCATTCAGCCATTCCTCTGCAGCCTCCCAAACAGACCATTCCACATCGGGCAGGGAGAACGCCATCATCACCTCCTCCCACAGAGGATAACGAGCGGGACGCAGAGGAGACCAACACACAGGTAAGACGTCAGGCAGAGCTTTTATTCCTTCATTTGTGTGTTCTGCAAATTCAGCAGATCAAATATTCATTGATCTTCATCGACGTACAACAGGGTTCTGTTCCCACGTTGGGGTGCAAGTCGGAACGACAGTTATTAATGACTTATTGCATGAGTGTCATAACCTCGAAACAGTGTATATCGGGTCCGTCGTAAGTCGAGGACTTACTGAACTCTACTTTATTTGTATTTTAAAAGTTAATTTATTTGTTTTATTTTGTTATTATTCTTGTTTTTTATTGATAAACATAAGGTAATTGTATGATTGTAAATTTTTCTTTACCCCCCATCAATTGTATGATTTTCTTTTTTAATTATTTTTTGTAACCTATAAATTAATTTATTTTTTTTATTTATTGTCATTTAACTGTAATATACAATTTTTATGGTAAAGAATTGCAGTATGTTAATTATACACTTCGCCCTCCATTTCCCAGACTATTAGGGGGATAGGCTGTCCGGGAACCTCAAAAGTCCGGCATTCGCTAATGTCCGGGGTCCCTATACTTTCCCGGATATTTACCATAATCGGTCCGGCAATCACTGCACATTCTTTTTTTTTATCACATTCATTTTAAATGTGGGTTCCGGCTCATCGTCACTGTCCTTACTTTCACCTTCACTTCGCTCTCCCGTCACTGATGCCACTATCTATTCATCGGACATTATTTCGTGCCCGTCTGCTCCTTCATTTTCGTCCATCCACTCAGACGGGAACGGGCCGGACAGGAGGGAAGTTGGAAAATCATGACCAACCTGGACTTCCATCATCGATTCCTGGACTTGTACGAGCATTTTTCCCGCAATACCAAATAATGTCCGGCACCGTATTTTGCACGGGAAATAGGGGTACAGGAAATCGAGGGTGAAGTGTATTTGCACTATGTTACTCCAGCACTTGCATTTGTCTATTTGTTCTGCAAATTCAGTAGATTAAATATTCATTGTACAGAATACTTTATTGGCATTTTAAAAGTTCGTTTAATTTTTACCATTTTTACTTTGATTATTATGATTTTCTCTTGTAAATATTAGATGATTGTAAGATTCTAAACTTTTTCTTTTTCATCTCCCCTCACCCCCAACACTTATGATTTTTTTATTTTTTTTTAATGCATCTTATGTAACCTTTAAATTTTATTTATTTATTTTTTGCTTTTTAACTGTAATATACTTTTTTTTATGGTAAAATATTATGTTGATTACATTTGTGCTATTTTACTTCAGCGTTTACATTAGAACCTGTTTGTTTGTTTATCTGCATGATATTGTAACCAGCACATTAATAGGGTTTATGTTTGTGGGTGAAGAGGTAAAATAGGGTAAATTATCCACTTTGTATGTAAATTTGTTACGAGGAATTTTTTTTTTCTAAGTCAGTTTCAATGCCAAGAATTCTCTACTTGTTTCCTCATGCTACCACTCCGGCTCTGTCACGCCTCAGGCATCAGGACTGCTGATTAGTAGCAGCACACTGTACGATCACCGCAGCAACGCCTGAACACGCCCAGGGATTTCCTGTACACATAACCACATCTCCCTCAGCTGTGTGGACATAATGTTATGACACGTCTTAACAAAGCAGCCCAGTAGTTTAGCTGTCACACTTCCTCTCTGCAAGGAAGCCCAGAGAAAGGGATTCCTCCACTGAAAGGAAAAACCGGGCCCACTGAAACTACTCACTGAGGTCAGGTCTGATGTTAAGCAGTGAAAAGGATTGCGTCAGAGTTTCACAAACATTAGGTTGCTGTTGTGCATTTGAGAGCCGGGAAACGCCCACATCTGAGGCGGGGGTTTGGGTAAGCAAATGAAGAGCACAAAGCGCGATGCAAACATTCAGACAGGACCGGAAATTCAGTTGGGAGTCAAACCTGTGTCCTGTCGACTACCATGCAAGCAAAACAATTGGTTCATGGTTCTTGGTTTGTTTTCTGATGACACGGATACACTAGGGCTGTTTACACTTTGTCTCCCTGTGTCACATGACTTAGTTATATCTATATTGATTCAGAACTTGTTGGGTCTCTTTGCTGCCTTATATTACAGGGCAAGGTCCTGGTTCGATCCTGAGCTCAGATTACTGTCTATATTTTGCTTGTTCATACCATAGTGTGTGGGTTTCATCCAGGATATTTGGTTTTCTTCCATCTCACAGAAACATGTCTGTAGGTGAACTGGTTTATATAAATTGCCCCAAGGTGTAAATATCCATAAACAGGTGGACCGGGTTCTTACTTCTGCTTCTCCTGAAAAAGGCTGTGGCTCCAAAACAAGCCTAAGTTCAAGAGAGTCCTGAAAATCGATTGACGGGTTGGCTAACTATAAAGGTGTTTGAGGTCCAACCACATTGCTGAGTTTTACCATAATCGTCATCATAGTTGTCATTGTCGTCAACATCAGGCTTCCAGCAGGCAAAACGATGCAGGGAATGAAATTACTACAGTAAACACTAATGATTTGTTATTCGGGGATAGGGGCAGGATATGTCCACATAACCACTGTATTGGTGTTAGGAGCTTTTCCGTTACTTTCTGTTCAGGGTTCTTTGAGTAGCTTGTCTCCTCCTTTATGATGCATTGGGATGGATTTACTTAAGGACCCAGCAGTGGCTCTCTAGTAAACCTGCGATAAGTCATAACCTCCCATTTGCTGAATTTTATCCCTGCTGATACCACCGTTGGATTGTGATTAAATAATATTATGTAACAGTTTGCAACACGTCTCTCTGCTGTGTCTTACAGAATAGTCATCCCTCGAAGTGTAATGGTGTTCAGACTAACGGGATCCATACTTCTGGTACGCATCAGCTTCATTACACCACTGGGTTGATGTCCGACTCTAATAACACACACTGAGTTTTTATTCTTCCATTTAGCACAGCTAGTACTGAAACGTGTGTGTGTGTGTGTGTGTGTGTGTGTGTGAATTATGCTCATACTAATGGAAATAACTGATATTCCTATGGCGTTTAATTAGTCTCAGAACTCACGAGTCAAAAACATGTTTTCTTCTGCATATGTAAAGCTTCACTTGCACAAGTGTTTTTTTTTCACTTTGCACCATCGTTCTGTACTTCACAAGTGTTTTTCGCTTTGCACGAGCACTTCTTCACTTTGCACCACTTTGCACCCACCCCCCAATTTAGCACGAGTGCTTTTTTCACTTTGCTCAAGCACTTCTTTACTTCACGTGAGTGCTTTTTTTGGTTTTTTTTTTTTTTTTTTTTTTTTTTTAATTTTTTTTTTTTTTTGCCCCATGCATGCACGCTCAACTCTTCCTACTGCTTACACACACTTACTCAAAATCTTCACTTTTGACACTTTGGTAGCGGGGCAAGTCACTGATGTCGCCTCTCCTTTATTAGATGTTTCCTTTACACAATCATGTCAGTTAACTTCAGCCTTTCTGCTAAATGTTCTGTGTATTTTCCTTTACACCTGAGACTTCTCAGGAAAATTTAGGAATGCTGAACAACAGCTCAAAGGTTTTGATACTAATTAAACGCCATAGGATTGCTCTTAGGTTGCAGTCATGATGAGTTACAGTTTGTTTGTCACTTGCAGAAAGCGAGAGGTCTGTGCAGAGTCTGAAAGAAATGCAGCCTGAGGCTCCCAAAGCACAAGTGGAGGTAGGATATGGAAATTTATAAGAACATCTATGCTTAAGGTGTTTATTTCAAAAGAAGACAGGTAGAGAAATGTAAACATTTAAACTGACCATTATTGTTGTTATTAGTGGACTGACTGGACAGTCCCGCTGTGTTTACCTTAACAAAGAAGGCTGTTTTCCCATGCTTTGTTTATTTGTTTGTTTCTTTGCATAATTACGTGTGAGGACTTTCATGGACGAGGAAGACTCCATTAGATTTTGGGGATCATCCCGATCCAACCCTGGATCCGGGAATTTTTTTTTAAATTCTTTAACATTTGTACAATAAAATGATCTATCTATCTATTTCATGTTTGCCCCGTGCCTGTGTGGGTTTCCTCTGGGTACTTCGGTTTCCTCCTACAGTCCAAAAACATGCATGTCAGGCTAGTTCAGTGTTCCAGATTGACCCTAGGTGTGAGTGTGAGTATGAATGGTTGTATGTGTTGACTTGCGAGCTGTTCAGGGTGTTTGCTTAGTATCAGTTGAGATATGCTCCTGCAACCCAATAGGATTGAGTGGCTCAGCGAGCGAGTGATTTATTTGGACTCTTGCTGGGCTTGGCAGAGGTTTGCGCTCTGACTGCCCTTGTTTTTAACTTGTCTGTTGTTGCACACATCTAAGATTCCATTGTATAAACGCTAATGCATTCTATGTACCATGTTGTCCTTTTAGAACGGTAGTGAAGGAGCACGGCGTGTCTTGTTCCACACACAGCCGGAAGAACTCCTGTCGCTCCCACATGAACACAGCCAGAGAGAGGAAGAGCAGACACGCAGTCAAACGGAAGAGAAAGAGAGCGACGAAGAGCAGCTACACAGCTCTGGGTCATCATCTGGAAGACGGAGGAGCTACAGGACCCAGAGGTGGGGATCAGGGTACAGAACAGGGTATTTTAAACATCGGAAATATCTTCTGGGACTTTTCATGTGGGCTATGTAAATTGTTGCTGGTGTTGGAGGCATTCGAAGATAAGGCTGTACACTGTGTATGTGTGTTTTGCCTCAGGCTGGTGGAGGAAAGTGAAGACTCGTTATCCAGACGTAGTCGGAGCAACAGAGAAGCTGAGCAGGAGCTGCATGAGATGTCTGAGAAACTTGCTCGCCGTCTCGAAGAGCTTGATCTAGTGAGTGTCCTCAGGGCTTAAGCAGCACTTGTACCAGACCAGACTTGTTCCGTGTTTATTTTCCAGTGGTGGAGCGAAAGCTATATATATATATATATAAGTGTAGAAATCTGTGATTTTGCTTTTTATGAGTTTATATAAAGTTTGTTTCCCTCATGCAGATGCTGAAAAGGGCTCTGAGGGAGACTGGGGTGGAGTCAAAGCCTGCAGAGGAGGACAAACACTCCCACCACAGTGACAGCATCATGGAGTGCAGACGCGTCCCCAGACTCACAGGTACCTCTCAGACGTCTTTCTGCTCTCGTTTTCGTTCCTCATCTTGTCATCAATCATATTTCCCAAAACATGGTGTTGTGATTGTAATTCAAATTTTCAAATTCAGATTTTATTTTATTTGTCACATACAAATTATACACAGTACAATATGTAGTGAAATGCATAGTACGACTGTCCAAAAATGTGAAGAATAAGCTATCAAAGTAACAAGAAGAAAAGAACAATAACTATAACTAAAACTATTTAAAGGATTTTACAGTTAAAGGTCAGTATAAATATAAAAATACAAAAACAGAAAATATATATAATAAGATAAAATATAAAATAAAATATAGGATACAAAAAATATAAAAAATGAAATATAAGTGAAATATAAAGGCAATATAATGCAGTGGTTCTTCCCTACACAGATAAGACCAGTGTGGACAGACCTCCTCGCACACGCTCCCTCTCTCCTCCTCCTCCTCCTCCTCCTCCATCATCTCCTCCTGTATGTCATTCCCGGGAGAGCGTGCTAGAGGGCACTCCAGTCACACACACACCACAAGACACAGCTCGAAGACGGCACGACAAGCCCCGGCACGTCGAGGACCAGCGCAGGAACAGCCAGGTTAGACCGATTCTGGATAGAGCTGAGAATATCGGCAACCATATTAACTGTACTACAACTTCTACTACCATCTGTTTTCACATAGATTTCAGCTCGTATAGCAGTGATGAGTAGAGAGCCCCATAGGCATGGAACATGGATTGGATAGTTGTTCCGTGTCCATGCCAGAGTTTTATAATTCATAACGAAACTGAAACCCAAAAAAGAGGCTCATACACCACCACCCAGACTCGCACAGAATAAAAAACATACAGTTTAATTCAGGTAGGCACTAAGCAAAACAACACCAAACAGGAGCACGACACATGAACTTGTAAAACGGATAATTAAACAAAAGTAACAAGACAGGTGATACAAATGATGGCGCAACTCATCGAGTGAAAAGCGGTGAAAAAACTTGGTGTTAACCTTTCCTACTTTCGCTTCGACCGTATTCAGGAAACACATGGAAGATTTATTTATTCATTTCCTTCAGGACTGTAGTTAATTCAGCACTTAAAGGTGTCACGCTACTCTTCCTCCCACAGTCCAGAAACTTGCAATTGGATGTTCCAGATTGCCCCCAGGTGTGGATGTGAGTGTGAATGGTGTCTGGCGAGCTGTTCGTGGTGGACCCGGCCTTCGCTCAGTGTCGGCCTCCTCCCAACCCTAATAGGATTAAGTGGTTCAGTGAGCGAGATTGATTTAATTGACCCAGATTACTATGGCTTTAAGCTTTAGTCATAACTTTCAGCAGACACTGAGTCCTAGTTTAACAATCAAAACACACAGTCTCAAGTTCATGACCCAAAGGCATTTAGAGCATGCACCCATAGGGATGTACTGAGTCTATTAAATAATCATGGGTTTGCTAACATACAATAAACCAATTTGTGTGTCGTGTCTCTCATCCTGTTGGAAAAAACCCAGGTGTGGTTTCATCTGTCAGGATTTAGGAAAGAACAAACACCTTTTATGCTTCTGTGTGTGTAAAAAGAGCGTACAGGCGCTGTGTTCCCGTCCATATAGGTGCATATTACGCTTCCTGTGTTCTTGTGTAAATGACTATACATATGTAAATGTAATGATTGACTGATATGACTTTAGCTTAAAGCTTATCCGAGTAGTGTGGATTTACTGTATTATTTGAGTAAAGAAAAGCATCTTTTTTGTTTCTGCATTGTGTTTGTGGTGTTCTCTAGCAGTGTTGTGTTTCTCGTGTTGGCCTCTAGATGGTAGTTGAAGCTTATGAGGCAGAGCTAAAGAACCTGGATGAGAAGCACAGTGTAGGCTTGGCCATCGAGAGGCTACGAGCACAGGAGGCTGTAAGGATTGTATGATATTATAACACCCTTTTCTTTTCATACAGTATGTTGAACAGTGTGTACAGTATATATACTTCATATAGAATTAGAACTTGATGTGGTTTATATATTTCTACATGCCAAAGCTGATCGAATTTTGAGAAAATATCAGTTTTTGTTATTATTATTATTTTACATATTGGTATAAATAACATTTATGCATGTAAAATGAGTCCAGGTCAGAGTAAATGAGTGTAAACTGTTTAAAATGTAACGTGGACGGTGATGTTGATGACACTCGTTTGTTTTCATTCATGTAGGAGCAAGAGTACAGGGAGGCTATACGTAAAGAAGTGTCTCGTGCTATAAAATCTCATAACCACAGAGCTAAATCGACGCTCTCAAACAAGAGTCCCCGCTCCAAAGCTGCAGCTCCCAGCCGGCCACGTGCCCAGACCCGCAAAACAGCCCCGCGTAAGCTTTTTAATCCTCCTGTTTGTATCGTAGGACAGTATGCAGTTCCCAAGGCTTGTCAGGTGACATGACTAGAAAAACAAAACGCTTTTATTTTGACGAGTGATTAGGAACGTTGTTGCAGGTGTATACACTCACCAGGCAACTGAATAGGAGACCTGTACCCCTGTGCATGCATATAGTTATCCATTCAGCCAATCAGGTGACAGCAGTGCAGTGTATGCATGAGCAAGGGCAAGAGCTTTAGTTGGTCATGTTAAACATCAGAATGGGGGGTTTGGGGGTGGCATGGTAGCCTCAGGTTCCTGTTTTTAGCTGACAGGATCGGAACCCGATGTCGTAGTTTAAAGAATAAAAATGTGTGTCTGTGTTTAGTGCGGGTGAGGGAGAACGATTTATTGCCGGTCCTGTTGGACGACTTCCCCCCTCTGCAGTTCTCTCCTCACACGCTGTCCCGCATGTGGAAGCAGCAGCTTCGGCAGGTCGACCAGCTTGGCGCTCTGGAACACCAGCACAAAAGCACACGCAAACACACCAACCAGGTGACAACAAACACACACACACACACACACACACACAGTAAGGTTTGGATTTGATCCCCTGTAGTCACTGAAATAATGTCCGAATGGATTTTTATTATTAGACCCCAGTTGAATTCTGTAATCTGATTGGTCAGAAGTTGTTGATGAATTTTCTACAACAGCAGCGCTGATATTAGTGCCAGTTGTAATTCAAAATGTTAGTTTCGTAAGAAAGTATTTGTTGTAATGTGTTTTGTTTGATAAACCTGAAGATGAATCCGAATGATAAACAGTGTTATTTCTCAAACGGGAGCAGTCTCCTGTTTCAATGCGTTCAGTGAGGTCTTCCACCACGAGGAAGCCCTATGTATGATGTGTTTAGACTTCAAGAGACAGAAAATATGAGGGAGCATAAATTAAAACATGTAATTTTTAACAGAGTGTGTATCTGTGGTATAGGAGAAATAAAACGTTTCCTGGCTTGATGTTATTGGATAATACCCCAGTACTTCCGACTCCGGTTATTTTCCTACAGCAACATTCTTTAAAGAATTTTATTACTCAATTAGCTCCCGCCGTCACCAAAGGAAATGGGTTCTGTCTGTCCCGTACAGTTAGTACAATAACTTTGGAAGATGATGACATAGGGTCACCAAATTTAGTCTATAGTTTCCCTCAGGTGTGAATAGGGTGAGATTTTATACGGGTCACCTCGACTTTAATTCAAGATTACTTTTTATATATTCTGCCTATCAAGGCTTGTTAGCGCAATAACTTTGAAAAGAAATCACACGGGATAACCGTATTTTGTGAATTTGTGAGGGCTCACCTCAGGAGGGTCTCAGTTGGGATTGTATATTGGTCATCTTGACTTTGTTTCAAGATCACAGCAGTCAGGGTTTTGTGGGTTTTTTTTTTTTTTTTTTTTTTTTTTTTTTTTTTTTTTTTTTGAATTTTTCTATATCGGACTCGTGTATATAATATTTATTTAAAACTTTTTGACAAATATTAACAAATGGTCCTTCCAGCAGGAGCGTCTGGACCCGTGTTCTGTTTTTATTACTTGGTTAATGTGGCAACATGAGTGGAGATTTCTTTGCATAAGCGCCTTCAGCTGCCGTTTAAATCCGAAGCTCCTCCTCCTCAGCCCGTTAATAGACTGCCAACAAGGTACGACGTGGTTCTCGAGTTGCGCATCAACAAGGTGCACGACTATCAATCTGGAGATCACCAGTTCGAATACGGGTTGATGCCCAAACCGGGAGTCCATGGGAGCTAATTAATCTCACTTCCCTGTCACTCACAGGGATCACCAGCCAATCAATGGGCATCTATGAGCTCATTCATACGAGGGGGCGGATATCGCTTTCACTCTGAGTGTGTTCGGTTGCCTCCAAATGTGCATGCACAGCAATTCTTGAAGAGGCGGGTGGCAGCATCACATCATAGAGGGAGCATATGCATGTTTACGCCCCTCCCTGGTTGGTGGTGGTAGTGTGATATGGAAGGCAACTGTTGACTGGTGGGAATTGGATACGACTAAAATTAGAAGGGGATGCAAAGTAATCATGTCAATCCTAGCATTTCTTGACCTGCAAACAAAGAAAACACCACAAACGGGCAGAACACGCGTACATGACAGTTATAACTTAAGTTATATTAGTCCCTGAGATGTATTAGTTGTTAAAGCTTCCTACTGGTATGTTCACAATTCTCTTTTGCACAGATAGAGGAGGCCCAAAAGAGACACGACTTGCTCATGGAAATCATCCGCAAAGAGCAGGAGCACAACCATCGCCTGGTGAGAACATAGTGTCTTTGAGAAGCAGCTACAATTGGCATGTCATTTAAAAATCAGATTTTGAGGTCAGCAACGCTTTATAGAAAGGAATGAACATGAGTCTTATTTTCCGCATCTTACTCTCCGTCTCTCACAGAAGGATTTCAGAGAAAGAATCCAGCAGCAGAGGTCTACGCAGAATAAGCTGCGGGATCAGAGGCAACAGGTGGCCCGTGCCCGCAAATACCACAACGATTACCATGTGCAGCTGCGTGCCCGACTCCTCCGAGCCCGCACGCGAGAGGAGAGGGTGAGTCACACCACAGCTCTGTATCCCTCTGTTCAGCACTCACAGGGGTAGAAATGCCTGACTCAGCGCAAGGTCTGATGTGTCACTCTGTGTGCGCACAGATGTTCCGGCAGGTGTTTGAGGAGGGGCTGGAGCTGCAGAAGGCCCGTCTGAGGGAACAGCGTGCGTACGCTAAAGAACAGCGCCAAGAGCGTGCACGCAAACACAGAGACGAGATCGAGGCCATGGAGAACTATTATAAGGATCAGGTAACGGCTTGTTTCCATGACTACCAACAGTTTGGTTAAAGAAATGTGTAGAATAAGTACATTCCACGTTGATTTTTAATCTTTTTATATCAAATTTTGTAATGTTGTTGGAAAAAAAACTGATATAGAATGCTATAAGCTGATGTTGCCCCTGCAGCAGAAGTAACGTCTTGTAGGCATTTTTATAATTTGTCCGCCAGTCTCTGACATCAACGTGCTGAATTTTTGACCTCTCTTTCTTCATTCGCTTGATGCTTGATGATTCTCTAGCATGTACCGCCCTTTCCACCCACCAGCATCCCAACAGGGTTGAGGTCTGGACTCCATAAATTCCATTCCACGGAACTCCATCACTCTGTTTCTTTCTCTCTCTCTCTCTCTCTCTCTCTCTCTCTCTCTCTGTCTCTCTCTCT
>JAQMYF010000021.1:6487086-6507012 GCA_030014195.1 Neosilurus mollespiculum | reverse complement strand
CTCTGGCCTTGGCTCTGGATAGTCACTGACTGACTAGTCCTGTTCTTAGACTATGTGCTATGCTGCAAGAAATAAGAGCGGCACCTTCCCGAGTGGGGTGGATACCGTCCCGCCCTATCAGGCCAGGTTTACCCTCAAAAGTACTCCAATTTGAATCAGTGATGCAAGTTACCCAGACCCTGAGGCAGCAAAACGAGCCCCTAACCCTTTACATGCTGTACAGTTAGTATGAGATTCTTCTCTTACTTGCACTTGAATTGTGACTGTGATGCAAAAAAACCCCTCTGTTTTTGATTCATGAATCCAGAGCATGTTGTTTTAATAGGTCTGGCCTTTGCTTATAGGTTGTGAAGAACAAAGCACATCTCCCATACTGATCAAATTTGTTCTCTTTCTGATTGTAGATAAATGCACTTTCCTACAATAGTACATACACCAGAGAATGGCCCAAGTCACACTCGATTAGATTGGAATATTTTTAAAAATCAAGTTTCTATGTGATGTCCTTTTTTTTAAACATGACTGTATCTGTGAAAGAAAAGTTTTATATTGGAATTGAGAAGTGGCTGATTCTCAAGCAACACTCCCTCATTATCTCATTCCTCTCTCACCTTTTCTCTGCTCAGTTTTCCATGTTGGCTGAACGGCTAGCCCTGGAGCGCGAGGAGATCCAGGTGCGGAAGAAAGCCCAGGAAAAGGTGTGTTAAACTTTTCTTAAAATCTTCTATAAGTATCTATTCAGTACCCAGACCCTGTTAAAACGTCCAGGATTGGAAAAACCCCTGCATTATTGAACATTAGCAAATATATTTACAAACTGAACACCTCTGAGCAAGAACATGGCTGCTTGTAGGGTGGGGGGGTGATAGTACCAAAATATCATATTGTGATACTTAAGGACATTCCTGTGATACATAGTTACTATTATAGACCGTAGAAATAATTAATAATAGTATTTATATTACTTTATTATAATAATGTGAAGCTCTGAACCTGTGCGTGGGGTAGCTAATTTGCATATGTGACCTTTGACCTTGGCACAGTGACCTTGAACATATAAAGTTTGTCTGGGCCATCGCTCAGCTCATGCACAGGCCAGCTTTCTTAACTTTTGCGCAGGCACTCCCTATGACCTAAACCTGTGTGTGGGGTAGCTAATTTGCTTATGTGACCTTTGACCTTGGCACAGTGACTTTGAACATATAAAGTTTGTCCTGCACTTCAGACATCCTGGCTTTGTTGTTTAAATAAAGCAACACTGTCATGTTCTGTGCCTGCAAAGACTTTTCGCTATTGAAGGATGCTACAAAAGCTAATATTCAAATGCTCAAGAAAATTCCCAGTTTAAATTCATCCATCCATCCATCCATCCATCATGTACTGTTTATCTGTCAGGGTCACTGGGGGGGACTGGAGCCAATTCCATGCGAGCACCACACAGTAAGGCCAGAGTTGGTCAAAAGATTTGGACCCAGAACCACCTTCTGTAAGGCAACAGTGCTAACCACTGAGCCACCCCGTTGAAATCCTGTTCATTGTTCGACTGTTACATAAATAGTACATTAAGTGACACAAGTCAACTTGCAGCAGTGATTTTCAATGACAAATTAACCCCTATGTAACATGTCAGCTTGCCATCTTTGCGATGGCAACATGTTTTGAGATTTTGACTGTCGACCATGTAGCGCCAGCTTTAAAGGCAAAGTTGTACAAGTTAAACTCGAAAAATTAGAGTATTGTGCAAAAGTTCATTTATTTCAGTAATTCAACTTAAAAGGTGAATCGAATACATTATATAGACTCGTTACATGCGAAGTGAAATATTTCAAGCCTTTATTTGTTATAATTTTGATGATTATGGCTTGCAGCTTATTCATGATATTGTAATTTTTTGAGTTTCACCTGTATGTGTGTGTGTGTGGTGTTTATAGTGTGTGTTTGTATGTCACACCTTATGTTTGTCATCCTGGTTCCCACTTCCAGGCTCTACACAAGATGAAACGGGAGCTGCGGAGCAAGATGGAGCGAGAGATCAGCGAGTTACAGAAGATCATCATTCAAGACGACGAGGACGACTACTTCCGTGAGCTGGAGGTGGAGCGGCTGCGCAGGCGCGTGCAAATGGCATCCTTCCAATATGGCACCAGCTGCACATACTAACTACAATACAGCGAGGAGCCTGTTACAGAGGAATCTTTTTCATCTGAGGACTAACACAGGACGGGAGGCGCTTCCGCGGTTCCCCACGCGATCTCTAAGCTGGATTATTGCACAAGGGTTCGTGATGAGCACAGTTCTACATGATACATCCTGGAGGAGACGAGGAGAGAAATCTCGAGGGGTTGGGGGTCATCAGCTCGATGATCATAATACGCAATCACAGTGTTTAGTTTTGGACGGGGACTTGAAGAAGAAATGGTTTTCACTCATTGTTTTTATGTAACGTCTACCAAAATAAATCCTTAAACTAGTAAGAGGAGGAGGTTTAAGGTTCAAGCTGTGGCTTGTTACTGTGAGTAACATCGATCAGGCGTTTATGAGGTAATTTACTGCAATATTTGATGCACAAATTAGGGGGCGGGACAATATATACGACCTATAAGACTTCCCAATATGCAACAATGAGGAAGATGCATAAAATATATATAAAAATAATGACTACATTGTAATGTATAGATAAAATGCCTTACGTCTTAATG
Organism: Neosilurus mollespiculum; assembly: GCA_030014195.1. NCBI lineage: Eukaryota > Metazoa > Chordata > Actinopteri > Siluriformes > Plotosidae > Neosilurus > Neosilurus mollespiculum. Next base: position 6,504,313 of record JAQMYF010000021.1, on the reverse strand, counting down.
CCTTAGCTGAAGCCTTGTTTTTTTTAATTTTTTTTTTTATCTCCTCTCCTACTCTCATATACCGAAAACTGTGACTTCTTAAATCTTTCTCTTTTTTTTTTTCGCCATTCCACTCCTGATCACATGACTCACTGGCATGTTGTGCAACAATATCCTTCGCGAAGCATGTAAATAATTCCTCTGTAGTTATAACTGCATAGCAAGTTGATGTGTTCCATCATTCACACAAACAGGTGAAACTGCATGACATTTAAATCTAGATTTTATTTAAACTCATATGGAGCACTAAAGCATGGCGAAGTTCCTCGTGCCAAGTCTGAGGATCCTCTCTAATGTTTTACTGAACATCCTGACTGTCTTTAATCTCCCCATTTTTTGGTAGGGTTTAATATTGCATTCAGTCAGATTTTAAAACTAAAGTAATGGTTTAGCTGCTATTGTTTCTTATCTGAGCTTTAAAACAGCTCTTCAGGCCACACACAAGTGACGCTGGTGTCAATATCTTGTCGTTGTGAGGGTTTCTGTACTGTTTGTTACAAAAATGTTGTTTTCTATTGTAAAACTGTGTCAGATCAGCACCATGTAGCTCGTGAAGCATATTTATTGCAAAAAAAAAAAATGGGCTCTGATAAAGAAAATGTCGTCATACGCAGACACTAAATCACTGGACATCTTTGAGAACGGTTCTGGATCAGCGTGTGGAGTCCTGCGGGTGAACGGTCCTCCACCTCAAACACACGGAACCCTTTTCTTGCTGCTAACACAGAGTCTTCCTCCATCACCGAACTGCTGATGCAAGTTAAATGAACTGTTTTTTTAATTACTTTCCTTTTTGATGTTAATGAAAAAAAATGTGCACCTTTCCACCTCGATGTGGACCGCTGATGATTATGTGTCTGTTTTAGTAATGTGCGACTCTTAATTTTATTTTTTAATTTCTCTTTGCTGGATCGGTCTTCCTATGTGTGTGAAACCTGTCTGTCATTATTTAAATATTTATTAAATTGCACAAACTGATTTTGCTCATTGTACTCTTTGACCTGCTTTTAGTGAAAAGCTGTTCATTACCATTTTTACTGAAATGTACGGTTCATTTTGCTCTACCCATCACAGCAGGCTCTACAAATAGAAGAAGACACTGTAGGCTGTATTTTACAAAAAACTGATGTGGACGTTTGAATATTTAAAAAAAAATAAATCTTGGCGTCCCTCCTGGAAGATCTGGAGGAAGTGGCTGGGGAGAGGGACGTCTGGACATCACTGTTTAGGCTGCTGCCCCCGCGACCCGACCCCGGAACAAGATGAATGAATGAATTAAATCAATATGGATATGAGACACTGTTGAAGCAATAGGTTAATATACACTTGGGTAAAGACAGTCACAATAAATTATTTCCCCCCTATTTCCCATGTTAACCTCTTATGACTGTCCTGATACAGGGACAGCATACTTCATAACAATTATATTGTGTTTACGTCTTTGTAAGATCCTCACGAGGACCGTTGGGTATTATTATTTTGCCAAAGTTCTTCCTGTTTGAAGACCAAGATTAGTTTGGTAGTGATCTGGTGATGGCAAACAGAAGCACTGTGGAGAAATGACAAGACATGGAACACTGGGGTTTGGGCCTTAGGCAGTTAAATTAATTATACGTTAATGGATAAAAAATTCATTCTTGGCGCACATCCTTTGTTATAAGACAACAAAGAAAAATAAAACATTTTGAGACGTTATTAAAATAAATAAAAACACTTCTGCACCAATAACCACCCTGTTGTCGACATTCTTGTAACACTTCACTGGAATACTTTAGGTTTTAAATAAACAACTACAAAAAATTGTCCAATCAAATTCACATAAATTTCAGATGGCCCTGCCCCCAACTGTGCCCCCAGTTTCGGTCTTTGAGTAGGGATTGGCTCTGCCCACTAATCAATCTCAGCAGACACCTGTGACTCATTACTGTGATATAATTAACTGCTCTGGTTAGCACAGATCTTTGGTAAGATGTTTGTTATTGGTGTCTCCAGTCAATTACACAGACTGAGATTTCTCAAATCAACACAAATTATTACTGAATGTATAATGAGGTGAGTTAATTCACTTTTAATGATATTAAGCCTTTATTTCTTAGCTAGTTTTGTTGTAAATGCCACCTGGGCCTTAACGCAACATCTCATAAAGAAATTTACAGATAAATTACGTTCACGTGTTAATTTACTAATGTGAGAATATTCTATGAGTCCGTTGAGTCGTCAGTAAATAATTATTTTGAGTAAAATGATCAGGATTGTTACACTTTACTGACACAGACACATGAAACTGAATTGAAGTGCACTGATTTAACCTGGAAAATTTGCCTTAGATTTTCTCCTAAGACAAACTTTAATGATTTGTTGCTTGGCATAGGTAATCAGGAAATGTCTCCCTCTAGTGGCTGCCTAATGAACATTCATTCACACATTGTTTGCACATATTGACCTTAAGGCTGGATTTAAAAAAAAATAAAAAAATTCTCATCAGTGCCCGCAACCAAAAACTGATGCCGCATCAACTATTTATTTATTTATTTTTAAACACACTCAACCTGTGGAAAACCACAGACAACATAAAAATGACCCAGAAGGTGATTCCGTGTTCGATGCTGCGATTTGTGATTGTGAGATTGGTTTAGCTCTGTTTGAAGGAGTTCTATTTTCTTAAGATTTTTGGAACTGCAAGGCTGCTGTTCTATAGAGCGAGGTTCCGAGTTCAATACATGTTAAATGTCCATGTAAAAGACTGGTCACCTTGATTTAGCTTTAAAAGCTTTTGGGCTTTGACATTATTTAAAAAAACAAAAAAAGCGTCACATTTAGGCTTTTAAAAGGTTCTGATTTTTTTTTTTTTTTTTTTTAAATCCAGCCTAATGTATTTTTTTCCATCGTGATCCCAGGCAAGGATCACCTCCAAAGTTTAATGATTTGTTACTTGACATAGTTAATCATAAAATGTCTCCCTCTAGTGGCCATCTAATGAACATTTATTCACACATTGTTTGCACATATTGACCTAAAAGGATTTATTTTCCTAGTGTGATCCCAGGCATGGATCACCTCCAAAATGTAATGGTTTGTTACTTGTTCAACACTGTATGCTAGAAAAAAGGAAAACAAGCTGCAAACTAGGTAGGAAGGTAATTACAGTAGTACTATACTAGGAAGGTAATTACAGTAGTATATTGTAACACTCATCACCCTGGATTTTGCTGTTTAGGGCTGAGTAGATGAACATTTACTTCTGGTCATTTTGTTTCTTTCCTTGTGAGAGCTGTGTGTAGAACCACCCCCGTAATAAAAAAGGTAGAGGAAAAAAGCAATGTTAGAGTAGCATCTACTTACCGATACCTGTGTTTCAGATGGATATTAAATTACGTGAATTTGTTTTTTTTTTTTTTTTTTTTTTTTTTTTTAAATGGCTTTAAATTTTAAAAATATATGATGGGTTTATTAACAGAGCCTGAGATTACTGTAAATGTAAATGAATCTTTTTTAAATGTGTATAAATTATTATAATAAATACATTTCATGTAATCAAATCATTGTTTTCCATTTAGTTATTAAGTGGTTAGCATGTGGTTTGGAAATCTGGCCGGTTGGGGGTGGGGGTGGTGGTGTTGCTGCACTCGTATGAGTGACATTTAAACTATAAATTAAAGGTGACTGGATTTATTCCACACTATCAGCCTGGTGTAAAGAGATCCTGTTAATAAACTTAAAATGAAGTTCCTACCAACAGAAGTACATTTAGGGAATATTTCCCCCCCAAATGGAACACCAGGTCTTCTCTTCATCCAACTTCGGTTTTAAATCTCTTTCCCAAATGTTTCTCCGACTCGGACTCTCAGTTAAAGAGCTTTTCTTCTACTATTTACTCTAGAATACTTCAGTGTGTTTAATAGTACTTTTTTTTACTACTAGAGTTTATTCAGGTAGGTTTTTGTGGTTCCGTACTCGTACTGGGTAGCCAGAGTCTTCGGACCCTCCCTAAAAAAATTTTTAAAAAAATTAAAAAAAACATAACACACTCCTTGTTTTATTCCTTACTTATGACCTCTATAAACAGTCCTTTTCTCAGCCTTTTTTCTTTAAAGATAGTACAACAAAACCAAATGTAGCCGGTCATACACAACGTCCCACATCCTGGAACCATTCCCGTTTTGGAAAACTGGAACTCCTTGGACTGTTACAAAGCACAGACACTGCAGCCTTCTTCCAAAAAGAAATAAAACGCTTCTCCTTGAGATAAACATCTCCTTAAAGAAACTTTCACAAAATCACCTATTTCACATATTTAAAAGTGTCTCGTTTGCCAAATCACTTAATCCTAATATTAGGGTGGCAGGGAGGCTAAAGCCTATCTCGGCCAACTCTGGGCAAAGCTGGGATACACCCTGAACAGCTTGCCGGCCCTCACGCCCAAGGACAATCCAGAACGGCCAATTAACCTAAATTGCGTGGGAAGAAACATGAGTACCCTGAGGAAACCCACGTAAGCATGGGGAGAAGAGGCGAACTCTGCACAGAAACGCCCTCGCCGAGCCCAGGACTCAAGCCCAGGACCTTCTTGCTGTGAGGCGGATGTGCTAACCACTACGCCACCGTGCCACAGAACCACTAATCTATTAGAATGAAGAATTCAATAATGATGATAATAAAGGTGTAGTCAATTAGGGAGTGAATAAATCTACATGACCTCGACCTCTTTTTCATGTTTTAATAAAAGCAATACAGCGTGAGCCGTGCTGTTAAACCCAAACGCTGCTGACGCGAACAGCTCGGAGTTTATTGCTCGTGTTTAGGGGCGTACAGAAGGAACACCTTGCCCCGCTGCACGTCCTCTTATGTACAGACAGATAATGAGCTCGTAGAACAGCAATAAATACAAATGAAATGGAAGCTTATTTACATAAACGTACATACACACTACATACTGAAGCAAGCACGCGCACACAATCTAAAATACTGTATCAGACGTCACACCAAACACGGACGAAGTGGAACATGCTAGAAAGGCAGTTCTTTTTCAGGGGAAGTGTAAGAGCGCAGATTGTCCAAACTGTGTGAACGCAGCATGAGTTCAGTTACACAATACTGAACATGTGGAAGAGGGTTGGTTATTAAAATTAAAAAAAAAAAAAGAAGGAAGGATTATGCACAAAGAAACATCTTCAGTGTAACTAAATAAAATGTTTATCTACATTCTTTCTAAGGCACCATTTGGAGCAAAGTTTAGGTTTTTTAGCACATATGGACTAAAAATAACCTCTTGGGGAATAACACAGAAAAAAAAAAGAGAGAGAAACTATTATAAGATCGATAGTCATGTTATAAACATGATACATTAACTTAAAAGTGAAAAGTCAGTGAAATATACACTTACACACCCAAATATAACATTTCCCCAAGTCTAGCCAATCAGCCGAGACGCGTCTGCTGCCTGTTTGCTTCTTTAGTTTTGCTCTGGAGCTACAATCACTAATGCAGTTCACAAGTAACGATCGAGTCCCAACATCATTTCACCAGATGTGGTTTAAGAACAGTGTGACGATGCTCTCTTTCTCTTTCTCTCTCTTCCTCCCATTTGTGAAACCGTTTAATCCTACTAGGGTCGCAGGGAGGCTAGAGGCTTCTATTTATACATAGAAAAAAAGTAGTGTGTGTATAGAATTAAAAAAGCCAAATTGCATAACAGACTTATTTATTATTCCATCAATCAATCGCAGAATCTTGCACAATTTTGCGGTTATCGCTAATAAATCCTGTTGGTTTACAAAATAATTCATGTTGAAATTTAAATATGTAGCTTAACATATTTAATATAGAGATATTTGTAGAAAACCTGAAGATCAGGGTGTTGATGGATATTTGGTGAGACTCGTGTCCGTTACTTGTTGGCTACAGAACGTCAATTCCATTTTGTTTGTATCGCAATTTCCAAAAAATCTGCTTGTATGTAGAGCAGCATGGTGGTGTAGTGGCTAGCACGGCTGTCTCAGAGCAAGAAGGGGGATGGGTTCGAGTCCTGGGCTTGACAAGGGCATTTTGGCTGTTGTTTTCCCCGTGTTTGCGTGGGTTTCCTCCAGGTACTCCGGTTTTCTCCTACAGTCCAAAGACATGCACGTTAGGCTAAAAAGTTCCAAATTGCCCCTAGGTGTGAGTGTGAACGGTTGTGTGTGTGTGTGTGTATGTCTCCTGAGCTGTTCAGGGTGTACCCGGCCTTCGCCCATTGTCAGCTGAGATAGGCACCATAATATGATTAAGTGGTTCAGAGAGAGAGAGAGAGAGAGCACGAGCCAGCTTGTAAGGTTTAATATGTTTGTTTTGTGGTAGATGAACAAGCCAGAGACACCAGTGGCGAGGAAAAACTCCCTGAGACAAGATGAGGAAGAACCTTTGAGCAGAACCAGACTCGGGACACTGAGATTAGAAATCCTTGCAGTACACAGGTGTAGAAGAATGCCAAGATCAGCACAGGACAGTCTTTGATTACAGCAGCGGTTCTAAGATCCGAGTCTATATTAGATTCTCAGAACCAGCCAACACTGAAGAAGCAAACAGGATGGGACTCCAGACGTCACTCGGCTGACTGACGGACGGACCAGGGGAAGTATTAGATCAGCTGTTCTTTGGAGCATCAAGATGATCTCTGTTTTCTCGATGCTGTAACCAAAAAAAAAAAAACTAAAGGGGTGATGAGTGAACAACGCAGCCAACCGGCTCGAGCTCATTAACACAGAAGACTGCTGGCCAACCTCAATATAACAAGAAAAAAAAATCCAGTCTTATAAAAGTGAACAATCCTACATGACCTGAGGTTAAATCCTGAAATAGCAAGATATAAAACACAGATTTATAAAAAAAAAACAAATTGTGGATATAATGGACACAGACAGTACATGTACAAATCAGCTATACATTTAAAACAAAGTAAAATCACCTCTACAGTTAACCCTCATTTTTCTCACCCTCCCTTCCTAAAGTGCTCTCGAGGTGTCCTGGGCTGTCGGGCTCTTTTGAGCAAGATGACGACTGATCAGTGATCAGTGTTTCCCTTCATAATCTAACGAACATGCTAAAAACCTGCAACATTTTTCATCTAGACGTTTTATACATGATGGGATCGGAGTATACAGCAGAGGCTTTGTTGTGGCTCCGTCCTGGGATCTGATTGCATTTATCACTGATTGGCTGCATGAGTTTACAGCCTGAGTTAGAAAGAATTCAGCCCCAGACTTGCTTTTTCATACCGTTATTGTATTTCCTCACCACTGTTTGGTTTAATGGCTGTACTGAGCCATTACAAATCTGGGCGTTCAGCCATTAAGAATAACTGACCCTGAAGTTGAGTTCAAATTCCTGTAAATACTAAAGGGCCACTCAGCATGACCTTTAACCTCCCAGACTGTATGATTTTTTTGCTAGACCAAATTCATCTGTCAAATGAGTACATTAATACATGTTTGTTTTTTTACTAGTTACTTATTTCTGCGTGACTTGTTTAGGTAAACCAAATCCTGGATGCTAAGAACATTAGCCACACAGTGAGCCCTTGATAGCTGGTGTCATTTGACGTGTGATCATATTTTTTTATATACTGTAAAATAAACGCACGCGTGTGATGGTAACGTAAACAATCCTCAATGAATTATTAGCTTAATGAGCTAGCAAGGTTTGTTTTTTTTGCTGCAAACATTAGCTACCGACACTGTTACTAAAAGAGGGTTCTAGAGTAAATATTGGGGTGATGTGGTGGTTAGCACGTCCGCCTCACAGCAAGAAGGTCCTGGGTTCGAGTCCTGGGTGCGTCTGTGTGGAGTTTGCCTGTTCTTCCCGTGTTTGTGTGGGTTTCCTCAGGAGTACTCTGGTTTCCTCCCTCAGTACAAAGACATGCACTTTAGAGTAATTGGCTTTTCCGAGTTGCCCCTAGGTGTGTGACTTTGCTCTGCGATTGTGTACCAAGATGGAGCACACCCTGAACAGCTCGTCAGATGTCGACAACACACTTACACCTATGGGACTGCGAGAGGAAAGCACTGGGAGAACATGCAACCTCCACACAGAAACGCCCTCGCCGTGCCTCGAACCCAGGACCTCCTTGCTGTGAGCGGGACGTGCTAACCACTACGCCACCGTGCCGCCCTTCCTTACAATCAAAAATGGACTTTTCGAAGTAAGCCTGAGCAGTGCTTTTATCAGGAAGACGTCTATGATGGAGGTGAAAATGTTTCCTTGCCTTCATTACAGACTTTGTTTATTATACAGAAGAGGCACAATTCTCATTTCAGTGAAGTCTAGAAGACTTCTGGACTAAACACTGCTTTTAGATCTGGAGACAGCAGCAGAGAGAAGAAAAAACGATTTAAAAAAAAAGCATGAGGGGTAAAAACAACCTTTTGGTTCTGTTCATTCTCTGTTTCTGCTGTATCTCTCATGTAATTGCCGTGTTTACAGTGACATCACACCGATTACTGATGGCAACTCTGTGTGTGTGAGTGTGTGTGTGTGTGTGTGTGGGGGGGGGGGGTGTTCCTCATTCAACTGCAAAGCCACAGGTCTCCTCGATGGCCGTCAGAAGCTTGTCATACAGTTTGTCGTAGTTCTCGTAGGGAGGAACGTCGATGCGGTTAAAACTATGGACACAAGAGCAGGCAGGAATATAAGAACATATTTATAAGCAATGTCTGATGATGCTTATGTGGTGGTGGTCACTAAAGCAAAAAATACAACCATCAATACATCAGTCATTACAACCCCTGGTAAAATTTGCGGAATTAGCACACTGGGAGGATATTGACCCAGTTGATGCAGCCAAAAAAAAAAAAAAAAAAAGATATATATTTACGACGTGCACCCGTCAAGTGTTGTCACACTAACACATACAACCACCACCACCAGGGAGGGGCATTAGCCTTCACATGGCCCCTGTGTGACACGCAATGCTGCCACCCGCATCCTTATAAACTGCTGAGCATGCGCATTCAGAGGCAACCTATCATACACTGAGGGAAAGCAATATCCACCCCTTGGTTCGAATGAGCTCACAGATGCCCATGATTGGCTGGTGATCGCCGTGAGTGACTCTTCCTCCCGTGAGAGCCCGGCCAATCAGTTCCCATGAATGGGATTTGAACCCCTGATCTCCAGGTTGATGGTAGTGATGGGAAGGCCGATTCTTTTAACTAACTCGATTCTTTCGATTCGTCCGACTGCAGCGAATCGATTCATTATTTAAAAAAACAAACAAACAAAAAAAACACTGCCAGGCTCGAACTCACATCAGGTTGCAACACATACTGAGCCATTTACTCTGCCTTATGAAGAGGTTTCACACGGAATATTTATATTTATTTTAATATATACATATAGTACTCCAATTTCGTTGCACTATTGTACGTAGTATAATTTTGATTTCTAACATTTATAATTTTATTTTCCAATTGATATTTTTATATCAATAAATAATCTAGTTTGCAAATTACAAAACTTAATAAAGAATTTCCACTAGTATATAAACGTTTGCTTAGCGGTTCGCAAACGATTCAGTGAGTTAGCGGTTTGCTGAGCGATTCGGCGAGTTAGCATTTCGCTAACCCGACTCAGTCTCTCAATGCTTCAGCAGTTCATTACCTCGGTCAACCCGCTGGCGGCAAGATCGTCTCACGATACGCTCAGAGATCTTGCCGTAGAGACTGCCTGCTGCACAGTGCGTCACACAGCACTTCCGCCTCAGCCGGCTTTGAGACTTAATGAGTGATTCCGACTACTTTATGTGATAACAGACAATTATATTAGCAAAGCGCTGGTGAATCGATTCAGTTGCGTTTGCAAATCGATTCAACTCGTTCACTTAATTGAATCGATTCTTTCATGGATCGCCCATCACTAGCTGATAGTCTACTTTTAAACAATGGCATATTTTTTTGCAAATAAGTAGAGGAAAACATTATGGAAACACCTTGTAACTGGCATTACATTTTAAACAAATAACAGCACAAGTCTAACAAAATACAAGGTGCTCTGAATGCAGTAATAATTTTTATAGACTCAATAATATTTTATATTGTTGGCTAATGGAACAGGAACCCGGACCTAATAAGAGAGATGTCGTTTTAAACAACAGGACTTATTATAATCTTTTGTACAAAATGACATTGTTGGTGTCCATAATCTTTTGGGTGCACAATTTCCCTCACTTAATCCCACTAGGGTTACACAGGAAGACTGGAGCCTATCTCAGCCGACACTGGGTGAAGAAGGGGTACACCCTGAACAGTATGCCAGATCATTGCAGGGTCAACACAACCATTCACACCTAGAGGCAATCTGGAACAGCCAATTAGCCTGATGTGCATGTCTTTGGACTGTGGGAGGAAACTGGAGTACCCAGAAGAAACGCACGCAAGCACTGGGAGAACATGCAAACTCCACATAGCAGATGGGGCAAACACCTTCGCCACACTGGGGACTCAAACCCAGGACCTTCTTGCTGTGAGGCGGTTGTGCTAACCAGTACACTACCGTGCTGCCCCAAGAATGAAGCTTATAATTAGTTTAGGCAAAATAACTCCATTTTTTTAACAAGAACATCTTTTAAAACCTGTGTGTGTGTGTGTATGTGTGTACGTGCATACTTACCAAGTGTGAGCTTTAGGCAGGTTGTTGGTGCTGGCATCAATTTGTTGGATGGTGAACTGTCTGGGCCCTGCAGCACCTACACACACACATCAGTGCAGATGCCAGATTAATAAAATAAAACACTTACGAGGTGCACACACATTTCTTCCTTGAATGTTGCGGAACATAAACTGCAGTAAAGTAGTGATGAAATCATCAAACCATTCTGGCTATAACCAGATGACACCAGGATGAGTAACGTGCACAGATATTATTACAGATCATTCTTAATATCATGTAAAATCCCATCAGTTATTTAAATTGAGAGACGACATCAGAACAGCACATGCTTTCAAATTATTGTTACTTATTACAGTGTTCATCAGATGCCCACTAGGGGGAGACATTTCATTATAATAACTATGCCAGTATGTAATAAAATCCTGCTGTTTCGGGCAGATGTTTTCAGTTTAATCCATGCACTACTCACCATATTTCATTTGTGCCTGGTGGAGAACCCTTGCACTCCATGAATGCCCCTGTTGTTTTTGTATAAAATAAATCTTTGGCCTTTCTCATAGCAAAGTACTCTGTCATTATTCAGAAGCGGTTTGCCCTTGTTAATCTACAGCTCCTCCTACATCTGTGAATGGATTTTTACAAAACTTTCACAGAATCTTGGGAGCATAATGCTTTTGTGCATCTTTAATTTTATTTTTGTATAAATTTTTTTTTGTAGGATTTTTCAATGCTAGGGGAAATAAGTGCAGGTGATCATCCATCTATCCAGAGGGTCACGAAGGTAACAGGTCTTTGGAGGGAAACCCACGCATCCTTCTCCCCAGTGACACTCTCTAGCTCCTCCTGGGGAAACCTGTGGTGTTCCTAGGTCCGATGGGATATATAATCCTAGAGCAAGTTCGGGGTCTGCCCCAGGGTTTCCTCCTAGTTGGACATGCCTCAAAGACTTCTAAAGAGAGGCAACCTGGAGGCATCCTAATCAGACTCCTGAACCACCTCAACCGACTCCTTTCAATGCGGAGGAGCAGCGGCTCTACCACAAGCTCATCCTGGATATCTGAGCTCCTCGCCCTATCTGTAAGGCAGAGCCCAGACACCCTCCGAAGGGAAACTCATTTCGGCTGCTTGTATCCGCGATCTCGTTCTTTTGGTCAATACCCAAATCACATGACCATAGGTAAGGGTTGGAATGTACATGGACTGCAGTAGTGTCACTGTGTTTAAAAAAACAAAAAAAAAACAAGATGCGTTTGTTGGGTGTGGGTGTGTGGGTGGGTGTTCATGTTCTGACCCTGTAAAGCCTTAAAGCCTTGCAGAGGAACTCGAGATGAGCCGGTGACAAACTGCAGCAGTCTGGCTCTGCGCTCCTCGTCAAACGACTCCACGGCTTTCCAGAACCACTTCACCACGCCGCTGTCGGCTGTGCAGTGCTTCAGGCGCGTGTTTGCCCTCCAGTCGTGGATGTCGATCTTCCCTAGGCCACACACGATCAGCTGCAGGAGAGTAAACACACTGCAACTCTCAGCACACAGAAATGACCAGCTATTCCCCTGAGCGTGTCCGTCTGCTCTGGACATGCCCTTCGCTCTGTGTGGGTGGTTTACAGCATACCTCTAGTTCTTTCTCATCAAAGGCCTTGAGTAGGTGCTGTGGTATGACTTCATTAAAACCTTTCTGCAGAGCCAGAAACTGAGCTTCGATCCCGTGTAGGAATCGCCAGTTCACGTAGAGCCTGGAGACAAGAGAGCGGTATACTGGAGTTACAGTACAAATATAGAAATATCAGGAAATTCTGTTTCAGAATCTGAAAATTTTAGTCGCCGTTTATTAAATTATATTTTTATCCATGTAGTATTTTCCTTAACAGGATATTCCCATAATGTTGCATTTTTTTCCTCCCAAAATTTAGTCATAGCCAACATCAATATTTCCTCTGTATCAAGTGACCACCACCAACCAAGCATTTGCCCCCGCATGACACATGATACTGCTGTGCGTGCATGTTAAGGGGCGGCCTAACACGCGGAGGGAACGCACTATCCACCCCTTGTATGAATGAGTTCATGATTGGATGGTGATCTCTTAAAGAGACAGAGACTTGAGCGTATGCCATCCCTCCCTCCTGTGAGAAGCTAGCTAATTAGCTTTCAAGGACTCCTGGCCGCAGATGAACCTGCGATGCGCCGCAGCGGAGCCCATATACTTGGGTTTTTGGGTTTTTTTTACCGACAACATTTGTGTCAGTACAAAGCTCAGTAGTCGATGGATTTAAAACAATATTTTGTTATATTACAGGTCCTGGAATACACAGGGAATTTGACCTTTGACCTGAAGGGGAGGAACCCTTTGATAAAAACATGTTCATTTGGGTTGCTCCGACTTACCTGACGTACTCTTTCTTGTTCTCCTCAGTGACAGGGATGTTCTTGCCATTGGGTTTAAGTTCGTGCTGGATGATCTGTCCGTAAGCGCTGTGCTCCACACAGAACGTGTGGTCGAGTACGCCTGTGATGTCGTTTTCCCTTTTCAACACAAATACGTTTCATGTTAAAGATACTAAAGTGTTTATATATACTAAAAGATTACATTAAATGAGTTGTGTAGGAGGAGTTTTCATATTCTCCCTCTGCTTGTGTGAGTTTTCCTCAGGGTTCTCCAGTGTCCTCCAATAGTCCAAAGACGCGGTTTAGGCGAACTGTCTACTCTAATTTGTCCATGGACGTGAACCTGAGTGTGAATGCATGTTTCTATTTGCCATAGACTTGTGACTGGTTCAGGGTATAAACCGACTTTTCACTCAAACTCAGCTGGGATTGACTCCAGCTTCTCCGCGACCCTACTGGATATATGATATAGATCGTAGATGGATGGATGTTTTTTTTTTTTTAGTAGAGTTAACAAATTAATTTCATTCAGCACAACCTTGTCTAAACTGTAATCCTAATGTTACACAGCACAAAATATTACTTGTTTAGTAAGTAGTGCGTATTTACGGAAAGTTAACTGTGTGTTAAGTGATACAGTGGGTGAATGCAAGGTGTCGTGTTACCCTAACCCTCCCCACCACCCCCACCATCCGATCTGACTCACAGGATCCAGACGAGGCTGTTGTGCAGGTCCGGGTCGACGGCCTCCATGTCATCCAGTGTGATGGATTTGCCCAGTAACTGTTTGTAGAACGGCAGAGTGAAGCCACCGTCGATGTAATGGCCGTGAAACACCGCCATGCCCATGATCCGGCCCACAAAGTGGAAATATGACAAGTGCTCCTACACACACACACACACACACACACACACACGGTCATAGTTTAATTTGGTATAAAATATTTATTAATATATGGGGGAAGTCATGGCCTAATGGTTACAGAAGTTAGTTTGGGACTGAAAGGTCGCACGGCTGAAGCGCCCTTGAGCAAGGAACCCAACCCTCAAGTGCTCTCCAGGTGATGTAATGTGGCTGCCCACTACTCTGAGTGTGTGTGTGAGTATGTGTGTGTTCTCATTTTGGGTGGGTTAAAAAAATGTTAATGATTAATTTTTATAATATTTTATATTAATGTTGTATAATACAGTATATTTAATAATATTTTTACAATATTCAAATATATAATATGCATATAATTATGTAGTGTGAATTATACAGTGTGAGTTCCTTTTTTTGTGCACTCTGTGTGTGTGTGTGTCTCACTGGGTTGACGGCAGAATCAGGGTTGATCTGAAGTGTGTAGATGTCGTCACGTGAGTACTGAAACAGGCCGTAGTACGGGTTGAGCATCTCGTGGGATAGCAAGTACAGCCATTCTCTAAATCAGAGATCGAACAGAAAGTCAGATCTCCAAATAATCACAAACACAAAATAACCAACAACATTCCAGTTATGAAATTCCTCACATCGGTGAAGAAACACTTTGATATTACCTCATATGGATTATACAACCTTTTTTTTTTTTATTATTGCCAAATATCAGAAAAATTGAGAAAGCCACTTGGAGAGCGCAATCCTCTGCCGGGTGGAGGAAAGAAAAAAACGGTTTCACAATGTAAAATATTTGTAAACATTCCTGGATCCAGAATTAGATTCAGATGACCACAGAAATTGGATAAATTATTATTTGTACCATGCTTCACCCCTCCAAATTTATCAATAATTTATCAAAATCCGTTCACATCATTGTATACAAAGTTCCTAACAAACAAATGCCATTAAAAAAAAAAAAAAACCTTCTTGACAGAGGTATAAAACATTATAAACATCCACATGATTGAAAAACTATATAAACATACTGTACCTGGCCACGCCCCCATAATCAAGCCCCTCCTCTCCTCTGAACTTCACCATCAGCCTCTTCCACAAGTCCTTCTGCCTCATCTTCATAACCTGCCGATAGGACTCCTGCACACACACACACACACACGAACAATACACAGATTAATTAAACATTTATAAGACAGCTAACAAAAGATAGCGTTGAGCTAGCTACGTTAAAATGATTCAGTGCAACAATTATACCCCCTCACTATTATTTAATTGTATTGTCTGTTTATTTATTGATTGATTACTTTTACTATTAATTTATTATGTGCATCAGTGACACAACAATTACAGTAACCATAGGTCACAAACTAAAACAAGCTAGCTATGAAAAACAGGCTAGGATAGTGTGTGGGTAGTGGTTAAGGATCTTGGCTCATGATCGAGCCGTTGTGGGTCTGAAACTCTGTTAGACCTCCAGGGCAAAGTGTTAACCACAAGTGTATCTCTGTCCACCCAGCAGAATAAATGGGTTCCAGTAAAAATACTGGGAAGGTAATCTGTAATGGACTAGCGTCCCATCTAGGAGGAGTTGAACCCCTAGCCGCTTCACATTACAGAAACTTACTGACTTTACCATAGAGGGTGGGTGGGTAGCTAAATCTAAAGGGGTGTGGCACACACGTGAATGTGTTTTCGAGCTACACTGATGAAATTATCCTGGTTATAACTTTTACAAATGTTCAGTCACTCATTTGTTGAACCGCTTAATCCTACTAGGGTCATGGGGAGGCTGGAGCCCCTGGATACCCTGAACAATTCACCAGACCATCACAGAGCCAACACACACAAAACCATTCACACTCACACCTAGAGGCAATTTGAAGCAGCTAATTAGCCTAATGGGCATGTCTTTGGACTGTTGGAGGAAACCGGTGGGAGGAAACCCATGCAAGCACGGGGAGAACATGCAAATTCCACACAGAAACGCCAAAGCCAAGCCCGGGAAGCTTGAACTCGAACCCAGGAAGTTCTTGCCGTGACATGCGTGTGATAACCATTAGACCAGTGTGTTGCTCATTTATGTTTTTTTTTTTTTTTTTTTTTTTTTTTTTAAAGTTGCAGATGAGCAGCGGACAGTAGCTCAGCGCCATCTACCAGTAAAAATCATTCTAATATACGCATATAATAACGATTTTAAGAACTGTTTGGTACTTCTCGATGTCATTAACATTTGTTTCGTTAAAAAAATGTTCTAATCAGAGGTGGGCAGCCCGCCTCCCTAGCCTCCTCCCTTGAGTGGGAGTGTCTGAAAGCTTGCTCATTTTTAAATACATGCCAATCAAGATGCTCCAACAGCCCCTTGTGCACTATTTAGAATGTTTTACAGCTATGAAGAGGAGTCGGGATCAGCGCTGGCGGGTGCAATTAAAAAAATACTGATATACTAGTGAAGAAAGCGACATACTTGATCACACGGATGACGTCAATCAGAGTAGAATCACGTCTCATCAGTATCACATTCCTTTACTATACAACTTGTATATAGCTTCTTGTACATACATTACATTAAGTACTTATGAGTCCACCTTGTTTAAGTTCTTCTACACCATGAAACACCCAGAGCTCACTTCTCTCGAACAAAACATGCTGGGAAAACTCCCCGAACAGCAATAAATATCCAGCTACAGGCTCTCCAAGCAGCTCTACAGATGTCCATAGAGGCCAGAAAGAACATGGGTGAAAAAAGGGAAAAGAAAAGAATGCACGGGTTCGAAAACCAGAGCATAAGTTTATAGCACTTGTTAAAATTATGTAACCTCTCGACTGTTTCCAAGCTTTACACAAAGCAAACTCTACGCTCCAGCAGTGTGTTCTAGAGGGGAGCAGTGGGAGAAATATCTGAATACACGGTGACACCCTGCCAAGTCACGCCAACATGACGAGCGCTGCATTTCCTCACGTTTGCTCAACATGAATCACAATGTTTATGAAGTGCTAGATAAAAGACAAGGAATATACTGAACGGTGTATGAGCTAACTTAGAACTAGTTATAACTAATAAATTAATATATAACTAACGATATCATCTAGTCTAACAATTTAGCAAACTAGCTTTGTACAGACAGTGTAATGTAATGAAAAGATCAAAAACATTAAGAATATCAACATTTTTTCAGACCAGCTGAGAGACGTAGTCCCTCCAGCGTGTTCTGGGCCGACCCCGGGGTCTCTTCCCGGTTGGACATGCCCGAAACACCACACCAGGGAGGCGTTCGGGAGGCATTCTAATCAG
>JAQMYF010000021.1:6469220-6479955 GCA_030014195.1 Neosilurus mollespiculum | reverse complement strand
CAGGGAGAACATGCAAACTCCACACAGAAACCCCCGAGCTGGGAATCGAACCCAGGACCTTCTTGCTGTGAGGCGGATGTGCTAACCACTGCGCCACCGTGCCGCCCATCAATGAAATACAAGTCAAAGTAAACTTGAAAATCACTGCTATCAGTCTTTACACCGTTCTACCATTTCGTGATCTGGGATTGTACATACTCATTCACACCTACAGGGATTTGAGCATCGTAGGTCTACTGAGTGTCATTTTGAAGAGCTTAGCATTAATACTTGAAAATCCATGACAGAACCGAAATATGAATTGAGAACTCTGGTATTTGTTGGAAAAATCTGGGTGAATGAGAACGTTGAGACCAAAGTGGATCTTATTGAATATATACCCTGCCTGGACAAAAAAAACCCAAAAAAGTCACACAGACTAAAATTTTCATGAAGTGCATTTAGCCTTGATCACAGCATGTCATCTCCATTGCACTGTTGCTCCAGTTGGTCCGGTCGAGGCTCAGCAACATTAATGTGGCAATAAAATGAAGTCAGATGATGAGCTGAATGTACTGAATGAGCAGGTTATCACATCAATGCACTTTTTCTTCCCTGATGGAACGGATATAAAATGGGGCCTCAAATAATGAGCGAGTGGTTCAGGGAGCACGAGGAATCATTTTCACACATGCATTGGCACCCCAGAGTCCCGACCTTAACCGTATTGAAAGTGTTCGAGATGTGCTGGAGAAGACTTTATGGAGTGGTTCAATTTTTCCCTCATCGATTCAAGACAGTAAGAAATGAACCCGACACTGGATGGCAATAAATGTGATGTTGCTTAGGTTTGTTGAAATGATGGCATGAAGATTATGTGCTGTAACCAAGGCTAAAGGTGGAACAACAACATGTTCACGTGTGCGATTCTTTTTTTTTGGCTGGGCAGTGTATATTAGGGAACTGTAACAGAAAGCGCATGTCTGTTTGAGAACGTTTTTGTTTATTCTGTGAGTAGGACAATGCTAAACACTGGTGGAGGACACTGAACGTGGGAAATAAATGCTCTTTGGAGATTGGTGCTGATTGAGAACAGTGCATGCTGGGAGAAATGTGGTATGTGGTTGTTAGCCATTGATAAATATGCTTGTTGGCGAACCGTGTTTGTTCCAGAATGCTGATGTTAGTCTGAGAATCATGGTGTGTGTAAGAATGATGGGGCTTCATGTCCTTTGCTCTAAAATGTGGCATTATGGAAACACAGTAATCCACAAAAAGCCCACAGTCAGTCTACAGGGCCCAAGCACCAACCGCAGAGACTAAACATCAGCACTTCTGCGAGTGTGGTTTTCCGAATCGGAGCACCCGTGCGCTATTGACCATCCTTTCAAACGGAGATTCATAAAAATACCCCAACGACACTGCGTTTGGCCTGCTCTATTTGGACTAGACCATTAAAAATGTTTCTCAAATGTCTGGACATACAGACGAGGTGTAATTTAGAAAGGTTCTTGCTCTTTCACTGGCTCGAATTCAGAGCTCGCTCGAGCCAACAAATGGGTAGTGCCTGAGGTTAGCGACCACAAACTGCTGAGAGGAAAAGGAAAGAGAAAAAAAAAGGGAAAGCTTTAAACAAACACACAGGGTCTCTGTTGGAACAGACTCCCATGCAGAATAATAAGGTCATTTAGAGGCAAGGTATAATTGGACATATACTGGACATTCCTTTGGTTACATTTGGCTGGGGTTGTCTTAAAGGCAGTTCTAAATTCCCTTTTTTTTCAACTATGGTACCAACATGTTTTACGCATGATGGCTCATAAAATACTGTGCTCTGGTATTATTTAAGAAATGGTTCCACCTCCAGTAGCAGCTGGAAACATCTTCTTAAAGGTAGCCAACAACTTACGCCGTTGATCTTATGTTCTGTTAATCTGCTCACCTTTCTCATTGAACACAATTGAGGGGCCACATGATCCCCACTTCACTCAGCTCCATAGATTTACACTGGACACTGCAACGAGTGCTAATAGGCACAGAAACAGCAACAAGTGCTTCAAGCTGCCCCATGCTTGGGGCAGGAAGCGCAGACAAGACAGTTAATGATAGGGTTGCCAAATTGGGCTAGTTTAAAAATAAGCTGTGCCTCAGACAAGACCATATTTCATGGCAAAGTGGAGACTGCATATCTATATAGTCCAGAACCACTTATGTCATGATACACAGTATAATGCACAAGAACAGAATGCTGATGTAGTGGTTAGTTCATCTGCCTCACAGCAAGAAGGTCCTGGGTTCGAGTCCCAGGCTCGGCAAGGGCGTTTCTGTGTGGAGTTTGCAGGCTCCTCCCATGCTTGCGTGGGTTTCTTTCGGGCACTTCTGGTTTCCTCCCACAGTCCAAAAGACGTGCACATTAGGCTAATCGGCTGTTCCAGATTACCCCTAGGTGAGGATATGAGAGTGAACAGTTGTGTGTATTGCCCTGCGATGGTCTGACGAGGCCCTGCTATGACCTGGCGAGCTGTCCAGGGTGTACCCGGCCCTCGCCTAGAGTCAGCTGAGATGGGCGCCAGCCTCCCCGCAACCCTAATTAGGATTAAGCGGTTCAGAAAATGAATGAATGAATGAATGAATGAATGGTCTGGCGAGCTGTTTAGGGTGTACCCGCCTTCGCCCAGTGTCGGCTGAGATAGGCTGCAGCCTCCCCGTGACCCTAATTAGGATTAAGTGGTTCAGAAAATGAATGAATGAATGAATGGTCTGGCGAGCTGTTTAGGGTGTACCCGCCTTCGCCCAGTGTTGGCTGAGATTCAAATTTTGAGTACCTGCTGTATCAAAAACACAACAGTACAATAGCTACCTACTGCGCTAAAATTTACTTGACCACATAAGTGTGATATCCCCTTTTTTCTTTGAGGCTTTGTTGTTCGAAGTGTCACCCTAGCCCATCAAAATCTATGGCCATGAGCTGCTGTTGCTGCTGCTGGACACCTACGTATTTGTTAAATAGTACACCTAAAACTAACACATGGTTAATGTGTCTTTATATTAACTATGTCTCAATGCTTCATGCTAATTGTTAACAGAAAACTGACCTTGACTTGGTAGACAAACAGCCCAACAGAACCGAGAATAAAATATCGGTTTCGTTAATGTTGGAGGAAACCCCATATATGCACTGACTGCATATAAATTATCTGAATTTTAAGATGGACTTTGCATCAATACGCTGGTGTGCCCATTTCCAGGTCCTGTTCGATTAGACGGACTACAACCACAAAGAGACTTGTTGTTAGAGTGACAGATTTACCAGTTTTTGTCATCCTTCTTTAAAGCTTCATGGAACTCTGGGCCAGTAAACAGAATTATGGGATCACAGAGAATGATACACATGAAGCTACAGTCAAATTCAGTATCTAATGATCTCGATTCCAGGAGGACCCAAAACTGCCCCAGAACGCTTTGCAAGCAGCTAACCTTTCAACTGGAACACAGTGATGTTTAAAGAAGTATGAATGAAAACACTGGCTCATTTAGGTCCTGTCCTGAAACATTTGGCAACGTAGTTCTTTCTGTATATTTTAGCCTTCCGTCCACATGAAACTTGGCTCTGGCCTATTTATTTATTTATTTCATTTTTTTTTGAACGACTGAACACTTGCTAACTCTTGTTGTACAGTACAGTATATTAATCTTAGGGTGGCACGGTGGCAATAATGGTTAACACATCCCCCTCACAGCAAGAAGGCCCCGGGTTTGTGTCCCACCTAGGCTAGTGTGTTTCTGTGTAGAGTTTGCATGTTCTCCCCTCGCTTGCGTGGGTTTCCTCCATGTACTCCTGCTGTCCTCCCACAGTCCGAAGACAAACACATTAAGTTAAGTGGGTGTGTTCCAAAGTTATAAGACGGCATGGCCGATTTTGCCCACGTGCTATAACTTAAAATGAATAAAGTTTTTACCACAAGATGCCGTCTGGTACCAGGTCACTGACACTCGCATACAGGTATCAGCAAATGGTTTCAGAAAGCCATCATGGCTGATTCCATTTTATTTGCAACAGGTAACGAAAGAACGGGCCCATTTAAGCAGTAGTTCCTTGAGCTTGAGATTTTTTCCTTCACTACTGCATGATTTTTAACACTATTATTGAGCCTTGAACCAACTGGATCGGCATGCTCACGTTGTCAAGTGTTTCTCATCAATAATGCTGCTTGCATGAATAGAAATCTTTTGAAATCTGAGGGAGAAAAACGTTTTCAAAAGCATTCCTGTAGCTATGCATAGACGGCACCTTGGGCTGGATGGGAAGCTCATTCCAGCGAAGCAACACTCATCTATGCTCTCAGTTCAAGAAGACAGTTATCAGGCCTGAAGTTTGTGATGCCTGCTAATCAAGGTCCCATCATCTGCTCTGTCAAAACACATTCCATCCCAGAGAAAGATTGTTGTCAAATCTGCTCCAGGAGAACTTTATGCATTTCTCTGCTTGTTCTTCACTCAGCTGTTCGTCAGGCATAAAAAAAGGCCTGGTGAACTATTGAACTCTCTGGAGTGCCAGAAGCCCAGTAAGACTGAATAAACACCAAGCTTCTGGGCACCGAGGTGGTGGCTCACATGTAAAACAAACACACGCACACACACATCACTGTACTATCAAAAGACTCATTATGCAGTGGGCACCAAATGTGCACACTACCAACCCCCATGCTACTTAGCAGTGGTGGCAAGTATGCTCTCCCAAGGGTTTGGGCTCTGGGGTGTGTGCATACTATGCACATTCTCACTGGGCCGAGCACCTAGCTTCCGGATTTAGTCAATGAGGTTGTTCAGAAATTCATTTCAGCAAGAGTCTCTGACCTCTTCCCACTTAAAAACTTCTCCAGCTCCAGGAAATCCTTAGAACGCAAACATACACACAAAGAATTTCTATATGAGGACCGTGGCTACAGGGCGGAAAACTGAACATATGCCCCTCATAAAATTACAACTGAGACACCGCTGAGACACCACATGTGCATAAAATAACAATTATAACCCCCCGTCTGCATTTCTGTATGCACAATGAATGCAGTGTGTATAACACAGGCGCCAGAACCGCCATTCTGAGTTTAGGACAGAGTAAATGTTTGTGGCTATCTCATCAAAGTTCACAACAGAAGCAGAGGTCCAAATGGTACTGAGGATCCGCCTTGAAGCTAGGACACTAATGTTGACAAGAACGAAAAAGGCAGTTGTATTATTGAGGTTTTTCCAATCATATACAACCTCTGACTAAATGTGTCGATTATATGGCAGTGACAGTACGCACAATCTGATTGGTCAATAAATCCGGACTGGAGTGTATCCGATTAGTATCTTAGGCATCAGCTAGCTACACTGTGCGCTACGATCTTTAGTAGCTTCCAATGAAGCATTCAGTGAAGAGAAAAAGTATACAGGGAATTTCCTAAAGGACACAGAGTTTACGAAGGCTGGTGAAATGCTGTTCGTCGCGGGAACGAGACACACTTACAAGCCCTCACAGACATGGATAAAGATGCCTTGTTCAGAAGTGGGCAGTTTGGAGATAGCGCCCCAACCAGAATGAAAAAAGTAACAGCACCTGAAGAAACGTTTTAAAGGCTCCTAATTAATAATACTATCCATGACTCGCTCCAGCAAAATACGGATTAAGTCGCAAGGAAGTGTTTTAAATAAGAGCCAAAGTAAGTTGAATATGCGATATCACCAAAATACATCCTTCAAAGCAAAATCTTCAACATGACCAAGTTTAAATATCCATAAACACAATCTATCCATGCTAAAATACTTGTTTAAGAAAGAGTTCCATGTCCAAGTTGTTGGAAAACAATAGAAATATCCTCTTATTTTACTGATTTTCAATCCGCTTTTGTGGTTGCTCAGGGTATTTCCTTATTATCCAAATTCACTACCAGAATCCTCTCCCTACTTACAGAATCCCCGAAGGATTCCCTCAATCATATAACGCTAAACCAATGAAAAGCCTCAAAACAGACATGACTCGGTGTAAATAGAACTCATCTGTTGCTAGGAAGATGGTGCTGATTGCTTGAGAGCCGGATCCATTTAGTTTTAGGATGTTAGTGAGTTTCAGATGCAGATATTCAGAAACTGGTTCTGTAACTATATTTGGTATTTTCTCAAAAGTAGCATTATCTGATTAGAGACATTCAAAGTGATGTAACTCAGTCAATTTTTATGCTATAATCATGTATTATACTTCATTTTAAACTTTTTTTTTATATTTTATATTTGGAAATTCTCTTTCCAAATATATGAATATCTCAGTATGTCAATTTTCCTACTTAATCTGCATTATGCTGGAGTGGGTCACATATATTAAACTACTTATTTACTTTGTTTGCTCGGTCTGTACAGGGAAATCCCATTATGAAGTTGAAGGTATACTTGATGTCTATACTAAAGACCTCGGGCTAAGATTCTCTGTACAGTCCTCACATTCGGTTAATAAGTAGTTTTTATCTATCAACCCGGAGATTGCAAGTTCGAATCCGGGTTGATGCTACAGCCATCCGTGACCGGGAGTCCATGGGAGCTAATTGGCCGAGCTCTCACGGGAAGGAGGGATGGCATACGCTCACTTCCCTGTCACTCACAGCGATCACCAGCCAATCATGGGCGTCTGTGAGCTCATTCGTACGAGGGGGTGGATAGCGCTTTCCCTCCAAGTGTGTTAGGCCGCCCCCAAATACGCATGCGCAGCAGTTCGAAAAGAGGCGGCCGGTAGCATCACATGTCACGGAGGGTCACTCGTCGGTGGTGGTCGTGTGATAGGGAAGGCAAAAGTTGATGGGTGGGAATTGAATACAACTAGATTAGGGAGAAAAATGGGGGGAAAAAAAAAAGTAGTTTTTATTACATGGATTATTTTCATTGGTTATTTCTTCTTTATAGCACACCGCTGCTATGGAGCACCTCCACTATGTGTCGGGGTCCTGAATCATTCGATAAGGGTTTATTTCGCAATAATAACCAGCATGCTGTTGGGTATCTCTTATATAGAGAGTAGGGATGGTAAGATTAACTGCTCTGTAATGGTCCCCCAGTTAGAATCAGGATGTTTCATCTCTAAGATCTTTGCTTAATTATTAGTACAGTTCCTATGCCCACATTATTTAAAAATGCGGCCAATAATCTTTAATGAATACTTTTGTTCTCCTCTCAAAGCTCATTTCTTAGTCACGCTGTATCATCTCCACCGTCAGGGCCAGTTGTCTCTCAGCTAAGTGCATGACGTCTAAAATGGAGAGCCTCTGCCGTGGTAGCTTACTCCGTAAGGCTGCAAAAATAAACGTCCCTGTGGATCTCTCATCATAAAGCCAGCAGGATTTCAAAAGAAATGTTTTCTCATGCCAGACCCTTCTTGAGTGGCATGGAGGATTATCCTGGAGAAGGAGAAGAACTATGGGCCTGAAATTCTTTTTGAGAAAACTGTTTGAGTCCAGGGCTCGGGCGTTTCTGTGCGGAGTTCTCTCTCTGTGTGCATGTTCTCCACGTTATTGCATGGGTTTCCTTTGGGTACTCGGGTTTCCTCCCCCATTCCAAAGACATGCACATAAGGTGAATTGGCTGTTCCGAATTGCCCCTAGATGTGGGTGTGAGTGTGTTGTTCCTGTGATGGTCTGTTGAGCTATTCAGGGTGTACCCCACCTTCCCCCAGTGTTGGCCTCGCAACCCTAGAAGCAGTAAGTGGTTCGACAAATGAGTGACTGTGTGAATCGAATGGTGTCGATTTGCACTGTATCGCCATAAGGGTTAATCTCATTAGTAGGTGCTTCATATGCCTCTTAATATATTGTAATTTTGGCAAAGTGTCGAGATGTACCGTACACTGTGTATAATGATGTATATGGGGCTCAGTGATGGAGATGCACATTCCTAATAGAGCCACACTGAAGAAACGTAGAAGGAAAGTAAATAAAAAGCAGATATTACTAGTGATTACTAGTGTTATGGGTGGGTATATGTTGCTATTGAAAGTGTTTCAGTCATAATGTGCTTGTAATTCAACAATTTTGCAAGCAAGAACACATAACTAACCAACTCAAGAACCCCACCAGTGGTAGATCTGTTATATACACAGGATGCACCGCTAACCGAAAGCACTTACACGATCCGGGCGCAGGGTAACTTTCTTTTATAAAACTCGTCTGTGATAAAAGACAGACAGCCCCACTATTAGCCAGAAATGCGCGCGAACACACACACTTTTTTAATGTCTCCAAGGTGAAATCCTGAGCCGCCTCAGGTGTTAACGTTCACTCTACTTCTACTTTTACCCCATTCAAGCCTGCAGCCATGACACACACAACTCCATACAACACCACATCTCCCTAGCACACTTTACACAGGTCTGAATTCCTCAGCTTCATCAGTTAGTGAGTTTGACCCGTCTGGGCTGAATCAGAAATGTAACGTGCTTACAGCCAGAAATGTTTACAGATCTGGAAATGAACCCGGAGACAAGCACATGTTCCACTGTGTGTTTTTAACAACCAGTAAAAGTGCCTCTATGATAGCAAATAAACACTGGGCTCACAGGGTGGATACTGCAGGGTTCCAAACACTCAGTTAAAGAACCTCACATATCATATCAACTTATTTTCTTCTGAAACTTTATTAAATTTTATTATTATTATTTTTTTTATAGCGATGACTGAACCGATTCATTTTCTAATTTATAAGGTATTTCTCGAATCAAACAGCTTGATGAAAAAATGTAAGCAAAAACCACCTGATGATGAAAATATACATAATTTCAGTGCAAAATAAGAGTTCAGAAAGCTTTCCTTTCATTTCCTTTTAAGGTGCTGGGCTCATAAATGAATTGTCTGGAGTTCAAATCCCATCAGACCTTCACCATGCTAAAATCCCTGGGCAAGGTCTCAACCACAAGTGCGCCTTGTGTCCACCCAGCAATATAAATGGGTAAAATACTGGCAAGGTAACCCGCAATAGACTAACATCCCATCCATGATACAGAAACCGGGATAAGCTCCAGCCTAATGAGCCAGTAGGTTCGGGTATAGTATCCTAAGAGTAATGTATTCTGTTGTAGTTATAAACCTCAATTCTATCGTACTGAAGTAAATCTTTATTCTATTGTAGCTTCTTGAACGTCCAGACTATTTTTAGTAAAAAATATATTAAAGTACCTGAGGTTTGGATTCTCTACACCACGAGAACCATTTGGACTGTTGGAAAAGAGACAGAAAGACAGATGGTTATGAAGAGAACAGTACATGTCGACAGTAGTACAGAGGACATGTCGGCGGTTCTTACTTGAGGACCAGGTGCAGGTTGGCTGAGAGACGTGGGTCAGTAAACTGTGTGGTTCTGTTATTATGGTCCACGAAGTACACCCGGCCAGTGGCTGTGTTTCGAATCTCCCAACCTGGTGGAAGTGGTCCGAGCTCCTCACAGTTCACATTGCTGAGATCCCTACACACACACACACACAAATTACATACCATCATTCTAAGTAAAGCTGTCATCACTCACTCACACACTTGCTGCACCGCATAATCCTATTAGGGTTGCTGGAGCCTATCTCAGTCAACATGGACCATCACAGGGTGCCAGACCATCATATAGTGCTTGCAGACCAATAACATGAAGCTAACTGGCTGTTCCAAATTGACCCTAGGTGTGAATGATTGTGTGTGTGTCTCCCTGCAATGGTCTGGCGAGGTGTTCAGAGAGAGTGAGAGACCTCCCCCAGTGCTGACTAAGCAACCCAGTAGTAGGATTAAATGGTTCGGAATCTGAATGAATTATTGAATGATACTTTGGGTTTGAATGCACGCTCAGGTGTATAGAATAAGTGATGGAACAGAATAACTGAGGTGTTATATATGATTGCGGTTTTATGTTTGACTGTGGTGTTACCTCGGCACACGTGGGTCATGCCATGTGCTCACGCCGGTCTGTGTATGGAGGAAGTAGACCTGGCCCTGTTGCGTGGTTCTCTGCTCTGTTCAGGAAGAAAAGAAGAATGAGTAAGTGACATACTCCTTAAAATGCACAATCCTCCATAACACACTACTAGGCAACAGGGAAGTATGAATGCCCCTCAAACTAGCTTAGCCGCATTTCTCACTGATTGAAAGCAGACACTCGGACAACTTTTATTTTAAATCCATTGAATATATTGTAGGCGGCACAGTGACATAGTGGTTAGCACGTCTGCCTCACACCAAGAAGGTCCTGGGTTTAAGTCCCGACCTCAGCTCGGGTATTTGGGTGTGGAGTTTGCATGTTCCCTCCATGATTGTGTGGGTTTCTTCCGGGTACTCCTGTTTCCTCCTCAGTCCAAAAGACATGCACATTAGGCTAACT
The DNA here is from genome assembly GCA_030014195.1 of Neosilurus mollespiculum. NCBI lineage: Eukaryota > Metazoa > Chordata > Actinopteri > Siluriformes > Plotosidae > Neosilurus > Neosilurus mollespiculum. The sequence continues at coordinate 6,469,596 of JAQMYF010000021.1, read as the reverse complement.
GGCTGTTCCAAATTAAGTGTGAGTGTGAATGGTTGCGTAGGTGTTGGCCCTGCAATGGTCTGTCCAGCCAGACCATTTTCAGGGTGTAATCCGCCTTCGCCCAGTGTTGGCCGGGATGGCCTCCAGCCACCCCACAACCCAAATAGGATGAAACTATTTGGCAGTGAGAGTGAGAAGATTATACACCACCACTTTTGTCTAAAAGGGCTTCTAATAAAAATTTGTAAAAAAAAAATTACTTCTCTATAATTTTTTGAACAATGACTTTGTAGGCAACGAGAATGAAAAAGAAAAAAAAAAATCATTCCGACAAGTACACTGAGGTAAAAGTATGGCTAATAAACAAAAACACTGAAAATACCAATTTTTCAGAAAA
>JAQMYF010000021.1:6427746-6465246 GCA_030014195.1 Neosilurus mollespiculum | reverse complement strand
ATCTGTAGGCTTGAATGTGTCAAAATTGGAATTTTTTCTGACATGAATGGAGCCTATGGCATTATTTTTTGGTGTTAAAGGCGCACACTATCATGATACTGATTTCAGCTAAACATATTCCAATGTTATTCCGATGTTTCAGCCGATTTTGTCTAATATGAACTGATGTATTCTGATGAATTACAGCGTTATTATGATGTTATTACACTGCTATTACAATGTTGCTCCCATTTTTCATACCACTGTTACAGGTTTGTTTAAGGGTTAAAACTTTAAGTTAAGGATGAAATTAGGGTTAGGCATTTAGTTGTGATTGTTAAGGTTTAATTAAAGGAACGGGTGTCCCCACAAGTATGGAAGTGAGTGTGTGTGTGAAGCTGGAGCCTATTTCAGCCGACTCTTGGTGTAGGCGAAGTACAACCTAAACAGCGTGCCAGGGCCAACACACACAAACAGCTATTCGAACTCACACTCACACCTACGAGCAATTTGGAAAAGCCAGTTAGCCTTATGTGCATGTCTTTGGACTGTAGGAGGAAACCAGAGTATCCAGAGGAAACCCACACACTCACAGGGAGAACATGCAAACTCCACAGAGAAACACCCTCACCGAGCACAGGGTTCGAACCCAGGACCTTCTTGCTGTGAGGTGGTCATGCCAACCCAGATGCCGCGAATTCTCTATCTCCACTCTCCGCAGTGCAAGACCAAACAGTTTTTAAGTGGCTACCCTCATCCAATTACGCAGCATAATTAACAATAATGTATCACATTAGCATGGTGTGGATATGACGTGGCCTTGTGTAGCATATAACCTACATTTTCCATGACCTCCTTTGCGTGAGAACAAAATATGTTTGTGTGTGAGACAGTTTCAGTTTTCTTCTAGTGTTCCCAGACTGAATACAACCACAGCACCAATTATCACCCAGTTATCTGACTGCACTCAGAAGTCAGTAACTGTCACCAATGGTTACATGAAGCGAAAACACACTTTACAGGTCCTGTACCAAATCCTACCATTTACTCCTGGTTTATAAATTACTACATTAACACTACAGTACCACTGAGTTGTCTAAATTAATTATGCAGTTACACTTAACAGACAAAGCGTAACACGTCATTGGTTGCAGCGATTTTCTGCGATAGAATAGGAGTAAAACAATTTGCGAACATGTTACAGAAGAATTTCTATATATTACTATATTAATAAAGGGGTGAGGTAATGACTGTGACTACCACAATGGAAAATATTTATTTCAGATAGACCTATAGGTGTTTATTATTGTCCTACATTGGGTTGACTTTACTGCAAATCAGCTTGTAAATATCTTTAAAAGAATGTAGGTCAAAAATATGATCGCTGATTTCTGAGCGTGGGAAGAGACTCACAACAAGAAGTTTGAGATGCCACAGCATGAATTGCTTCGTTTTTCTGGCTTGTTGGCATAGCAACAGTGAAGGAACCTGTATGTATTTCTTGGTATGAACAGTGTGTGTGTGTGTGCGTCAGACAGACGAGCACAGAAAGATGTACTCATCCTGTGTGTGTGTGGTGCATTAGGTGAGAAAGTAAAGACAGAGAGAAGGCACACGTGTTCGCCTGACCTGTTTGGTCGTTCCCACTGTGTTGTCCGTGTGATATGATTCAGATACTGTATCCTGCCTGTCGCAGTTCTCCTCTCCTCCCAGCTAAACACACACACAGAGTAAATAATAAAACATTATACATCATTACAATACAGGGACAACTTTTTTTCTTTTTTTTTTAACATATTTTAGCTAACATTTCACCCTCTTTGATACAGTGCCTACAGATGAAGGTGACATTCTCCAAAAAACATGGACATTTTATCTATGTTTTCCTAATTGAAATCAAAGTAAGTACACCCTTTCATTTGTCACACCTTCAAGTCCATAAATTACAGTGAAGAGTTGCAGATTAGGTGCCATTGATTAAAACCTCCCGCAGGTGGAGGAGCAGGTGGAGAGGCAGGTAAAGGGGCAGAAGCTTGACTTTCAAACCCAAAATCTCGAGTCTAGTGGTCCATTTGCTACTTATATGTGTGGTGTCATCATGGCAGGATCTAACCAGCTCTCTAAAAACTTTAAATAACGGTTATGGATGTCTGTGAGTTGTGGAAGTCAAGGGGTTTTAAAATATTTCAATGTATTTAGAATAAATCATTCCGTGGTAATGAAAATCATCTACAAGAGGTTTAGATTTCAAATAACTGCCAATTTATCCAGGACTGTCTGCCCTAGGAAGTTCAGTCCGAGAGCAGTCAGTCAGTGGGATGTGAAAAAAAGTAGTTTCCATGAGCCACAAACTTTACTCACAGGATTTGTCGGTTACTTATACAACTGCTGGTGTGAAAGTGCATACATCTAGAATCAGAAATAGATAGGATGAATGATTTGACCTGCATAGGAGCCATGCCAATGTGGGGCCGGTGGCATAGCGGTTAGGGTGCTGGGCTCACGATCGAGAGATCATGGGTTTGAATCCCCGTTGGACCCCCACCGTGCTAAGACTCCTGGACAAGGTCTTAACCACAAGTGTGCCTCTGTCCACCCAGCAGTATAAATGGGTACCAGTAAAAATATACTGGGAAGGTAACCTGCGATGGACCAGCGTCCCATCCAGGAGGAGTTGAACTCCTAGTCGCTTCACGCTACAGAAACCGGGGATAAACACCAGCCTGATGAGCCACTAGGCTCGGGTGTAAAAGCCCAACAGACTTACCTTAGGAGCCATGCTTTCCCAAAAGGGTATTATCGCACGACTACAGTTTGCAAAATTAATATATAAGCAAGACCAGGGCTTCCAGAACAATGTTTACTGGACAGACGAATCAAAGATAAAGAGTTTTATGGCTAAGTTGCTTCACTGCCCGGAGTTGGGCAATCACTGGTTTAAGTATAAATTCTACATCACACATCATAGCCCCTTGGCTTTGTGTAGCTGCTCACATTAGATTCGAAACACTAATGCTTGCCTACAAAGCTAAAAATGGACCTGCACCCTCCTACCTCAAAGCACTTATCACACCCTGCACTGTACCGCATTCACTCCGATATGCTCTTCTCTTCACGGGACCTTAATTGTTAGATTCAAACAGTCGCATTTAATTAGCATTCTGACGTTTTTAACCATCCATTATACCAAGACATTCATTATAACTCTGTTGCCAAAAAAAAAGAAAAGAATAAAAAAAGATAGAAAAAAACAACAAAAGAAAAAAATACAGCAATTTGTGATGGGGTTGGGAAAACAATCTGAATAACTTTTAGTCAGTATCAGCTATTTCGACTGCACAAATCTAGTTTCGGTCAATTTGGAGTGAAATGTGTGTGTTGGTGTGCATCAGTGCTTTGTTGAAGACATATTACCCATCCGGTAAGTCGTTGTCAAACAGACGGCTGCAGTCCACCAAGTTGCCTCCTGTTCCTATCCTGTCTGTGGACTGCAAGCTCACTACACACACACACACACACACACACACACAAATTGTATATACTCATATACATTGTAAAAAGCAATTAATTATACATTTTTACAACATAACTACTAATTAACGCTTTGCTACAGAACTGTCATGAGGTTCAGGAGAGTGAAATAAAGAGTTTAAAAGTGTTTGCTCAGGAGACTTTACTGTCATTTCTAAAACTGTCACCGTTTTAATTATCATCAAATAACTTGTATAAAATGCATTTATCATAAAAAACACTGGGGGAGATATCAAGGTCAAATCTACTTGTAAAAATAAAGATATACATTTATTTAAAAATGTAACTTGATATAAGTTTAGGAATAGGAAGGGTCAAAATTAGTGAAGCCAGCCAGTAGGGGGCCCCAGAGATATTTTGGCTTCAGTTTTATACCCCCTCCATATATACAATCTGTCTATTCATGTACACAGTCTTAATAAAGGAGGTGTGGCCTCTCTTCCTGCCTGTCCCATTAGAGAAGTTGTGGCTTCTGACAGTCATTCCCAATAAAGAAGGTGTGGCCTCTGAGCCTGTCAGTCCCAATAAAGAAGGCGTGGCCTCTATCCATCAGTCCCAGTAAAGGAGGTGTGGCCTTTGACAGTCACTCCCAAAAAAAGGAGCTGTTGCTGCAGTGCCGGCCAGTCCCAAAATGAGGTGCGGCCTTTGTCAGTCTTAAAAAAGAAGGTGCGGTTTATGTCAGTCAGTCCCAATAAAGGAGGTGTGGTTTCTGTCAATCAGTCCCAGTAAAGGAGGTGTGTCCTCTGTCAGCCAGTCTGAGTAAAAGAGGTGTGGTCTCTGTTGGTCAGTCTCAGTCAAGAAAGAGTGGCCTCTGAGTCTGTCACTGTGTCATCTGTGTCAGTCAGTCTCAAAAAATGAGGTGTGGCCTCTGTCAATCAGTCCCAATAATAGAGGCGTGGTCACTGTAAGTCAGTTCCAGTAAATAAGGTGTGGCCTCTGTCAGTCAATCACATTCAACGAGGTGTGGTCTCGGTCAGTCAATCGCAATCAACAAGGTGTGGTCTCTGTCAGTCAACCTCACTATAAGAGGTGTGGCCCCTGTCAGTCAATCAGAATAAAGGAGGTGTGGCCTCTGTCAGTTAACCTCACTATAAGAGGTGTGGCCTCTGTCAGTCAATCAGAATAAAGGAGGCATGGTCTCTGTCAGTCAACCTCACTATAAGAGGCGTGGCCTCTGTCAGTCAATCAGAATAAAGGAGGTGTGGCCTCTGTCAGTCAACCTCACTATAAGAGGTGTGGCCTCTGTCAGTCAGATCCAGTAAACGTGGTGTGGAATCCATTAGTCAATCTAAGTCAAGGAAGAGTGGTCTCTGAGTCTGTCAATGTGTCAGTCAGTCCTGCTTAAGGAGGTGTGACCTCCGTTCCTTCCAGTAAAGAAAGTGTGGCTTCTGACAAGTTAAAACTAGCGGCAGATTTTTTTTTTTTTTTTTTAGAATGAATGTATTTAGATTCCACACACAGGACACAGACACCCTAAATTAGTACTCCAGTATACACTGTGTTTGTGCGTCTGCATATATGTGAATGTGTTCTACTCACCCACTATCTGCCCTCTGATGGTGTCATTATTGTTGGGCCCGAGTTTGTTCAGGTCCAGCTTCTGATCTGTTAATTAAAAAGAACAATTTTAAATCATCACATTATGCAAATAATCCAACTAATGATAATGATGTTATTACACCACTAATGATCCATCACCCTGATATAGCCTGACCTATAACCTACAAAGTCAATGAGTGACAAGTATATTTTCTACACAGTGGCAGCTGAAACAGATGCATGATGTCAAATTCAGGACACACAAGATGCAGCTAATGCACAACATTGTGGTTTTCCCTTCCAAGTAAAACAGAATAGAGTTCCTAGAAAACGGTGCTGCTCTGCATTCTGTTTTCTCTCTCTCTCTGTGTGTGTGTGTGTGTGTGTGTATGTGTGTGTGTGTGCTGGAGGAGTCACTGTGCCGGCGTGAAGAGGATTTGCGGTGAGACAGACTTCCTGACTCAGAAACACCATACAACTTTGTTGGCAAATTTACACACCACAAATTCACACATACTCAATAACAATCTTCTGTAACAAGCACCACTTGTACAAGTGCAATGAAAGTGCAGTTTTATAAAATAGCTTATGTAGCATGTACTTAAAAAAAAAAGTTTGTATATAGTTTGCAAGCTCCTCCCAAAAAGAACACATCGTGTGTTTAGTTTAGAGACGCAGTCTGCGTATTTACCACCACCAGTAAAATGTTGTGTGTGGTTGGGTTGTTTGGCGGTTTATTAGTTTGTCCGTGTGAAAGCACGATTGCGCAATCACAATGCAACTGCCTCTTCTTAAAGTCACTCAATGACTCATGATGTAGTGGTTAGGGTGCTGGGCTTATGATCAAGAGGTCGTGGGTCCGAATCCCCATTAGACCCCTACCGTGCTGAGACCCCTGGGCAAGCTTTTAGCCACATGTGTGCCTCTGTCCACCCAGCAGTATAAATGAGCCACTAGGCTCGGGTATAAAAAGCCCACCAGACTTACTTACATAACCAAAATCACCCTCACTCATATCGTTAGGCTTGACCTCTTTTTCTTGCTTTAAACACCTCAACTTTGAGAGCTGAGTGTTCACTTGCTGCTCAATATTATGGAGCAGCACGATAGCATAGTAGGTAGCATGTCCGCCTCACGGCAAGAAGGTCCTGGGTCCGAGTCACTAGGTCGGTGAGGGTGTTTCCATCTTCTCCCAGTGCTTGCGTGGGTTTCCTCCAGGGTACTCCAGTTTCCTCCCACAGTCCAAAGACATGCACATTAGGCTAAGTGGATATTATAAATTGCCCCTTGGTGTAAGCGTGAATGGTTGTGCGTTTGTTGGCCCTGCAATGGACTGGTGAACCGTTCAGTGTTCCCCAACTTTGCCCAGAGTCAGCTGAGATAGGCTGCAGCCTCCCTGCGACTCTAGTAGGATGAAGCAAATGCTATAAACCTACATATCTAGAATTAACATGCATGCATCCACTTTCCTTCTTTTTCCTTCTCTCTGCTCATTTCTCTCAGTGTCTCAGTCTCAGACACACAACTGAAAGGGATAGACAAATACAGAGACCACAGCAGACAGAAAGAAATTTGGTCAATCAGACATGCTCTCCCTGTGTGTGTGTGTGTGTGTGTGTGTGTGTGTGTGTGTGTGTGTGTGTGTTATAGCTCAGCTGGAGCCACTGGGGAGAGTGTGGTTGGGGCAAATGTCTTCCAGGTACCCCACCCTTTATGCACACATGCCTCCCTAAGGAGAGCATTGAGTCAGTCTGTCTGGCCAGAATCCTCCAACTCTTCCTCCTCCTCATCATCACTCTCTCTCTCTCTCTCTCTCTCTCTCTCTCTTTGCCAGTCAGGCTGGCACCACCTCCCCAGGAGACCCAGAAAAGAGAGGTGTGTGTGTGTGTCTCTCTCTCTCCATATAAGAATTCATCAGTATGAATGGAAATATCTCTGAACGTGGATGTGATTATCATTGTATGCTACAACAATTAAACCATTGTTTATAATACAGTTTGACCAAACAATGCAATAAAACAATATAGTAAGAAATCTGTTGTTTCTATTAACAAGAACTGTGTACTAAACTTAGAGTGTACCAGTATCAGTCGTCCTTACAGCATGATTTGTGTGTATGCAATATGTTTAAGGGATACAGATGCTTATTTTAACATAAATATGACCATAAAAGCACAAAACTGGGTGATTTTATCCTGCAGATTTCTAGCAGTGCGCTAAACTACGAGGGTAATCAGCTTAGCAGTTGCTTTTTTCCCCTCGGAAGTGACGTCAACGCGTTGGGCGGGGTTGATGTCTCTTGTGGAGACAGTGAAACTTACATTTTAGTGACTCTGAGGACAAGAACGCTGCCAGAGATAAATGTGACGGTAAAGCCAAAATGGCTTATGCAGATAATGTTTTGCCAACTCACCTTTCCTGTCGTCGGTTGGTTTAAGAAAAAAAAAGAAATGTTTTTCGCTATCTCTGTCCTTGTTGTTTTGCTACACGGGTCAGTGACATAGCCCAGCCACTCCAACGTGTTGACGTCACTACCAGGCTGGAACAATCAGAAGGGCAACATGTCTCTGAGCATTTCTAAAGTTATAATATTCGCACACTTTGAAAATGGGCATAGACTGATGTTTCCGGAAGGAACAGCTGATGTTGTACGTGATCGTTTTAAATAGCTAATAACACTAATTCACCACAGGTACCCTTTAAGTGTTCACTATGAACTTTTTTGCATTTTGCCAAGGCACCAAGCAGACTCTTAGAGCTGGATATTTATTGGTCAAATGCAATCATCAAATAATTGTGTAAGAACTGTCCTAAAACGCTATTAAAAAACTCCACCAGTTACAGCTACATGCTGCATATACATATGCAAATAGTAAGTAAGTGATGGAGAAGGCAGTACCATAAGTACTACATTATTTCTCTGCGTAGGCCAATCGTCTGCATAGGCCAATGTATCGCGAAGCAGCTTTAACAATAGTCTGTAAAGCCAAACAATCAGAGTAGCAAACAGGCACAGTTCACAAATAAGACTGTCAGAGGCAAATACAAGTTATGTGGTCAGGTAAACAGACACATTTCGGGAACGATGATCAGGAAGATCACCGGCACAAACAAAAAGGCAATAATGAGGCGGGGAAACGGGTTAAAACACCAGTAAGCAAACAGTAATAAATGCAAGGATCGTTACAGACAAGGGGATGCCATTGCAGATAAATGTATATCTTCCCCATGTGCTTTGACCCACCTGGTGTTTCTTCAATTATTATTGTCTTACTTATTTTTTGCTTATTGACAACTTTAAAAACTGCACATGGAGAATTGGGTGGGATTTACACATGAACAATGTCCGTGTACTGATGCTACTGGATGTCTATGTTTCCCTCGAGATCAGTAATGTTGCTATGAATCTACGTCATGTAACACAGTAATGACAGTAATACTTAGCAATAAGATTCTCTATGAGAATCCTATATATAGTGCTGGTTATAACAAAGGAACAGTTGTCGGGTCTTAATGCATGCTAAATATCAGGTGACTGGGATCGGTGTAGGTCCGACTGAGCTCTTGAACAGGTTTGACGGTGTGAGAAATTTACAAACGCCATAAAAATGCACCATAACAAAGGAAAATGCCATGTTAGTATGAAGTACATTTACAAAGCTTTGATAGATTGGACATTTTATGAATAAAAACTGCTATACACCATCGCATTCAGGAAAGGTTCTGCTAAATTAAGTGTTAAATGATGCCTTACAGCCAGTGTCTTTGAGGCGGTTGATGACATTGGATAGGAGACGTACACAGCCAAGAAATCCTGCTCCCTGTTTCTTATGAATCTTCTTATGGTTCCATACACTGATGGTGATCGAGTCCAGCTTACCAATATAACTGTCGAAAGAGGAACAAACAAAATCAATGATACACCAAAGTAGGAAAAGGTGAAACTTGGGATTAATTACAAGCCATTAGCCAAGAAATGTAAAAATCAAAGTATAAAAATGTTTCCCACAGTTTCTAATAACCAAATATCTGAAACACCCAAAAATGCACCAGCAAATGCATTACATTAGTGGTTCAAAATTTGGAAAACTAATTAAATATATATTTTAATATAGTCATTAGTCAGTGATTAAATGTATAATTAAGGAGGAAAGTCATTTAAATTTCCCTTTACATAAGTGTGTACATGTTTAATGCGCAAAACCTTTAGTTTTGTAGAGAATTAAAATGACTGAACATTTTTCAATTTAAATTATTTTTAGCAAATTATTTATCCGAACAACAATGGAAAGATTGACTGTAAAATCAAGTTCATTTTTAAGCTATGCAGTACTTACTAGAAAATATATACCTGAAACAGACATAGATTATTTGTTAGAATTGTAACCCCAAAATATAAAACAAAACAACTGTTAGGACCGCAAGCAGGTCTTGGTTCATACAGTACAAAAATGTCATCTTTTTTAAGTTGTTGCTGTGTTTTTGTAGCTGACTCATTATTTTACATGCAGCCATGAGTAAGAATCTCCAAACTTGGTTCTGTCCCATTAATCACCAGGGAAAATAACAGTAAACATATTTTTTTAAAACCACGATTTCCCAATAAGAAATGTGGAAAAAGGCACCAGAAAAGGCGTCTCTGACCCATACATTCATAGTTCATCATATTTGTGAACGCTAATAGCTATTGTAGATACATTTATTGACCTGTGCATTTTTAAACTGGGTAACGTTGTGCCAAACCTCCACCTCTCTAACTCTAACCTTACCAATTCTAACCCTACCTCAGTAACGCTAACACTTACCTCAGTAATTATACCATTTACCTTAATCTTTTTATTCCTACTTCAGTAACTGTCCCCATTACCTCTAACCTTACTCATCATATCCCTACCTCGTTCATTTAAAGTAATTTCCGAGGTAAAGGGTACAGAGTTCCTGGTGCAAAAGATATAGCTACTGAGGTAAGGGGTCAACCCTTTACCTCAGCAACTGTATGCTTTACTCAGCAACTCTACGCTTCACCTCACTGACTGTACGCTTCACCTTAGTAGCCGTACGCTTCTCCTCAGTGACTGAACGCTTCTCCTCAGTGACCGTACGCTTCACCTCAGTGACCGTACGCTTCACCTCACTGGCAGTACGCGTCTCCTCAGTGACTGTACGCGTCTCCTCAGTGACTGTACGCGTCTCCTCAGTTACCGTACGCTTCTCCTCAGAAGCTGTACGCTTCACCTCACTGGCGGTACGCTTCTCCTCAGTGACTGTACGCTTCTCCTCAGTGACTGTACGCTTCTCCTCAGTGACTGTACGCTTCTCCTCAGTGACTCTATCCTTTGCCTCAAGAACTTAAAAGGCACTTTTTTTGATGCAGACTACAAATGTTATTACAAAGTTAAAATCATCATAGATAAAAAAAAAAATCTCCCAATCACATTCTCTGTCCAACAATCAAAGATACCTACACAGACACACAGCCACTTCCAGACACAAACACACATAATGCTGTACTTATAGATGCCACAAACTCTTGTAAGTCCTGTAAATAAATGCATGTAATATTGGGGTTCTTTATAACTTTCTGAACACAATGAACACACAAGTCACAGATGCCTTCACTCATTTTACTTCCCAAGATCTTTAACTGCTTTTCACTCTGGTTTTAAGAGCAGCTTGAAGCGGATATCTCCTGACCATTCAACCTGAACAGACAGGAGACGTCAGAACACGTCTGAGACAAAACATTCACACACACGGGTGCAGACTGCCTTTTTCGCAAGGGTTCTGCACCCACCAACTGTCAGTGCGAGGGTGTGGGGGATTGCTGTGTTTTGCTGGAGTCAGTAGGGGAATTGACAATGGGCTGCCCCAGGCTACGTTAGATTTCTACGTCACAGATACACACATGTTCGCATGCATATTAAACATTTTTCTGACATAAATGCAACAGTCTATTTACGCTGTCGTATATCAGGTTCTAGTCAACCTGTAGAACCTCATGCTGCTTTTATGAGTTGGTTGATGTGGGTTTGTTCGGCAGCACATAATATATTAATGCCTTCTTTCTGTAGCATGTGCCATGTTCAACCTGGACCACATCACACTCTGTTTATGATGTAATCAGTTCATGTGCAGCAAGTTATTTGCATTGCATTGTTTCATGCTCATATAGTGCAGGAGGCCAGTGGTGACTTAGTGGTTAAGGCTCTGGGTTAGTGATCCAAAGGCCGGGGCTTCAAGCCCCAGTATCACCACACTGCCACTGTTAAGCCCTTGAGCAAGGCCCTTACCCCTAATTTGTTCAGTTGTATCAAAAATAATAAATGTAAGTTGCTCTGGATAAAGGCATCAGCTGAATACAATGAAATACAGTGGTGTGTGAATGTTATTATCCTTAATCTATATTTCAAAAACACCATAAAATTTTTACCCAAGTCATAAAACTAGATAAACAAATGAGGAAAAACAAATTGCTTGGACTTGGACATTTATTTTTTTTGAGGTAAATGATCCAAAATTACATATCTGTGAGTGGACCACTAGGGTTAGCAGTTACTTTTGCAGGTAAATTTAGAGTCTATGGCTGGTTTGGAGGTGATGAGAAAAACTTCTGTGTACAAAGGAAATCAAAATAGAACTTTTTTAGGTTGCATATTCACACCTTTGACCGAACACTGAATTTTGAATTATAACAGCAAATTCTAATATCTGTCCATGAAGCGAAGAGAAAGTGGGTTATGCAACAAGTCAATGACCCTAAGCACGAGTTGTTCTACCAAAGAATGATGAAGAAAGAATGACATTTATGTTTTGGAACGACCAGGTCAAAGTCCATGTGCGGGACTGATCAACAGTTCCTGGATAGTTACAGTTATTGCTGAACAAGAAGTTCATGTCAGATTCTGAAAGCACGGTTCACATACTTTCGCCACTCAAATATGCACCTTGAATCATTTCCCTTAATAATAAAATGACTAAGAATAATATTTGTGTCTCATTTGTTTAACTGGGTACTCTATCTAGTTCTGGAAAATGTATGAACAAGCTCGACTGAGCTACACACCCAAGGTTGATCTGTGACGCATTCGGATCCAGCTACATAGGTGGTAATGCCAATAATTCCGATTTCAGTTTGAGAATCAAAAATCTGGCTTCATGGAATTGTTCATCATGTCATCTAGTATAAGCCTGCAAAGTTTTGTGCGATTCCAGTTAGTAAAAAGAGAGTAGGAAGTAGGAATTTCATGTTGTGAAAGTTCATGATTCTTCATCCAGGCCGAAAAGTGAAAAATCTGACCTCGCAGAACTGTTGGCATTGGCGCATAGTATCCTGTAGCCAAATTTCGTTCGATTCTGTCAATGCATAATGGAGCAAGGGGACTTATTTTTTCAGTTCTATCATAGTTCTGTTTCTGGTTCGAAAATCCAAAATCGGGCTCCACGGAATTTAGATACTATCCAAGTTTCATGTGATTCTGACGGCTAAAAACGGAGGAGGAGGACCTTAAGGGCCAACTGTCCACAACAACAGGGTGACAAACACTTTGACTCCAGATACCTCCACACAGAAAGCTCAAAAGGGGTCACAAACTTTCAAGCACCTCCGTATGTACATTTGTTTAGCCTGCCATGCTGCATGCTAGAGTGTATTCATTTCTCACAGTTTTCTTTACTCAAACTGGTGAGACGTTTAAAAACACACAGCCTAAATCCCTCAATATGTTCCCAATAGAGAGTTAGAGAGAAAAAGCCAGCACATAGTTTCTCTTGCTGGAATGAACTTTGCTGCCAGCAGGGCCTTTGGGTCCTCCCAGGAATTCCCTAAAAACACGGTCGAATCTGAAATTCAAGAGTGTTCAGAAAAACACTGTGAATAAACATGGGCTCTGAACAGCTGCTGAAACGCTTATTGTTCAATTTTGTATTACGGATTGATTTCCTGCTACATACGTCTTCATAAAGGAATGTTTCTTAAGCACAAATATATGACCTGCCAGCACTTTAGCAGGCCTTATCAAGGAAATATTTGCTGGAATAAAAAGCACTGACACAATTACATATTGATGATAAATTGTACTTTGAAGGTTTTAAAGCTTCTGTTCAATCAAATCAGTAGTTGCAATGTTGTAATATGCAAGCAATCAATGCTGACATTGGAAACTCCTTCAAGAAACGTCGTAACAGGAATTAATCATCACTTCCCGACCAATCAAAAGAAATAATTCAACAGTACTTTGTTATGATCAGTTACACACAACACTGTGATATATTAGCAAGCTGCTATATTGAGATATCCCATTGAGATGTTATTTCAGGTACAATAACCATAGCTCTACCCCATTTGTTCTTATGATGACATTATAGGTCCTCATACACATGTAGCAGTGCCATACGAACTACCATGTCAGGTGCTCTAATGTAAATTGCCCATCACTCAAGTAATATATGCCTTTTTGATGTAGAGTGGGTATGATAATCAGATGGACTAAAGTCAATGTAACATCTATATGGTAGATGGATTGATAAAGAGGCCTGAAATGATAAAAATAATTGTAGATGTACCCAATAAGCTTCTGATATATAGATTTTGGCACTACCTAAAAGCAGAGCTCCCGACAGATATCTCTACTGATAGGTGTCCGAGGCTGATGTTTTAATCGTAGCACGACTCTTGGACGAAATAAATTATCTCTCCTGTGTTTCCCGACTAAGGTCTGGAGTGAAAGCAGGAAAGGTTAACCCTGACTTTTCTTTTCACCCCCTATCAACATCGATTTCCATGTACATATGTACCACCGGTCTTGTTCGTTTATGAGTTCATGTTCCGTGTACCCATGAGTTTGTTTTCTACCTGAGTTAGATTGTGTTTTTTATTCTATGCGAGTCTGCACATTGGTGTATAACCCTCTATTTTTTGAGTTTCAGTTTCATTATGAATAAATCTGTTTTTTGGTTGGTTTTTTTTAACTCTTGCCCATCATCATACAAGTCAGAGAAACACCCAGTCAGCATCAACTCGAGCACGGACATGGGACAACTATCCAAAATCATGTTCCATGCCTATGGGTCTCCGTTCAGGAGCACCAGTGTTAAAGCATATGAGAAAGCTAAGATGACTCCGCCCACACCTAATCCTCTTTCTATATTCAAAGATTTCTAAAGACAGGAAGAGATGAGACACGTGTCTGACTTACAGGTCATAGTGTTGGTTCCACTTCGGGTCCAGTGTGTTCCTGACGGTGTCGGTCGAGTGACACTGACCAGAACCATCCACCACAACTTTAGCAAAGGGGTCCGGCAGTCCTAATGGCATTAAAAAAAGAAAACAAACACAACCTTGTCATGTACACTCAATCCTTATAGTAGTTATGTGAAGTGACGACGACAAGCTTGGGGGTAGAAGCTGTTCCTCAGTAGTGTTAGTGTATTTCCCACCTGCCCCCAGGTCAGCTTTAGCACTTCTTTGTGTATGTTTGTTGTTGTCTGAGATTAGTCTGAGAATGCTGGTGTTATCTGCAAATTTAAGGACAGAATTTTTGTTGTGGCTTGGTAAGGAGTGAATATAGCAGCAGGCTCCACACGCAACCTTGTGTGACACTGCTGTGGGGATTTTGGCAGACGTGTGTCATATTTAACTTTTTTTGACCATTTTAGCTAAAGCAACTGAGCCACAATCCACATAAGGCTTATCACTGAGGTCATAGTTTAGAGTTAAGGGTATCTGAGGGCAGTGGCAGGGTACTGAGTATTACAGGCAGTGTTAGCTCAGTTATCAAACTGCTAATGTTGGGCAATCAGACTTCACACTTCTTAAAAGAAATTAAAATGTAAGTCATTCTGGATGAAGGCATCAGGAGATCACAGGTTTGAATTCATATTGATGCAGCAGCCATTCACAGCTGGGAGTCCATGGTAGCTAACTGCCTGAGTTCATACGGGAGGGAAGCACGGCATGTGCTCACTTACAGCGATCACGAGCCAATCATGGGTGTCAGTGAGCTCATGTGAGTGTTTTAGGCTGCTCCTGCACGCCCAAGCGCAGCAGTTCATAAAGATGCAGGTGTCTTCACGTGTCAGGGAGCATGCTACACCTCTCACTGTTTGGTCGTGGTTGAATGTGATATGGAGGCAATACTTTATGGATGGTAATTGGATATGACTAAATAAAATAAAAATAAATATAATAAATAATATTTGCACACAGCACCGGGCATTTATCTTGTTGCATAATGTGCACACTGTTGGCAATGTGATGGTTTTACAGTTTAGGGTCATTTCTTTCTACAACAAACGAACCTTTTAATGATGGAATTACACATTTCGAATATAAATTGATTTCAGTTGTTACTTAGGAGAGTTAACAAACAGCAGATGTGTCAATTTATTCGTCTGCTTCATGCGTTTAGGTCTCTGCATGTACTGTCGGTGTGGAGAAACTCTCTGCCAAACATAATTTCTTTCGTTTTCATCTTAACAACCATGGTGATTCGAGTCACACATTGCAGAACCCAGATGCTGCTATAAACAGGCTTAACGTCTTCCGTATATACAGCAAAAACCTCTTCCAAAAGTTCTCACCATATCACTGATTTTCTTTAATAAATAATTGTCTGTTGGACAGACAAATTGGTGCTGTGTCAGTAGTATTAAGGGCGCTGCACCGGTCCATCGTAGTAAAGAGAGAGCTGAGCCTAAATGCAAAGCTTTCAATTTACCAGTTCATCTCCGTTCCAACCCCCACCTGTCGTCAAGAAATTTGGGTTGTAACCGAAAGGACGAGGTCGCTGATACAAGTGGCCAAAATGAGTTTTATATGGAGGGTGTCTGGGCTCAGGGTTAGAGATGGATTGAGGAGCGTGGACACTTGGGGGGAACTCTGGGTACAGCTGCTGCTCCTCCACATCAAAAGGAGTCAGTTAAGATGGTTCGGGCATCTGATTAGTACGCCTACTGGTCGCCTCACTGTAGAGGTGTTCTGGGAACGTCCAACTGGGAGGAGGCCCTGGGGTAGACCCAGAAATTCATAGAGGGATTATATATATCCCATCTGGCCTGGGAACACCTTGGGATCCCCCAAGCAGGAGCTAGAGAGTGTCGCTGAGAAGAAGGATGCCTGGGTTTCCCCTCCTAGACCTGTTGCCTGTGCAACCCGACCTCGGATAAGCGGAAGAAAATGGAGGGATGGATAACATTTTATTACAGACATCTGTGCAAGTTGATACTATAGAAAGAATAAAGTATTAGGAAAAGGCGCATTCTTATGAACATGTGGTTTGAATTACAGTCTGCGCTGCTCTCTTAGCTCCGAGGTAAAAGTACAAAAGCTTTAAATATGCATTTGCTAATTTGGGGCAAGTGCCTTGGGGTATGAACCTTTAATACATTTTTTAAATAGTCAGATCAGCTCTAGCTGTGACAGCAGACATTAAAACGTAGGTAATAAATGATTACACAGGAGCTGACATGTACTATAGTTAAAAGCACTACTGAGAACTGGGTCCACATTATACAGATTCTTTGTGACTCATAAGCGAGGACTCTCTCACTGAGAAACAGTAATGAGCATATCTTTTACACAGTATCTTTGTAGTTTTCCTGAGGCTATGAAACTAAAAGCATGTGGATCTCTGTACAGGTCAGACTTGTTCAGTCACATTTACCTGTATGCCATGCTGGGATTCCCATCTATGGTGGTGTTTATACAATTGTCTGTATGAAAGTACGACGATAAAGGTGCGTTAATGTATCAAGTGTCAAACACAGTGCAAATTCATGTGAATTTGCGGGCGATTCTATAAAATTGGGAGGTCATTTCAGAAACTCAGGAAAAAGGAAGCATGCGACGGCAAGAATTCACAGTGTTCCTGCTACCCAAAGTGTAGTCGCTCAGTCAGAACAGTTTTGTCCTCAAGCTTCGGAGGCTTACATAGTTAACAAAATGTCTCGGACAGTGTCCAGTACTTCGGCGATGTCACCACAAAAGGGGTGAGAGGGTGAATTCACAAGGCTGGACCAAAACTGTACTGGATATTATTGTAGATTGTACTGCAGATCCTCTTCATGTCAATAGACCATGTCTGATATGATGCATCTGAAAGGGTAGATATGATGTTTCTTCCAATTTTCTGACCCATAAATGTAAGACGACACTCA
Organism: Neosilurus mollespiculum; assembly: GCA_030014195.1. Lineage (NCBI taxonomy): Eukaryota > Metazoa > Chordata > Actinopteri > Siluriformes > Plotosidae > Neosilurus > Neosilurus mollespiculum. Next base: position 6,448,044 of record JAQMYF010000021.1, on the reverse strand, counting down.
AAGTTTCAAATAACGAGGTTAGTGCATGTTCAAGTTTCCTCTCTGGGCTGCTTGAGCTGGCCCTAAACACAAGGTTTTCACCGAGCTTGTTATTATTATTTTTTTTTTTTTTTGCATCAAAGCATGCTGGGCCTTCTGATAAGCTGGTCTTTCCCCATGCACAGCTGTATCTCCACTCATCCCAGTCTGCCTCCCAGTTCACAGGGCATGGAACTTTCAGTGCTCAAAAGGTGACCAATTAGAGCAAAGAAGACACAGAGCAAAAACAACATGAATTGGAGGAGGAAGCCAAGCTTGGGTGGTGGGAAAACAGCTTCCTGAAGAATTGTGTAATTTTTTGGATTACGTACTTTGGTGCTCCACTGGTGCCCGATTTAAAAAAAAAGGCCTGAAAATGGTTATAATATCTGACATTTAACAATAATTCGATGCTTGTACACTATGGCTAAAGGTCTGTGGACACCAGACTGTCACAACCATATGTGGGTCTTTCCCAAACTGCTGCCACAAAAAAAAAAAAAAAAAAAGGTACCGGTGTACCCAGGCTCTCACGCAAAGGCAGCTGACTTCAGGTTTCCCATGTCCGTAATGAATATGTGGTACAGATAATGGACGGACAGAAGGATTGATGGTCCACCATGGCTCCCATGAAGACTTATTTTGCCAAGATTGGAATGGAAGATCTCTAATGGCCTGCACCAGTACCCCACTTGACATCTTTTGGCTGAACTGGAACACTGACTGCACCCCAGACCTACTCGCCAAGATATCAGTGTCTGATTAGTGCTCTTCAATTCAACTTAATTCAGTTTTATTTGTATTGCACATTGTTGCAAAGCAGCTTTACATAGTAAAACAAATTTGGTAAATAATTTTAAACATTTCTCTATAAACCCGATATGTCCCTAATGAGCAAGCTTGTGGCGACAAAACTCCCTCAGATGACATGAGGCTTTGCTGAAATATGGAAGTGTGTCTCAGCATAACAGTGGAAGGTAAAACCATATTCACAGATAATATTACCCAAAAGGAGAATGAAAAACGCAGCGGGCCTAGAACAGAACCTTGTGGAACACCAAAATTAACATTAGCTCTTGTGCCTGAATGGTGAAAGCGTTGCTGAATTACAAATTCTGATTGTTTAGAGGGTGTTGACACGTTTTGTTTTTATAACCGCAGGTCTGATAGCAGTGCCAGTTGGAATTCATATTAAACATATATAATAAAACTAGTATGCCTTGGAAAATTGTGCATTGTAAGAGGAATAAAACGTGTTAGAACCTGCTTTAGCTGGAAAATAATCTTAATTTCTATTTTCCTACAGTAGCACAATGAATCTGGTTTTATTCCTTATGCATATTATTATTACTACTGCTGTTAATTTATTAATGTTCAAATCAGATCCTTCAGGCACAGTGTGTTTCATAATGTCTCTCCCTCAGTGCTCTCTCGTCCTCCATTCATGACGCCTGTAAGATTTGTATGAGACAATGTATACTAAATATTTTAGAAATATTCTACTCCTTAGTGTCTTTACAGTAAGTGAAACTAGGATACTCAAACTGAACTGCTACTTACTGAAGAAGTCCTTCTTTGATAAGTTCTTCGCACAGAGAACTGAAATGGGAAAAAAAAAAGTTAACATTAGTTAGTAGGACTCTTAACATTTCACGGGTAGAGAAATACATTTAGTACCCAATATACAAGTCACAGCACTACAGTTCCAGAGCTATATAGGTCACACAGGCTGTAGTCGAGCATTCAGTGAGTAACCGGTGTTCTGAACCTGCTAGGGTACGTTATTTGAACCTATTACTTTACACTCTGGGATTTTGTCAGTGTGCTGGAAACTCTCCATTATGCTTTTGGACGTGACTACAAAATGGCACATGAAAACACTTAGCGCAAATGTTCTCCAGCTGGTTTTTATATTCCCTTTTTTCTTCTCCATGTTACTCCAGGTTTCGTGCTAGGAATGCTTGTTTGCTAAGTTGATGGCTTGTTTACACGAAAGTTTGTCATAAAAACAGCTGCTGGGTCTCTTCACAAATTTATCAACTCAACCAGTCTAATCATTCGAGTTCGAACCATAAGCAAGCATCTCATCTCACGTATGTTTAAAACCACACCCTATTCATGTTCCATACACAGAGCACTCATAACATCTCCTGAGCAACTCAATAGGTATTGTCCTTGTGATTATCGAATACCCATAATGCACAGTGCTGTACAAAGGTGATGTGTAGCCTTTATATATGTGCTTTGGGATACACAACCCCAGTGAACCAGTGGCAAGATATTTGTAAAGGAATAGATGAGGCATAATAAATCCTGTAGTTGAGCTCTGTGCTACATAGAATACATGTTTATACATAGGAATTATTTGGGGTGCTGAGCAGGAAAAGGATCAATGACGCCTCCGCAGCTCTGATCCACTGTAAATTCTCAACAAATTATTTTACTTTCTATTTTAAAAACAAATTCTAATAATAACAAAGAACATAAAACTGTCTGTTTATAATTTTTTGAGTACTAAACAGAATTCTAATGGATTTGGACAACATCAGACACACCCAAGTTGTGACAGCGCTGACGCTAATCAACTGTAAAGTATAAACATAAAACCTAGCTTGCTTTAACCTTCGGCTAATTATTTTCCAGCTAGTAAACAGCCGTAAAGCCGGTACTATGAAAAGAGTCAGCAGAAACAAGACAAAAGCAGAAGAAATGTATTATTTTGTAAACATACTTTACATTCTGTATATATTTAGTATGGAACAGAGTGATCTGACTGGTCCACTAGCTTGGGATTAAAAAACATTATTCCAAGTAGATAATGCCTGAATCAAAATGACAGACGCTCAAATGTGACAGTCATCATTTTTGGGGTTTAAAAATGGAAATAGAAGCCATAAAAATATTGTTTTAGTTTGTTTTTCCCCCCATGGTAAAACTTTGAACGAGTGTAAAAACTTTACAGAGCGCGGTTGACCTAGTTTCCGTGTAGTATGTAGTTACCTCTGAATGAGTAGGCTCAAAAAAATACCGTTAGCTAAACAGCACTATAAGCTCGGAGCATGCAGAGGTCATCCGACCACTGTCATGATTAAAATATGTAAATATAAAATATAAAAATGTAATTTTCATTTGTTTTTCTTTGTGTTTATGTGTAGTATATAGTTAAACTCTAAACGGGGTTTAAAGAGGCAGCCCTTCGCCTATCCACCTTCTCACTCGTGAGCTCGGAGCTCACCTCGGTCTGTCCTGAACTATTAATTTTAATTTTAATATTGTTTTAGTGTGTCTTTTTTGCTTATGTTTGCATGTAGTATATACTAAAACATTTATGCACCTTAGGCTTGATGGATGGTGTTGAATTGAATACTGTCCAAGATCCACTTTGCCTTAAGCAAATAATTGTTAATTAGCACAAACAGCAAACATGAGTTCCCATGAAATTGAGACCTTTGATTCAGGGGAAATCCTGTTGGTGACAGTGGAAAGCACTTTACAGAAGTGTTTGTGTGTGGAGTTTGCATGCTTTCCCCACGCTTGCATGGGTTTCCTCTGAGTATTCCGGTTTCCTCCTACACTCTTAACTGGCTACTCAAAATTGCTCTTGGTGTGAGTGTGAATGGTTGTGTGTGTTGGCCCTGCGATGGACTGGCAAGCTGTTCACGGTGTACCCCTTCCTTCGCCCAAAGTTGGCTGAGATGGGGTCCAGCCAAATAAATCAATGTTAGTAGAAGTAAAAGACATTAATTTTACAAGAGTACTACTGCCATAATCTACTTTAAGTTATTGTTATATAACATTTTCAAAGATGACATGTTTGCTCTGGTGCATATCACAGCACATCTAGAACAACATCCTTACAAAGATTTCCTTGTAAAACAAATTCGTTATGCTGAAATCCACCTCTAGAATAAATCCTTCTGTCCTATAACTGCTGGAATAGTAGGCCAATGGTACATGCACTAATTAATAATCTAATTACACAGTACTAGAATGCAAAAAAGATCATACCTTAGCTAAGTCACTTCAGTACAAATTTACAGCACCTGTGGAGTCTGTGTAAAACATGGTAACATGACCCTTCCGGAGCAGTAACCCATTGACCTCTTCCAGAATCTGATTGACGGGACAAAAGTGTTGAGTGCCAACACCTCAACGCTCCTTCACAGAGAAGACGCCAGTTTTTTTTGCACAGTCCCATTGCTGTGATGCTGTGCCACACCCCTACCACTGCCGTATCCATTACATGGCTGCTCTAACATAACGCTGATACTGCAGGCCTGAGAACAGTGATAAGCAAAGAACCCCTTGGGCGCTCGCAAGGAACCTGTGCCTTTCAAAGGCCAAAGGAAAAAAAACTCCCATACAGGTTTCAACTGCCATCATGACCCAGTGCCCCAGACTTGCCAAGAGGCAAAAGAGAAGAAAGCTAACACCAATGGAAGAGTCTCATGTGGAGTGGAGCAGCACTAATGTGGTGAGAAATTCCAGGAAAGGAAGGCTGTTGATGGCTCCAGTTGCTCCTTTTCATCAAGAATGTGAAATGTAGGACACAGTGGCTGATCTGAAAATGGTTTCCTGGATATAAGCATTCCCGACTTCAAATGGTGAAAACTGACCCCTGGACGTCTTCGGTGTTGTAGAGGATGAGTTGTGAGATGACGCCTATTTTTTTTAAACCTCATACTGTTCAGAAGCAGCCATGTTCCATCCAAACAGCACGATTTTTGTTTCAGTACAGGAAGAAAATAATAACGTGACAAAAACCAGGTGTAAATTACAGCCTTTGTCACACAGAACATTAACCCCCAAGGAAAACGCTTTCCTATTATAGAATACCCACCATATATTATTTAAAGGACAGAAATATTTAAGACATTTAATTTATATTACTTTCAAATTACTGAAACTTTCTAGGTGGTGGTCAAAATTCCATGGGGTCAGATTTATATATGACTCCAACCACCAGATTTGTCCTTACTTTACATGGACGCTCAGGTACCCGTGTTCAGTCAACAAGCCTGCATCAGTCCAAATGAAAGGTCTAGAACTTAGAACTGGTCGGCGATGGATGCTAAACAGCGTGTTCATGATTTTATGCTTGATGTTATATGGGTTATAAATTCTAGTGACTATGAAGCCATATAACATAATATAATATTGTTTTCATTATATACGTAATGAAACTATTCGGCGAACCCTCATGCCCTGTGGATGTAGGTAGGGCTCAACCTGGACGAGACCTTGTCAATCAGGATAGAAATGTTTCATCACAGGTTAAAGGTGATCAAGAGTCTCTTTCTAAGTGGACTGAAGCGATGGCGGCCAGATCCCTCCCACAAAGATCAAAAGCTTCAGTTAATCTTCATACCAAATATCAGAATGGGGAAAAAGCATGATCTATGTGACTTTAACCAAGACAAAACCATTCACACATACAAAACCCCAAGAACATTTTAAACAAATAGAACATTGTCTTCAATTATGCTGTACGGCATTCATAGCTGGGATTATATGCTTCTTAACAAAGGAGCAGTAAGGCCACAAATCAAGCTAGCTACTGGCAGGTCGTAAAAAGGAAGGCCAAGCGGAGTGCAGCTGCGGACTGGAAACCGCAGCAAATACCACACGGCCCACAACAGAGCTGCACCAGAAGGCTGAACTGGACCGTGGGGTCCACATCTGTGTCAGGAGGCCCAATGCAGAGACAGGCCATGCCCTTTAAAATGTAACTGTATCAAGAAGCCCAATGTGGATCCATGAATCAACGATGGATCTGTGGGAATATACAACGCAGAAGTGGTTTGTGAGTCCTACAATGCTGCTGCTTCAGGAGGCCCAATGCAGAGAAGGTCCATAAAACTGGAGCTTTAACAAGAGCCCATATGCAGGAACACTGTTTCTATAAAAGAGGCACTGCGTGCAGATTGGCCATGAGGCCTACAGCGGAGCTGCAACAAGTGAGTCAATGCAGAGATGCCGATGAAGACCACAGTGAAGCTGCACCAAGAGGCCCAATGCAAACCACACCACTAGACCATTTATAGAGCCATGCACAGCCAAATGTGGCCATGATGGAGCTACACCAATAGTCATAATACCAAGCTGTACCACTGAGGCCATGTAAGTAAAATTGGGCCTACAATCTTCCATATTAGGAGACCCAAATCAAAGCTGAACCACCGAACCCACGAACGACCAATATAAGACACCACAGGGCTCAAGTCAAACCTCCACAAAGAGACATAATGAGGAGCTAGGCTATGAAGCATACAACAGATCTGCAACAAGAGGCCCAAAGCAAAGCTGAAGAACTGAAAGAAATGGCAGAAAGGTTCAATAAGGCTTGTGATTGAGCGGTGGCAAGAGGTATAACAAGGTGGTGAATCGTGGAGCCCGTGATCAAGCTACGACATTTTTGACCGCTTGAAATCCTAGATCATTCTAAAAATCCTAAAGTAGCCTGAATTCCTGGCAGCAGAGGCATTGTTGAGAACCTTAGTGCCTACTGGCCTTGGGGTTTGCGGCTGACTTGAGGCCAAACAAACACATTCGGCAGCCTTTAACTGAGAAGAAGGCTGAAAATAGATGCCACACAAGGGCTGTGTTTGACAGAGAGGAAAACAGCAGAAGCCAAAAAAAGAGGCAGAAATGATACTGGTAGCAGAGGCAAAGTGGTGTTCATAAATCCCAGAGTCCAGGACAGCAACTCAAAATTACAGAGCCATTACACAGGCAATGAAACAAATTATTACACTATAAACAATCAGTGTACAGGAAGCCAAATGAAACTACAAAAGCCTACGGTCACAAATGAATTCATTTTGGTCCTAGGTAAAATTACTGCAGGAAAGTGCTGAAACATGCAAATATACTAGCTTCAACATTTTTTGGCCAGCATCCATAAACTTGGGGTTGTATGCAAATGAGACCCAGGAAGGAATAAGAGATACCTCCAGTGAAGGAACAACACACTAGTGGTACACTAATATAAAAATATATATGCTTACACTGTTTTGCAGGCTAGAATAACAAAACAATGTGATAGACGCCTGTCACATCCCTATATGGGGTGGCATGGTGGTGTAGTGGTTCGCCTCACAACAAGAAGGTCCTGGGGTCAAGTCCCGGGCTCGGCAAGAGTATTTTTGTGTGAAGTTTGCATGCTCTTCCTATGCTTGCATGGGTTTCCTCCAGGCACTCCGGTTTCCTCCCAAAGTCCAAAGAAATAGACATTAGGCCAACTGGCTGTTCCAAATTGACCCTGTGTGTGAGTGTGAATGGTACTGTGTGTGTGTGCTGGCCCTACAATGGTTTGGTGAGCTATTCAGGCTGTAGCCCTCCTTCAACCGGTGTCGGCTAGGATTGGCAACGACCTCCTCGCGACCCTAACAGATATACACTATAGTATATAGGACATACAAGCAACCAAGCCAGGTGTGAACTCTAAATCTTCCCAAAAGTTTCAGTAAGCTACAGCTAAACTGCTGCAGGCAAGCAGCGGACACCCTTACACTTTAAACACTGTTCTTCTTCCCTTAACACACACCAGGTGAATTATTAATGGGCTGATGAACTTGTTACCTCTCTCCCACTCCGCTGTTTCAAATGCTTGAAATGTGTGCTGGAAATGCAGGTCATTCTGCCATTTATTCTCAAAATCTTTTTTCTTTCTTTCTTTTTTTTAATGAACTGCATACACTGGATAAAATGTCTTTAATAAATAAATAAGGAAAGAAAGAAAGAAAATAATCAACCTTGTCACTGTAATAGTAACTATACTTCCTATCGGACCACATCAAACCATTGTCATGTCACTTATTGCAAAACCACTTGATCCTATTAGGGTTGTGGGGAGGGGCGCAAGCAAGCACACGCCCCTCCGTGACATGCGATGCTACCGCCTGCCTCTTTTCGAACTGCTGGGCGGTCTAACACACTCGGAGGGAAAGCGCTATCCGCCCCTTCGTACGAATGAGCTCCCAGACGCCCATGATTGGCTGGTGATCACTGTGAGTGACAGGGAAGTGAGCGTATGCATCCCTCCCTCCCGTGAGAGCTCGGCCAATTAGTTCCCATGGATTCCCGGATTCGAACTTGCAATCTCTGGGTTGATAGTCATGCACCTTGTCGATGCGCCAATGAATATGGTTGTTGTGTACAGCAAGCTGTTTAATATTGTATTGAGAACAAGTGTGATATTTTACCTGATGTATACATGTAGTCAGAAGGTTTGTATAAAAAGGTTGTATAAAAATAAGGTTGAAAGGGGTGCTCTAATAATTATAGAGGTATAGGCAGACTTGGAAAACTATCTTTAATTTTCTGTATGACTACTTAAGCTTATAATGTACTTTAATTATAATAATGTTATGATTTTTTTTTATCTTGTAGCTGTTTTAGCAATGTGTCTTACAATATTTTTACATTTTATGTTGTAAAATTCACATCACACCCACTTTGGGTCAATTTATGTGAAGTAAATAAACTTGTAAATTTGGAAATGTAGTAACACAAAGTTTATGTGATGCTAGCACTAAGACTATAAAACACTGGCTCATTTTATTAAATGTACAAATGTAATTATTGATATGCACATGAGATGTTAATGCAAGCATAATGCATTTTATTCTTTGTTAAAATATATACAAATATGGCGAAGTAATCGCACACACATTGATAAATGTATTTCTCTTAAACGGGTTATAATGTCTGCGTCATCTTAAGACTTGTATAAAATGAGATTTTTTGCAGTAATTAGATTTTTCTAGACATTAGAAACCTGCTCGGCTGTTCTACATCATCCTGGTTCCAATTTGGCGGCGCGAAATCGCGTGTTTTTCATCTGACCACCGTTCCAGTCTAAATATAGTTCAATGATCAAACCATTGCGATGCTGATTACTTTCAGTGAATTTTTTCGTCATCTGACATGAAGCTGGAACCTGGAAAAACACGCTGGGCCTGCTTTCAGATATTCAAGCTAAAAATAATGGGTTGTTTTTTCTACGAAACCAAATAGAAAATCATTCACACGCGTCATAAACACACTGTCTGTTGACGACAGCTAAAAAAAGCATCAAAGATCAGGATGTAAACAAAGACATTAGTCAGAAAAGAGCTAAAGCCTAAGAGCTAAGCATCGCTAAGAGTTTGTTTACAGAGAAATGTTCCATGTACGTGACAGCACGCACCACCTGTCACACCTGAAACTGAGCTGACCTCTAACACGACCTGGCACCCGAAGAACACTAATATTTTAATAGATAGATAAGATGTCTACCTAGCTTGCATGTTTATTAGCTATTTTTAGTAGATGCGTTGCCACTCTTAAAAGCTATACTAGCCAGTCCATTCTAATCTGCCAAGAAATGCTAACAAGCAAACCTTACATTGGTAACATGAAACACTGATACTTTCTGTACAAAATTCTGAATTCTCTGTTCATGGAACATGGAATGCAAAACAAACTGGGCCTCATATCAGGCTGGATGCAAAAAACAATTATAAATTTAAACATTATATACTGTAGATTATGGCTACAGATGTGAATCACACCTAAATTTCTATTTATAGGGAAAAATATCACAGAATTGTATTATTTATTATATTATATTATTTATTATTTGTGTGGTACAGCATTTGATGAATTTATGAGAGCAAACATGAAGGCTAAATTTCTACAAACATTTTTTATTCTGCAGGTAAAAGAAAGAAAAGGGAGAAAGTTTGTTGAGACCTGCGGGAAAAGATGTGAACAGAAGGATGCACGGTGCTGAACACTGTTATGGCTCACCAAGCTCTATCAGATGAAGCAAACACAATTCAAATCGGAAACCAGAAACGAAGGAGAAGTAGTACGTTTTGTGATTTGGAAAACGTATACACATGCATAAATGTATAAAATGCACATAAAATGCAAAAAATGTAAACGTATGCATAAATTTGCATATTTAATGTAGTTTGAACGCCCAAACATAGCCCTATTGGATTAAACAAACAAAATCAAAATCGGTCAAGAAATAAGACGGAAGAATTATTTTGAATATGGTGGATGGGAAGACATCGCATCGCCATGGAAAAAAACAAACAAATAAATTGCCTGTCTACTGTGAAATCCAGCTACATGAGACTGAGGCTTTAGTTTACAAACCTATATATTGGAGTTCAAATGAAATCATTCTGCGTGACTGAAGCTGTTAAAACTCTAGACATTTATTAACTCAGTTTTTTTCTACTTAATATAATAAAAGCCGCAACTGGCGCTTAGTGCACTTGCACTTCGCAGCTTTATGTATGCCTGCTTCTTTAATATTACACAATATAGTAATAATAATAGCAATAACAACAGACCTAATTTAAAAGGTAATAAAATATAATTCATTTCCCAACGTCCGGATCAATAGTAGTTTTGCTCAAAATAGAAGATTAAAAAAAAAAAAAAAAAAGAAACCATAAATCGTGGTCTGCGTTTTTATGTGCAATTATGCGATTAAAGCTCAATCAACGGACCTTCAAGGCTTGAGAAGAGTTGGCACAGTTTTCACTGGTTTTTTTTCCCCTTCATGTCATGTGACATAAAATAAAAAAAAAGAATCTGTTCCCATTTCACATTGTACAAGATGTTGCTTTGTTTAAAGGGTTTGGGAAACCACCTCATGAGTGTGTATAAACTGTTTTGCAATATTGCAGGATCTTTTTCCAAAATTCATGTCCGTTTCCATTCTTTTCTTTTTTTTTTTCCATTACTTTTCAGTTCACAATTTTAAATAATACATTATGTAGGTTAATGAAAACCTGTCTACTGTATGTCTGGATGTTTTTCCTCCCCTTATGATTCTACTTCATATCCTTTTCTTTCTTAAATAAGTTACTCTAAATGCTACACCACTACACAAGAAAAACCTTCTTAATTTCTTTCGATGCCGTTACTATGTAACCCATGTGGACAAACTAATAAACTTGACTCCATCCTGATCATATCAGATTTGGTGGAATTTAATTTGGAAAAGGAATGTGCAGGTTAAAAATCAGATTTAAGGAATAACTCGTGTCTGAACGTAGTCTTGAAAAGGTGTGTCTTGCAAATTGTTACTAAGATTAAACCCTTTATAAGCTAAGGTGTTACATAAGATGCTGGGTAACCTGATGCTTTTTTAATTCAACAATAGGTTTCGGTAACTGTTGAACAACCCCCCCTGCAGAACAGGAAGAGATTAAGTGAAATCTGAAGTGCGCAAGGGATTTTCAATGCCACTTGTGGCGAAGACCAGACATTCTGGTGCTTAAGAATGTTATTTTCTTATACTGTCTCCATTAGGCTTTATCTATCTAATTATTGTCTAATGCTTTACAATGGAATATAATAGAAATATTATTACTCGCTTGTCAAACCACTTTATCCTACTATTAGGCAAAGGCGGGGTACACCCTGAACAGCTCGCCAGACCATCGCAGGGCAACACATACAACCATTCACACTCACATCTAGGGGCAATATGAAACAGCAAACCCAATGTGCATTTCTTTGGACTGTGGGAGGAAACCGGAGTACCTGGAAGAAAACCCACGCAAGTACAGGGAGAACATGCAAACTCCACTCAGAAATGGCCGAGCCTGGGGCGCAAACCCAGTATCTTCTTGTTGTAAGGTGGACGTGCTTTATTACAACATTCTTCATAAAAAAATTTTAAAGAGTAATAAATCTTCGCACAGGGTACTGCGAAAAGCGAGGCCGGAGTGACCTCAAACAAACGTGGGAGTGTTATGTATTAAATGTACTGAGGTATATACCATGCGTTCATGTAAACGAGCAGACGCCTGTCTGATGTATGTAAATGTTATGTAGCATTAAAAGTTCACTCAATATCTGATTTGTTAGTTTAATATCTGTATACTGTTATTATTGTCGTTATCTTGCCTATTCTTGTCCTATTCTTGTGATTTTGCACTCTCATGGGAGTGAAACAGACTACAAATAGTGGCCATTTCGAACATGCTAACGCAAACTATCGCACATATTTTAGCAGATTCGCATATGTAAGTAAAAACCACCTGATGATGAAAATACACATGTTTTCAGTGTAACGAGAGTTTGGAAGCCTCTCCTTTCACTCGGCTTTAATGGTGTCATAGATATGGAACAACAGCATCCTCCTACTATACAAGAAACCTGTACAACCATAACATCATTTAGAACAGAATTCATTACTAGCACTATTTTGAGAAAATCAATCCTGTGGCAAATGTTTGGTAAGAAAAATGTCTACAGATGATCATCCAGAATGGGTCACTGGAAGGAGGAATTCAGACACAGTCTCGGTTGTGAGAGTTCTTCATTTACAAATCAACCATCTCACGTTACACAGAACAAGCCTAGCAACCTAAAAGTTTTGCATGACTTCTTTTAGATTCTGTTGGGTTTCATAAATAAATAGTGTAGGATGTGGATGTGCATTTTGTAACATCTAGCTCAAATGTAACTTTTGGAACTCCACTATTTGCGGGCCAGATCTATTAATGTTCTGTTTTGGTGAAGAGCCAGTTAGAGTATGGCGGTACTGTAAAAAGACACCGGGCAAGATCCGTGACGCAGATCCAGAATGGATGCGGAGCAGATCTGGTGCTACAGTTGAACCTAATCTGATGTAGTTTAGGCCACATTTGTTTATACAAAATAAAGATTTAAACTGACTTTCTGCGACCTTCTGAAAGGAACGTGTGATGTTTTGAGTTTGATTTATCCGGTATGGAGAGGGTTGAACATTATAATTAACAATTATTTACTGAAGGCAAGGCGGATGTTGCTGAATAGTTCACAGATGGAACTCTGAAGCAACATTCAAATTCAGCAACATCCACCAAGCCTGAAACAAACAACTGTCTTAGTATATTGTACACAGGAACAAAAAGCACACTAAAACAAAAAATTTAAGGTTTCTTTTTCTTTTTTTAAATATAAAATACACTTTTTACATCACGAAAGGTACAAGTGCCCCATGCACACGCACAAATGCATAAGAGTTGTTTAAAAGTGTCTTGCACCCATTTAAAGTTTTAGTAGTTACTATGTAGAGACACAGGAAAAACAAACTAAAACCAGATTTTTAGGGTTTATTTTTTCCATTTCAAAAAGCATGATAATGACGCCATCTGCTCCAAGTGCCCGTGAGAAACTGTGAGTATCCGTCATTTTGATTCATGTATTATTCACTCCGAATAATGTTTTTTTTTAATAACGAGATAACAGACCAACCAGACTGCACTGCTCCCGTGTAGTACATACTAAAACTAAACAGCAGATTATACCCTAATCTCCATGTTGTCAAAAGCAATGTTCTTTTTGAATCTGTGTTTAAAGCCACACACACACACACACACACACACACACACGATCACCATCATGTTTCTGGGTAATAACGGCTGGAAATGAGCCCTTAACCTTTCTGGCTGTCCTCTCTGTTTAGACTCCGGGAGTGCCTCATTCACAGCATTGTTCTGTTCCCTCTCACACACACACACAACACTGTCTCTCGTGCAAAATCTCACACTATACTCCCTCCCTCTCACACACACATGGAGTCAGGACGCCGTCATCGTCTGACGCCGTCTCTTATCGGCTCTGGACTTCCTGCCACTGACCATTACGTGCTTTCCTTCCACCCTGCTTGTACACACCATTCCAGACGAAACATATTTCACATGTTACTGTCATCATTCAGCGAGGGCTGGCGAGGCTCTTTGTCCCTCCGGAGTCAAACACACCCAACAAACTCACAACATAGACATACGGATCTCATATTAAATGTGTGTGTTATGACCTAGGGTTCGGGTTGAGTGTGTGTTTATGAATCTGTGTCGGCTTCCGTTCTGTAACTTGATTTAGTTGGGGGCAGAGGGGATTGCTCAGGTCATAAGAATAAAAAAAAAAAAAGAACAGAAGGAGAAACGAATTCAGAAAGACAGATCATGGTGATAAAAGGCATCTAAAGGAGACGTTATCTGCCGGATGAGACAGACAGAGGAAAGTCATAAACGAACCCCTCGTCCCTTCCTCAGAAGCGCAACATTCCCAAAGAGCAGTGCGGCTAAAAGCGCCGTCTCATCTGTTGGGAACACGAGCGGCCTGAAATTTCAATCACGGCCCATACGGAGACGATGAATCATCCCCCCATCTGGCCTGGGATCAGCTGGAGGAATGCAGGAAGACGGGAACGTCAAGAGATGGAGGACAGGAACAAGGGAAAGAGGGAACAGGGTGGAGGGCTTAGGTCTTGGGAAATGGGAGAAAAAGAAAAATGAGAGACTGAAATAGAAAAAAGGAGTCAAAGAAGGAGAGATGACAAGATGAGGAAACAAAATGACAAAGAAAAAGGTTTGCAAATAAGAGAAGAATAGAAATAGACTGAGACGGTCTGACAACGATAAAGTCCAATCAAAAGCTAATCGGCTCATAAACAAATATGACTGCAGGTGTGCAGGGTTAACATGGTGTACGGAACCCGCCTTTTTTACTTTCAAGGTGGAGTTCATTCCCCCCCTTTTTCTCGCCTATAACTGCCAGCACATATTTTTACATTTAATCCTATGGGAAGTAGCCACAAAGCAGGTGGAATGACCGATTTTAAAAACCACCTCCATCTGCGTCAGTTTGCAAACACCTGATTGAATGAGCATGTTCTATTTTAGTCTAGTTCTAGTTTCTAGGTTCTCTATTCTAGTTTTCGATATAATATACAGTGTATGTAATGTAATATGTGGAACATACAATATAAAGTGTTTCGAAAAAAAAAAAACCCAAAAAACAAACACCCTCAGCAAGTGCTTTAAGTCCTGACCAATCAGATCACAAATTAGAGTGGGGCAAAGACATGAAACACAAACATGTACAACAGATTAGCAAGTAAACATAAGCTAATTCATTACATGTTCGGTACTACTCACTCACTCACTCACTCGCCGAATCACTTAATAACACTAGGGTCGCAGGGACGCTGGCGTCGATCTCAGACGACACTGGGCAAAGGCGGGGTACACTCTCAACAGCTCGCCAGACCATTAAAAAGCAGACATACACATAACACCATTCACACTCTAACCGAACAGCCAATTAGCCTAAAGGTGCATGTTTTTGTACTACTGGAGGAAACCAGACTGGTTTCTGTAGCGTGAAGCGACCAGGTCGTCAACGTCCTGGATGGGACGCTAGTCCATCGAAGGTTACCTTCCCAGTATTTTTACTGGTTCCCATTTATACTGTTGGGTGGACAGAGGCACACTTGTGGTTCAGACCACGCCCGGGGGGGGGGTCTTAGCACTGTGGGGGTCTAGTGGGGATTCAAACCTACGACCTCGTGATCATGATTCCAGCACCATAACCAGTACACCACCGGCCCCACAACAAATATTCAGAAAACTGAAAGTTGTTGTTTTTATTCTTTTTGCCTCTTGGGACAAATGTATCGCTTATTCATATTTTTGACAGAAACAATACGAAACTCATACTTTTTAAATTTTTGACCCCTTTTTGAAGGAGGTAATAAATAAAAATAACGTCATAATGAAGCGTTGGTAGATTTTGGAGGCATTAAATGAGCACTACAGTACAGTGATGTGCGCTTACTGTAAAGCAGGAACTCAGTGTTTCATACCATTGATTATTTTCCTACAACAGCATGCTATATAGTGTCTCCTTCCTTGCTTAACCACAGGCAATCATATTGAACCTACTGTCGGAAAGTCTCTGTTTCAGTCTCAGTCACCCACACTGTCCGCTCAGTCTCTTTCCACATCTCTCTCTCTCTCTCTCTCTCAACATGATTTTTCCTGCAGTCGGAGACTCTTACAAAGCTCAGATTACCGCGACACATTAAACCAACAAACCTCCTGCAGTGAGCGGTCAGATCGCAGCCAAACACACGCACGGAAATCATGCGTGTGAGACGACGCATTCAGTCAGAGACATACAGACAGTGCTGTGTCTTGAATTCCTCTGAGTCATCACTCCTCAAACCGTGCACTAAACAGTCAGCTGTAATAGGTTTAAGAGGTTTGAAAGGTTTTCAGCATGTCAGCGAGACTACAAGGCTCTTATTCAGCACTTCAGGACGAGTCTTAAAGGCTCAGCTCAGAGCTTCAGGAGCACTGGATGTCTGAATAAACCTGGTCTGAAAATAGTGCATCACTTACTTACACCTTGGAAAGGTGAACACCTGAATCCATGCAGGTCTATGAGACAGGACACTTTAAAACACACAAGCATGGCTTTCTAAGCTTTATTCCATCGGGGTGCAGGGTGGTCAGGACTGGTCAAATAAATAAATAAATACTACTTATAAATAAGAATACCCCGCTGTGGTGTTTCGGGCAGGTCCGACCGGAAAGAGATCTGGGTCAACCCAGAACGCGCTGAAGGGACTCGGTGTGTCCCCCAGAAGAGCTGGAGGAAGTGGCTGGGAAGAGGGACTTCTGGAACTCACTGCTTAGGCTGCTGCCCCCGCAACCCAACCCCGGATCAAGTGGAAGATGGTGATACTAATAATAAATATACAGGTGTACAGTAGCCGGCCAGTCAAGACATGCTTAGTGTGTGAAATCTGCATCTGTAGGTAGGTAGTACTGCCACTCCAGGGTTCCCAGGTAAAGCCTCTGCTCACATTACAGACCATGTGGAGTGTGATATGATCCCATTTCCATGTAGGCTGCCCTTCAAAGAACACACCAGGAGGGGAACTGGCCAAAGCAAAGTTGCCCCTAGGTGTTAAAGAGTGTGTGAACCAGTCCAGGGTAGATTCCTGCCTTGCCCCCGGATTTTTCAAGGACAGGCTTTGGATCCACTGCCTCTCTAACCAGGATGAATCTCTCTCTCTCTCTCTCTCTTTTTGTATACAATATGCAGTTGTGAATAGTATCTCTCTTAGGTTAAATTAACCGCTGAGGGCAAATCATGGTTCACTGCTGCTCAGAAATTGGTGCTAGTGGACACGGCATTTGAAGGCACGGAGTCGATTATCTGTAATGGTTCCCATCACGTGAGGAGGAAGATTATTCCAGATCCTGACACTTGCGGTGAGGAAGCTTCTGTCTACTGATCCTGGTATTTGGGATGTCTGGAGCATGTGGATGAGCTTTCTCTTACCGAAGTGGGAGGTTAAGATTGCTAAAATATTGCGTAGTATTACTTAATAATGACATGCTACATACACACATACACACATATATTATTTACTATTTAATTTCTTGGACAAACATTCTGTATGTGCATGTGACAGGATATCTACATGTTAGAGCTACACCCCTGTGTGTTTTTACAGTTGGGACACATGATAGTTTATTTATTTATATAATATTATTATTACTGGGTGGCACAGAGACATAGTGGTTAGCACATCTGCCTCACATCAAAAAGGTCCTTGGTTTGACTCCCAGGCACGAGCGCTTCTGTGTGGAGTTTACATGTTCTCCCCGTGCTTGCGTGGGTTTCTTCGGGACACTCCGGTTTCCTCCTACATTCCAAAGACATGCACATTATGCTAACTGGCTGTTCCAAATTGCCGCTAGTTGTGGATGTGATCGTGAATGGTTGTGTGTGTGCTGCCTTGTGAAGGTCTGGCCAGTTGTTCATGGTTCATCCAGTGTCGGCAGAGATAGGCTCCAGTCCCCCATGATCCATATAACAAAAACAGTAGATTGTATATTCAGGATCTCTACATCATACCCAGGACATAGAACTGCATTCTAAAATCGAAAATATCTGGCATGCACTAAAAATATAGAAAGTACGCGGTGTGTCCAAAAAAACCCGGGAGCGTGCCAAGAGCTGCCATCTTTTGGTCATTTTCCACCTATCTAAAAACCAATATAATTAATAAGTGAATAAATAACAGACTGAATCATGCATTTGTAGTTTATCTTCTATTGGTTCCTGAATAACCAGGCATCAGGTAATTTATTTCTGTTTGTTACTTCCTCACCTGTGACACACTACGAGCATAACCATCAGGACCAAAGGTTTATTCCAGACCTCACTCACTCACTCACTCATTTGCCAAACTGCTTGACAAAGAGACACATTATCATTTAAAGTCACATGACATGACAAGCAAATGGTAGTGCTAGCTTCTTTGCAAGAACTAGCATGAGAGGAGAAAGCCGAGCTCTGATCGCATAACACCACTCAATGAAAACACAGATCATTCTATACTGTATTATCACTTCTATTTATTTATTTATTTATTTTTCAATTTAAATATGGTGGTACAGTTTGTGTGGGTTGTAATTTTTTTTCTAACCCCGAGGAAAAAGTAGCGCAAGAAAACAAATCGGGTACGATTCAACTTTTTCAAATATTATGCAATGTTCTTTCCATATTGCTCATCCCAAAACAAAACACCGTCTGCAATATGAAAGAAAAATCTCAACACACTAACCACAAACACACACACACACACACCCAGACACTCAGATGAAATGGTGCACTCAGACAACAGAACCGTCTGTGTGCAGACGTGATTTTGCAGAAGTTGTGTAAAAGGTCAACCGCACAGCAGTGGGGCAATGAGTACGGCAAGACATGGCAAATTTCAGTGTCTGCTCCGAGTTTCTAAACAGCAGACGTGTGTGTCTGTGTGTGTATGTGTGTGTGGTGTTCTGCTGGTTTCCAGTGGAAGTGGTGAGACAGGAAGTGTGATATGTGATCAGATGTCTGTGAGGAGACGAGATGCAGCCACGCTGCCGTCTGAGACTCTTCCTGTGTAGATGATAGGGACAAAGGTCAAAGGTAAAAAATTGGGCAAACCAAAGGGCTAACTGTGCAAGCGTCCATGCATATTCGGGTGCGCTTCAAAACAAAACATGTAGCATTACACCGAATTGTGCAGCCGAAACAATTACGTAGCGGTATTTCACATCTTATCCACGCCACGTGTGTGTTAACTCGCAACCACAAGCTATTTCTTCGGGCTTGGATAAAACAGAACCTAACAGATGAAGAGCGATCAAAATTATTCCTAAAATAAACCAAGTCTGGCTTCAAACTCTTATTAAAATATAATGTACCTCATTCACTCATCTCTCACCCATTTGTCGAACCGCTTAATTCTACTACTAGGATTGCGGGAAGACTGGAACCTATTACAGCCAACACTGAGCGAATCTGAACAGCTCGCCAGACCATCGCAGGGCCAACACACACACACACAACCTTTTACACTCACATCCATACCTAGGGGTGATTTGGAACAGCCAGTTCAACTAAGGTGCATGTTTGTGGACTGCAGGAGGAAAAACCACAGTACCTGGACGAAACTCATGCAAGCACAGAGAGAACCAGGGAATTGAAACTAAGGACCTTCTTGCTGTGAGGCAGACTTGCTAACCTCTACACCAAAATATTAATATATATATACACACACACACAGTTATCAACAGAAGTTTTGGACATTAGAACTCATAGCTAGCAATGTCTGCATCAGCATGAACTGTACATCATATTATTTCTTGCAATGGTCACCATACACTATTCAGGTCCTGTACAAGACACAGCTAGAACATCACGACATGCTTCCCAAGGCCCAAACATGTGGAAACTGTTATTAACTGAAACATGGAGAGAAAAATGATATTTGAGATGAATTATATATTCAAAATCATATCTCTACACAACCAATGTTGTTACTGACCATCTAGAAAATTGCTGGACCCAGAGTTCACCGAAGAGCCAGTCATGTATGAAAGTGAAACATCATGGTTTCAGGTCACCTTCAGTACAAAGGTATCACAAAGCTATGTCAGATGGGTGGGAACATTACCAGTCGCAAATATCAACAGATTATTGCTTCCTGTTGTTTCAAACCTACAGGTGGCTCAGATTTCTCACCGTAGGGTTGATAACACACAGTTTGATGACTGACCATTTGATGAATGAGCTGCCCTGTAAAATAGCTTACTTGGGTATTAAAAATGGATTGCAAGTGTCTTATGCCTCAAGAATTTTTAGTAGTACTTACAAATTTTTATTATTTGAACATCTTGAAGGCGTCTGATTCTTTTAACATGATTATTATTCATCACATCATGACGAGCACCTGGGAGTGTGGTACCATCATCGCCATGTTTGTAGAGGCACTACTGACCCTGAGTGATGCTTTTAATTTTTTAATATGATGTTATATTTGTTACAATATTATATATTTAGTTATAAACAAGGCCATTTGATTATTTTTCTGTAATAAATATAGCCTTGAAAGTGAAATTAAGTCTTTGCGACAAGACTTTTGTCCAGACA
>JAQMYF010000021.1:6400416-6415035 GCA_030014195.1 Neosilurus mollespiculum | reverse complement strand
TTGACCTTTTGCAAGAAAACGTTAGATAGTTCTATGATCAGTATCAGAATACTTTATTGATCCCGGAGAAAATTGTGCGCACACAGTTTTTTCTTTTTACAATTTCTGACTTTTCAGAGGCCCATTTTGCCTGAAGAAAAAAATCTGCCTAATAATTATGCACACCTTGATATAGGGTGTGAACCTTCTTAGGCCACGCCCTTCCTCATCACACAAATAAACATCACCTGACATGCTCAAATCCAATAAGCATTCAAGTTTATACAGCTTGAAGTTTGGAAATATGCATAAAAAGGATGATATGGTCAAAATACTCACTTGCCTAATAATTGTGCACACAGTGTACAGAATATGCATCATGGCATGCAACCATGTGATATTCAGAACTATGTCCAGCAGCAGGAAGTTTAAAAACAAACTACGTAAATCATGTGATCGGGCTCACAAACCAAAACCATCACCGCCGACTTAAATAAAGTGGCCTACCAGAGAACCCAGGCCCAAATGAAGTGTGAAACTAGAGTGAGTTCCGTCTCCTGTAGACTCCCAGTACACAGTGTCTCTTACCTCACTGCGTGTGTGGCCTGCAACTGCTGATCCCGACACGGACTGTTTATGCCTCTGATGAGCTCTTCTACGCTCCAGTGCTGGCACGACTGCAAAGCATAAAACAAACACTGTACGCATTTCATCATCACCCAGCCTTCAGTGATAAAGGGGCGGAGTATCATCCAGCCAAATTTCAATGATTAAAAAATATCAGAGTATAAAACATCAGACAAGAATATAAAATACTACTGTATATTAAATAGGCAGCACGGTGGCGCAGTGGTTAGCACGTCCACCTCATAGCAAGAAGGTCCTGGGTTCGATTCCCGGGCTCAGTGCATTTCTGTGTGGAGTTTGCATGTTCTCCACGTGCTTGTGTGGGTTTCCTCCGGGTACTCCGGCTTCCTCCCACAGTCCAAAAACATGCACAGTAGGCTAACTGGCTGTTCCAAATCGCCCCTAGGTGTGAGTGTGATTGGTTGTATGTGTGTTTGTCCTGCAATGGCACGGCAAGCTATTCTGGGTGTACCACGCCATCGCCCAGAGTCAGCGGAGATAGGCGCCAGCCTCCCTGCAACCCTAATTGGGATTAAGCGGCTTGGAAAATGAATGAATGAATGACTATATTCACTAATTATTTATAGTATTATATAGCAAAATAGGAAAGTATATAAAGTTAGGTTACATAATCGTGAAAAAGGGGTGAAACTGTGGCGTAGTGGTTAGCATGTCCGCCCCACAGCAAGAAGCTCCGTGGTTCCGCGAGGGCATTTCTGCATGGAGATTGCATGATGCCGAGTGGCGCATCGACAAGGTGCGCGACTATCAACCCGGAGATCACAAGTTCGAATCCAGATTGATGCCACAGCCATCCGTGACCGGGAGTCCATGGAAGCTAACTGGCCGAGCTCTCACGCAAGGGAGGGAAGGCATACGCTCACTTCCCTGTCACTCACAGCGATCACCAGCCAATTATGGGCATCTGTGAGCTCATTCGTACGAGGGGGCGGATAGCGCTTTCCCTCCGAGTGTGTGCATGTGCAGCAAATATGCATGTGCAGCAGTTCAAAAAGAGGCAGGCGGCAGCATCGCATGTCACGGAGGGGGCATGTGCTTGCTTACGCCCCTCCCTGGTCGGTGGTGGTCGTGTGATAGGAAAGGCACTATGGAAATTGGATACGACTAAAATTAGGGGAGAAAAATGGGGAAAAAATCCAAAAAAAAAAAAAAAGGGGGGCTGGGCATGGAGTTTGTATGTTCTCCCCGTGCTTATGTGGGTTTCCTCTGGGTCCTCCTGTTTCCTCAAATAGTCCAAAGACGTGCACAGTAGGCTAACTGGCTGCTCCAAATTGCCCCTAGGGTATGAGCGTGAACAGTTGGTTGTGTGTGTGTTGGCCCTGCAATGGACTGGTGAGCTGTTCAGGGTGTACCCTGCCTTTGCCCCAGCCTCCCTGTGAGCCTAGTAGAATTAAGCTGTTTGAAAAATGAAGGAAATGAATAAACTATAATATGAAGGGATGCGTTATTGATTAAAACAGGACATCGTTCCTTATACAGCATCTCAACACAACACGAGTTATCATCGCTTTCTCCTGCTTTTAACGTAGCAGAGACATTTTAGACTCCTTCAGTGACAATATTTTCCAAAATAAAACAACCTACAATACTAGCAACTTTCTGTCACTGTATTTATTTTCCAACAGTTATTCCAACAGTGTCTTTTCAGAATAATCACCACTCTGGCTACCTGTTTGTCATAATTTTATATTATTGAACTAAATATATCCCCTGCGATGGCCTGGCGAGCTGTCCACGGTGTATTCTGCCCTCGCCCAGAATCGGCTGAGATGGGCGCCAGCCTCTCCCACGACCCTAATTAGGATTAAGCGCTTCAGAAAATGAAAATGAATTAAATATATACATATAATAGAGCGGCACGGTGGTGCAGAGGTTAGCACGTTCGCCTCACAGCAGAATTTGCATCTTCTCGTGCTTGTGTGAGTTTTTCTGGATACTCTGGTTTCCTCCCATAGTCCAAAAACATGAACAGTAGGCTAATTGGCTGTTCAAAATTGCCCCTAGATGTGAGTGCGAATATTTGTGTGTGTTGGCACGGCGATGGCCTGGCGAGCTGTCCAGTGTTTACTCTATCCTTGCCCAGAGTCAGCTGAGATGGGCGCCAGCCTCCCCGCAACCATAATTGGGATTGATAGGATTATAAATATATATATATATATATGAGGATGCTTTTAATACTATCCTACCACATAAATTGGTTCAGAAGTTGGGCAACCTGGGCCTAGGGAGCTCACTGTGCACCTGGAAACAAACCTGTGCTTGACATATTTGACTTTTACATGACTACATGCATATCATATAGACCCTGTGACCTTGAAATTAGGTCAAGGTGACCCAGTTTCAACAGATTCAAAGGCACTAAAAATTACTGGTATGAACTGGAAACCAATCCGATAAAAACTGCACCAGTTTTCGAGCATTTTGTATCCTATATTTTATTTTATATGTATATTTTATTTTATTCTATATATTTTCTTTATTTCTATCTTTTTGCATTTTTATATTTATCTGACCTTTAAAATCTTTTAAAATCCTTTAAAGGTTTTAGTTATTGTTCTTTTCTTCTTGTTACTTTGAGTTTATTCTTTACATTTTGGACAGTTGTACTAAGCATTTCACTACATATTGTACTGTGTATAATTTATATGTGACAAATAAAATTTGAATTTGAATCTTAGCATCACTAGAGTTGCAACTGAAGCTGGAACCAATCCCAGCTAACTTTACGCAAAACCTTTCTTACACCATACACCATCAACAGGTCACCAATCTTTCGCAAGGCTAACACTGAAACAAACAAAATGGCGTTACAAGAAAAAGATGAGTAGAAATTGCTTCAAACTTTATTTCAAAATTCTCTGAAAACTAACAACGATGCATCATTGTGAAGTCAAGGTATATAGGGGGAGGAGCCTTGCTAATATACCGGCAGCAGTAGAGAACAAGAGGTGAGGTACTTAGCAGCAGTGGGTTCAGTTCTGTGACGGACGTTACATCTGATTCATGATTTAAAAGATTTTAGGAAATCTGAGAAAACTGTTTCCACTAATCCCCCTACATGCCCAACCCAGAACCTTCAGGCTGTGAGATGACAGTGCTAACCTGGGCGCTAGCTAGTGTTGATTCCCGAACCGCCACTACTGAATTAGCTAGCCTTAAAAGACGGCACTGAATCAGTGCAGTAAGGTTATGGTGACTCAGTTATCCAGGTGCTGTGAATGTTAGGAGATCAAATCCCAGCACCAATATGGTTGAGCAACATCTTTCAACCCTTGTTTTGAGCAAATGTACCAGATCATGTGGCATGGATCAAACGGTGATGCAAATTGTTTTGTGACTTTTTTTGTATATTTTGAAATTCACATCAAGATGCTTTGCAACTCGGGGCGGTGGAGGCTCAGTGGGTAAGGTGCTGGCTTACTGATCTGGAGGTCATGGGTTCAAGCCCCGCTGTTACCTGGCTGTCACTGCGGCCCTCCCAGAGCAGCTAATTGGGTTGTCAAAGGCCAGCCAGCTGAGTGAGTGGCGTGTAAAAGATACGCTGTTGTTCATAAAATTCATATAAGACGTGAAGGTCACATGACAATTTTTGAGACTGGCTTGTGAGTAATTTGCAATTGGTTTGCAGATGTTTGGCTAAAAAAAAAAAAAAGAGTGAATCTCCTGTCGTAAAACAGTCACAATTTGTTCTCAAACCATTCGCTTTTTATTTGCACAAACAAAATGCGATTAAAACACGAATGATGACAAAGTATATAGAACATGGCGGATACCAGCAAGTCTCAAACTTGTCGCTTTTCCCTGCAAACGGAAAAAAGCAAGACAATACAGAACTCTACTCCGTATATAATATGATGATGATTCCAGTATGTAATAAGATAATTTCCTGGTTACCTTTGAGGTGTCGGTCGGATCCTCATGATCTAAATCCTCTATACAGCTCACATTTCTCTTCTTTAAAATCTGCTCATCTTTCTTGGCTTTTCTGAGCTCCACGTTGACCTCCACCCTCCTTCTCCTCAACTCCTGAAAGCGGCAAAAAAAAAAAGAAAAATCAATATTCACTTCATCTAAAAAAAAAAAAAAAGAAAAGAAAAAAGTTTTGCCTGGTAATAATGCTGGGGGGGGCACTTCACCTACATTTGCATCCTTTCCTTTATTCTTGAACAGGTTCAGACGAGACCCGCTGCCATCTCCGCATGCCGACATTTCCTCTTGTACAAGATACACAACAGATACAGTGTTATTGAGATGTTATAACAGTGTAATAATGACAGAGCCCTAGTTATCACAGTGTAGGAAGGGGTTTAGCCAGTGCAAACCTATACCAGGGTGAAAGCACCCCTCTCTGTGAATCATGACAGATTATGTGGGTCAGACAGCAGGTGATGAGGTCATAAAGAGGGGCTATCGCTCTGTGACATCATTACAGAGTATGTAGGTCATGTGACATACTGGTGGGACAATGTTTCAGAGAGACACAAGTATCTGTTTATACATCCTACAGAGGGGACTGTGAGGTAATAAGTTCTTTTGATTGCATTTAAGAGAAAACCAGACACATTTTACTCACTCTGTTATCATGCGGTCTTATTAAAACACAATTCATGAACATAAAAATGATTAAAAAACCATAAATTCGCTACCAATCCAACCATTTATTTACTGTATCATAGTTCCTGGACAACAGCTTGTCTGTCTCGCGCCTGATTTCCGGGTTCTGGATGTTTGACTGTGACGACACCAGAAAGGCGGGACTCCGTAGGTGAATACCTGAAGATGATTGGACAGTCTGAAACAAGGAAAGCGCTCATTGGTTAGCCTGGATTTTTTTTAAAAATGTAAAAAAAAAAATAAAAATAAATATCCCACAACGCGTGAGCACGACGTGTTGTCGCGAGACTTTACGTTTCTTTAATTTTATACGTATAAAGTGACGAAAACAAAAATGTAAAGAATTTAACAATGGAATTTATGCAGGAATTAAAAAAAAAGAGTTGGTGTTTTTATTTCTTTTTCAATAAGAAAGCTATTAGAATAAAATGTTTACAATTGTTTAAAAAGCTTTGTTTCCTCCATCCGGATCGTGATGACCCAGTGGCCTAATGGATAAGGCATCAGCCTCCGGAGCTGGGGATTGTGGGTTCGAGTCCCATCTGGGTCGGGAAATTCACTGGTCAATATTTTGAGCTCGCAGAGAAAACAAAAACATCCCTTCAAAAAAAATAAAAAATACCCATTTAATAACGTCTTAATCCTCTCAGACCCAGAGGAACCTGTTCACAGTAATACTAGTAATATGTAATTACACTGTAATAACTGCATGATTACCACTTTTAGTACATTTTTAAATAAATCGAGTGTACTCATCCTCCTCACAGCAAAAGGTCCTGGGTTTCTGGATGTTCTCCCCATGTTTGTCAGGAAACCAAAAAAAAAAAAAAAAACAGACAGTGTGCCATCCATGATATTTCTAAATCCTAATAAAAAAGATGGGCAGCACAGTGGCATAGTGGTTAACGTGTCCACCTCATAGCAAGAAGGTCTGGGCTTGAGTCCCTAGCTCGGGCATATCTGCGTGGAGTTTGCATGCTCTGCCCGTGCTCATCTGGGTTTCCTCTGGGTCCTCTAGTTCCCTCCTACAGTCCAAAAACATGCACTGTAGACCAACTGGCTGCTTTAAATCGTGCTTTGGTGTGAGCGTGAATGGTTGTATATGTGTTGGCACCTGCGATGGCCTGGTGAACTATTCGGGGTGTTCCCTGCATTCACTCAGAGTCAGCTGAGATGG
Source organism: Neosilurus mollespiculum (assembly GCA_030014195.1). Taxonomy (NCBI): domain Eukaryota; kingdom Metazoa; phylum Chordata; class Actinopteri; order Siluriformes; family Plotosidae; genus Neosilurus; species Neosilurus mollespiculum. The sequence continues at coordinate 6,408,617 of JAQMYF010000021.1, read as the reverse complement.
GCGCCAGCCTCACCGTGACACTAATCAGGAAGCTTAGGAAATGAACGAATGAATATCATACATGCTTCACAGTTTGGGCTTCGTCTTTACTCAAGATGTAGTTGACTGTTCAAGACATACATGGTGTCTGACACTGGCATGTTTTACTGCCTGGGACTCGAACCCAGGACCTTTATTGTTGTGAGGCGTACGTGCAAACTACTGTTCCACCATCACAAGCCATCTGTAATGAGTCTTAAAATGTCCCTGTGGTGTGGTCTGATAATACAAAGTGTATGTGGGTTAAACTAAGACCATGCTGTTAAGGTTAAGCTGTTGTTTAATTCATAAAAAATATTTATGAATTTTTGAAGGGTTGTGAATGACCACACTGACTATAAAGCATAATTACTATGGATTTCTTAATTCTAAAACCTTTTATGAGACAACTGGACTGATGTTAATATACATGTTGATTACTGATAATAAATCCTGATAACATAGTATAATATAAAACAGGAAAATAAATACTGGACAGAGGGACAGATGGAGACACCCCCCCCCCCCAAATCAGCATTGTTAAGTGGTCTCCCCGATTACATGGGGGGCATTCAACAATTACAGATTAGAGACCAGTAAAGAAAATCTCTTTAGTGTCCAGTAGGGAGCAGTGAATCTACACGGCTGGATCATTTACTCCTCACATGCTCCTGACATTCAAAAGTAAAATGCAATCACAGCGTGTCTTAATATTTCAAAATATTCCTAAATTAAATCAATAAAATGCGATTAAAATGAAAAATAAACTACTGAGAGGTGAGATACACAATTTTTGAGATTAGGACACTTATGGAAAATACCAGAGCAGCACGGTGGCGTAGTAGTGAGCACATCCTCGTCACATCAGGAAGGCCCTGGGTTTAAATCCTGTGCTTGGCAAGGGTGTTTCTGTGTGGAGTTCGCATGTGGTGCCCGTGCTTGCGTGGGTTTCCTCCGGGTACTCCGGTTTCCTCCCACAATCCAAACACATGCACATTAGGCTAACTGCCTGTTCCAAGTTGCCCCTAGGTGTGGATGTGAGTGTGAATAGTTGTGTGCGTTGGGCCTGCAATGTACTGGCAAGCTGTTCAGGGTGTACCCCTCTTTCTCCCAGAGTGGACGGAGACAGGCTCCAGCCTCGCCGTGACCCTAATAGGATTAAGTGGTTTGAGTTCGAGTGAATGAACGAATGAATGAATTTATAGTAATAATAATAACTTCTTAAATATTATCATTGGCAGCATGGTGGCGTAGTGGTTAGCACATCCGCCGCACAGCAGGAAGGTCCCGGGTTCGAGTCCTGGGGGGTGGCGAGGATGTTCCTGTGTGCAGCTTGCATGGGTCAACTGTAGTTTCCTCCCACAGTCCAAAGACAGGCACCTTATGCTAATTGGCTGTTCCGAATTACCCCTAGGTGTGAGTGTGAATGGTTGTGTGTGGGTGGTTGACAAGCTCTTCAGGGTGTACCCTGTCTTCGCCCAATGTCGGCTGAGATAAGCGAGTGAGTAAATATCACCATCATCCTAACAATCATCATTAATAAGTAGCCTGAAAATAAATAGTTATTATTATTATTAGGGTTAGATATGCTTCCATTGTCAATACCGCCAGCAATAAAAATACCAATAAACATAACAATATAATAAATAATATAATATACGAGATGATATATAATAATATAATAATAACAACAGTAATAAGTGTGGTATTTATAGTTAATAAATCTGAATTAAACAGGGAGATAATACACTAAGAATACAGGCTGCATGAGTCTCTCTCTCTCTTTCTGAGATGTAAACCCACACTGGTCAGCTGATCATCACTCCATCCCGCCCCTTTACTCTAAGACTTCACAGTGAGGATAAAAAGCTGCCACCACTCTGAGTTGCAGCGTCTCAATAAGACTTTCTCTCTATAAGGAAGCTGCACATGTTCACCAATAACATGTCCGGCATCTTGCTTCTCCTCTCGGTCGCTCTCGCCTGCTCTGATGCCGAAGAGCATGCTGTTAACGGTAAGACTGGTATCATATATATATAAAACGATAATCATATATTTCATTATTTTCTAACTTTTTTTTATCATTATGGTTATTATTATAGCATTGAATTTAAGAGCCAGTGAAATGGATAGTGTGATGCATGGAAGGAGAAGCTTTCTTCCATGAATGTACTTTTGAGAGTGGATCCTGAAATATCAGAAATAATGGATGATGTTAGGACTGTAAAAAATATATATATATAATCATCATCATCATCATATTATTATTATTATTACTGTATTATTATTATTACTGTATTATTGCTGTATTATTATTACTGTATTATTATTATTACTGCAATATATATATATTTTCTTTATTATTATCATTATATTATTATTATTAATATTATCCATAAAGGAATGTGTTATATGTATGTATATGCTATACATGTAGCCAATGGAATGCACTAGTTTAAGGAAATATTTATCAATTGCTTTTAGATGGGGGCGGCATGAGGGAGTAGTGGTTAGCACATCCACCTCACAGCAAGAAGATCCTGGGTTCGGCAAGGGAGTTTCTGTCTGAGGTTTGCATGTTCTCGCCGTGCTTGCGTGGGTTTCCTGCGGATATTCCAGTTTCCTCCCACAGTCCAAAAACATGCACATTAGGTTACATGGCTGTTTCAATTGCCCCTAGGTGTGAGTGTAAGTGTTGCCCTGTGATGGTCTGGCGTGCTGTTCAGGGTGTACCCCGTCATCGACCAGTGGCGGCTGAGAAAGGCTCCAGCCTCCCCGCGATCCAGATAGAATTAAGCGGTTCGGTGAGAGGGCGCTTTCAGATGAAAGAGGTTCAGAGGTTTCTAAACTCTCTTTAAGGCATCTGGACCTTTACAGGTTTACATGATAAGAACTTCCCAGAAAGTCTATACGATACCAGACAATAAATACCTGATGTTCGCCCAGGGTCATTTTTATTATAAACCGCTTACTGTAACCGAACTGCTTAATCTTACTATTAGGATCACAGGGAGGCTGGAGCTCAGCCATCACTTTGCGAAGGCAGGGGACACCCTGAACAGCTCACCAGACCATCGCAGGTCCAACCCACATACAAGCGTTCACACTCACGCTCAGACCTAGCGGCAGTTTGGAACAGCCAGTAAGCTTAAATGTGCATGATTTGGATTGTGGGAGGAAACCGGAGTACTCAGAGGAAACCCATGCAAGCATGGGGAGAACTCCACATAGAAACGCCCCAGTTCAAAAATCAAACCCAGGATCCTCTTGCAGTGAGGTGGACGTGTTAACCACTCTGCCACCGTGCCGCCCATCATTTTTATTAGGATTTAGAAATATCACAGACACTTCACACAAGAGTGGCGTCTGACACTTGCTTTTTTATTTTGTACGTGAAACTAACAGTTTTTTTATTAAAAAAAAATATATATATATGCATAAAAAATACACAACTGTAATTGAATATTTCTGTACCACTAAAAATCAATCATTCATCTGCCAAAACGCTTAATCCTACTAGGGCTGGCTGGAGCCTGTCTTAGCCAACTCTGGGCAAAGGCAGGGTACACCCTGAACAGCTCTCCAGACCATCACAGGGCAACACACACACACACACACACACAAAACCATTCACAGTTACACTCACACCTAGGGACAATTTGAAACAGCCAGTTAGCCCAATGTGCATGTCTTTGGAAGGTGGGAGGAAACCGGAGTACCTGGAGGAAACCCACACAAGCATTGGAAGAACATGCAAACTCTACACAGAAGCAACAAAGGCCGGGAATCGAACCCAGGACCTTCTTGCTGTGAGGTGGACGTGCTAATCAGTACTTCACCATGCCGCCAATCTTTTACATCAAAAAGATTTCAAATGGTGTTTGTTGAAGTGCACTCACTTAATCACTCATTCATTTTCTGCACCGCTTCATCCTACAACGGTCGCAGGGAGGCTGGAGCCTATCTCAGCCGATACTGGGCGAAGGCAGGGTACACACTAAACAGCTCGCCGGACTAGCACAGGACAACACACACAACCATTCACATTCACACCTAGGGGCAATTTGGAACAGCCAGTTAGCCTTCTGTGCACGTCTTATGACTGTGGGAGGAAACCCATCGTAGCACAGGGAGAACATGCACGCTCCACACAGAAACGCCCTCGCCAGGTCCGGGACTTGAACCCAGGACGTTCTTGCAAAGACAGTCCTGAGAGCTTTTGTGTGGTGTTCGCATGTTCTGTCTGTGATTACATGGGTTTCCTCTGGGTACTCTGGTTTCCTCCTACAGTCCACAGACATGCACATGGAGCTAATTAGCTGTTCTAAAGTATCCCTTGGTGTGAGTGTGAGTGGTTCTCTGTGTGCTGCCCTGTGAAGGTCTGGCGAGCTGTTCAAGGGGTACCTCGCCGTCGCCCCAGTGTCACCCCACGACCCTAATAGTAGGAATAAGCAGTTTGCCGAATGAGTGAATGTAATCAGTGGGAAAATGTTGTGGTTTAAGAGGAAGGAAATGCTTTGTGACATGCTGCGATTGGAAAGTAATCCCCTTCTGAGCGGTGACAGTACCTCGGCTTCATTGTTTTTGATTTTGCCCTAACAGCATGCCTCGTCATGATTTAAATCTTTTTTAATAAGCAGTGCTTGTTAACTGTGGCTCTATTCACAGAGTTGTTTTCCCTGATCGGCGCGCCACCGGTGCAAAGTGGAACGTCTGACTCCCCTAGCAACCAAACCAAAACTGGAACAAAAGATCCTTCACTACCAGCCAATGAGCTTCTGGAGCAAGGCAAAAAATCTGCAGACCCGAAGCTGGCGCTGCCGCCAGGGATGTGGCCCAAGCATCCGGACCCGCTATCCCCCCATCCACGACCAGGCCCACACAGCAAAGGCAAGAAGGGTTCGAGGGACGAGCGGCTTCCCATTGAGCATAACGAAAAGCTGCGTAATGATGGGCATCCTAATAAAGTCGCCCCTGCTACTGGGGTCGGGACATCAAACCGCACACAGACCCAGAAAGCTACACCTGAAATCCCGATACAGTCTAATAACCCTCCATTCAGTGAGTCGGAGCTGAATCACAACTCCAGGTCACGTACACGTTCACAGCAGCCAACGTCTAACACGCACAGAGAGAGTGGGAATGGTCGGATGGATCCAGAGGACAACAGAGCAGGCAAATCAAGCCTGAACAACAGCCGTCCATTCGGCCAGTACAACCGGCGAGCTTCCAGTCTGCTCTACCACTTCGACATCCACAAGAAAGGTGAGAGACCCTTCTTTAAAACATGACTCAAAGCTCTGGCTCTTTGTGTGATAATTAAGTTGTGATGAAATGTTTCTACACTGATTATATTCACATAACTGCAAAAATAATTTGTTAGAAATGTCATTCACAATATTACTAGATTAACACACACCACATTCTACGCCACGGTGCCGCCCCAACTCTGGCACGTTTTGCGAAAAAAAAGTAGGGAGTTTTCAGAAAGCTCTTGTTTTCTGGGGTCTTTCAGGGTCAAGACAAAAAGTTTTGTCAGAGTTGTTATTGTTACAGTTGTGATTTCTCCAGAGAAGTGGGGGGAAAAAAAGGAGCTTGCACGAAGGGCTGCACTATGTGACCTTCGGTGACCCCTCTGGTAGAAATGTGTAACTGCAAGCAAGGCGTAAATTGATGTTTCAAATTGATCTAACCTGAAAACGTTTGGATTACGAATAAGTAAACATGGCAAAATGCAGTGCAGTACAGAGCCAGGACTGGGAAATACTGCGTTACGGTTTTCAAATCCCATCACTGGAAGGAAATACGAGTGTACATGTTGGAAAGAGAAGGGAAAGAAAGAGAAAGAGAGAGAGAAAAAACTTTGAGGGTGGATGGTTATTCTAATTACTCTTTCCCTCAAGCCGCAAATTACTGCTTAGCTCGCACACATTGAATGCTCTCTTTGTGCCGAAGATCTCTGAGCCATAAGATTAGTGAGGGGGGGAAAAAAAGAATCTGAAATATGCCTAAGCGAAATGAGCTACGACGCGGTGATTGAACTACAGATATCAAAACGATAGCCCTGTACTGTCCCACACAGGCTGGAATGCGACGCTTTGGCTGGGTTAATGGCGTGGCAGTGACAGCTTGGGCGTTGGAATGAAGCTCTGTGGTTTCAAAGTGGCGCTCACAGTCCCAGGCAGTTGCGTTCATTGTTTGGAGTCATTTTTTATTATTATTTTTTTTAAATAGTCCCCTTAATTATCCACCACTTTAGGATGATTTAGATCGTCTTTTCAGGAGAGAGATAAGTCTAAATCTAGACTCAAAAGGATTCTCAAGTCCTTAATTACACTGTGATTAAGGGCTTGACCTGCCTCAATCGGACCCTGGGGAAATCAGGAAATACAAGTGCCACTCAACAAAACAAAGTGACTGATAGCGTCCTTTCATGTTCCTTCATTGAGCTCATCCCCTCCATCCTTCTTCTCCAGAGTCGGATTTCAGCCATGATGCAGTGTGTCTGAGTGAATGCAGGAAGGACAAGGACGAGACGGAGCACTTCTGCTACAGTGAATTCGGTGAGGACAACCACAATCACTCACTCACTCACTCATTTTCCGAACCGCTTAATCCTTTTTGTGTCGATGCTGGAGTCTATCTCAGCCTACACCTCGCCAGACCATCGCAGGGTAACACACACACAATCATTCACATACAAACTCACATCTAGCGGCAATTTAGAACAGCCAGTTAGCCTAATGGGCATGTCTTTGGGCCGTGTGAGGAAACCGGAGTACCCGGAGGAAACCCATGCAAACACGGAGAGAGCATGCAAACTCCACACAAAGATTCTCTCACTAAGCCCCGGAATCAAACCGAGGGCCTTCTTGCCGATGTGCTAACAACTACGCCACCATGCTGCGCCCAAGCACCATTAAGTTGGATGTAAATAATAATAATAATAATAATAATAATAATAGGTTACAGTCTGTTTTACCTCGTCATACAATGCGTGCCTCCTTTATTGTTTTTATTCATTCCTTGGAGCCAGCACGGGAATAACGTCCCATGTTTACAATGGAAACAAAACCCCTCTTGAATCATTTTTCTTTAGAATATAATACAAAGCAGAATTACAGGAGGAACTACAAAGAGAAACAAGAGAAATTGAGCATGCCCAGGTTCCCTCAAGCGCTTCATGTTCATGGAAGAAAGATTGAAAGATTGTCCTTTTGAGTTGCGCTTGTTTATTTGTGTATCTCCAACCCAGCTCCTGGAAATCTGTTGATCAGCAAGGTTTAGCTTGACCTCCAAGGCTAGCACATCCCATGACATCATCAGGGTCTTTAAGAGGCTCTGGATATAAGGCTCAACTATTAAAGTCACCCTTCATTCACTCTGCGGAGGTCATATCCCTTCTGATCTCGGAAGTTACGCAGGGTCGGGCCTGGTCAGTACTTGGATGGGAGACTACCAGGGAATACCAGGTACTGTGGAGGGTTAGGGAAAAGAGCTGGCAACCTACCCTGTAAAAGAAAACCTGCCAAGAACTCTATGAGAATAGAGTCGCCAAGAGTCGAATTTGACTAAAGGCACTAAAGTAACGTAAGAGTTAACTCAAACATGTGCTCAGTTGCAATTTTTAGAAGAAATTTAGAAATTATAATTACAAATGTATTTTCAAAGGTACTTGTATCAAATCAACTACAAGGGTAGGCTGAAAAGTTAATAGGAATCCTTTTCTCCATCTGCACGAGAGCTTCTATAGCAAGAGCATCCAATGGAAGAAGTGTGCAGGCCACAAGGGAGACCATGTTAAAAAATAAACCTCGTTTGATCAAATCCGACCATTGCTTCATGATCAACTTACGAACTTTTCAGCCCAACCTTGTTCAATATACCATTGTTGGTTTTATAATAATGAGTGTAAATTAACAAATGCCAAAAGATTAAAGTATATAAATAAGATAAAAGTAAATAGTTTAACCAGAAGGACAACAGCACCATCAGTGGTCATAAAAAATACACCGCATGTATTCTATGTGCTACGAAGCGAGCCTGGCAATGATTTGGACAGTTTTGTTATTTTTTTCTTAATCAGGGGTGTCAAACTCATTTTTACGGGGAAGATGAGGGAAATGGGGACCTCTTACACCCCTGTTCCCCTGGGCGCCGCCGGGGGCGGGCGGGGGGGGGGG